>NW_026847660.1:127896405-128007316 GCF_025583915.1 Anolis sagrei ordinatus | reverse complement strand
AGGAACTGCGGAACTCCCTGCTGCAGTTCATACCAATGTAAAGGCTGGGCTACCGGCAGCGCCAGCTGTCAGTTTCAAGAGCCGTAAAGATCAAATGGGTCCGACCGGTCATAAATGCTAGTGGGCTGTGGCTTAATCTGACCAAGTAGCCCCGTATCTTCATTTGAAAAGTAATTGATGATTTCCACTCTTTTGCTGGAGGTATTGAAGCAGAGTCTGGGTAGCCATGCACTTGACATGCTATGGATGTGCTCTACATTGAGAATTAGATTACTTTCAAAGCACCCTTGAAAACTCCATGTTTCCAGAAACCCCATAACATTTAAAACCAGGATTATCCGATCTGTATTTTGGCGAGCATGGGATAGACTATCCCAGCGGGTAATGGACTTCCCTTGATTAGTGGTTTTTAAGTAGAACTCTGATGACGAACTCTTGGAGTTGCTTCATCTGATCTCCCTGCATTATATATCTCAGCAAAACATTTACTAGTTATGTGAGTCTTTAAATAACACTATGGCCCCTTCCACACAACTGTATAAAATCCCACATTATCTGCTTTGAATTGGATTGTATGGCAATGCGGACTCAGATAATCCAGATCAAAGCAGATATTGTGGATTATCTGCCTTGATATTCTGGGTTATATGGCTGTGTCAAAGGGTCCTAAGTGATATCTCAAGATGGTTCACCTGTTATCTCCATGGTTGCCCTCTACTTCTTTGCAGTATGACCACCTGGATTCAGACTGGCTCGGGATGCCGCCTCTTCCATCTCCGCGTTGTCTCTTTGGCCTCGGCGAAGCAGAAAACTCAATATTTGTGGTGGGAGGAAAGGAGCTGAAGGAAGGCGAGCAAACACTGGATTCAGTCATGTGCTACGACCGACTGTGAGTACCAATCATGGCCTCAAAATACATTTCGTATGGCCCTTACTCTCCCAAGCCGTGCCACATCATGGCTTAGGACCTGATTGGCAGTGGCTTTTGACTCCAATGTGAGTGGGGTGATGAATCCACTTTGGGATTTAGTCTGAACTTGAAAGGATAAGTCTTGAAGATCTTTTGGGCAGTGGGGGTTCCACATCTTCAATTTGTTGCTGCTGCATGCCTTCAAGTCATGTCAGACTTATAGTGACCCCATAGGTTAGGAGTTCCTTGTCATTCATGACTCTCCTGAAGAGTTGAGAGACTGTGACTTGCCTGAGGGCCCTTCCACACAGCCCTATATCCCAGAATATTAAGGCAGAAAATCGTGCAATATCGCTTTGAGCTGGATTATCTGAGTCCACACTCAGATGTGGGATTTTCTGCCTTGATGTTCTGGGATATAGGGCTGTATGGAAGGGTCCTAAGTTGAGTTTCCATAGTCAAACAGAGACTCGAACTCTGGTCTCTAGAGTCTTAGTCCAATATTCAAACCATTTCACCATGGTTCATGCCAAAACTTAGTCTGGAATCCTGTCATTAGTCCCAGTTCCAGTAGACTCCATTGAGCTGATGACGTTTACATATGTATTGACTTGCTGTCAGTAGATAGGGTTCACCATTCCAACAGTACTGAAGGCACCATTTCACATTGGCCAACAAAGCCAGCCATGACAAGTGCTAAAAACAAATGGAACGAGTCCCTGCTAGAGTAGACCCATTGGATATATTGAATTTACCTATATACTGCCTTAACATTGAACTGTTGACTTTCCCATTGATTAGTGCCAACCTGAGTAGACTTCTAGAGTCAATAGTTCAATGTTAAGGCAAAGTTTTATTCCTTCTATGGGTCTACTCTAGTCAGACCATTTGAGCCAAACTCCTACGACCCGATACTTTTCATACATTTTGAACTATAACCCATCATTCTGGGGATGAAGATTATGGAGCTTACCTATTTGTTGCTTTAACATGTGACACTATTGACCTTCCCAGTGACTAGTCCCAACTTGAGTAGACTAATAGAGTCAATAGTTCAATGTTGAGGCAACACATAGGTAAGTTTGATTTATCATATGGGTCTACTCTAGTCAGGCCACTTACCACTTGATACTCTTCATACATCTTGGACCACAACCCCATCATTCTGGGGATGATGGGTGTGGTAGTCCAATGCCTCTGGAGGATATCAGATTGAAGGAGACTGGCTTGACTGATTCATTTCAGATTGCGCCATATAAACACTGACCTCAAGAGCATGTTTTCACCTTCAGCGTTGGTCCCGGGTGCTGTTTAAAACATTACCATAATCCCCTTTAATTAAAACGAAATGCCAAGTGATCCCAGAGCAGATTCCAGCAGCTCAAGGAACACACAGTAAATAGCAATAATCAAGAAAACGTTAATTACTTTTGAAAGCATCCCTAGAAAAACAATCACAACATGATTTTTGAAAATATATAAAAAGGGATGTTTGAAGTTAAGAGCCTGGGATCAAAGTAAAGCTTGGTGTCTAGGTGCAGAGCTGGGAAAAGTTACTTTTTGGGCATTTTGACTGTAAGATACTGAAGGTAACTTTTCCAATCTTTGCCTAGAAGTTGTAAGGAAAGATAGAAAGGAAATATCCCCAAAAGATGTCCAATGTCATCTAGCATCTTCAGAAGGCATAGGTAGAAGGTGGGGGACGGGGGACTATTGGAAAACTAGTGCAGGGACCACAATCCAGATTGGAAGAGTCGTTCTGACTGAATTGATAGGGATGTCATTTCCTGTCTAAATTAAGGAAGTAACGTGGTTTTTCCTTCTTTCAGATCCTTCAAATGGGGAGAATCGGACTCCCTTCCTTACCCGGTCTATGGCCATGGTATGGTGTCCCACAATGATCTTATCTACGTCATAGGAGGCAAAGGAACGGATAAGTAAGTGCAAAGAAAATGGGATAACATTGACAAAAAGAGGGTGAGATGCTGCTGGAGATCTGCACCTGAGTAACAATTAAACAAGAAGTCCAGTCTCAATGAGGTGGTGGATCCACTTTGGGAGCTATTCAGGTTCTTGAGCATATTTTGGGAAACAAGAGTCCAGCATCTTGAATTTCTTGTTGTTGTGTGCTTTCAAGTCATTTCTGAATTATGGTGGCCCTAAGGTGACCCTATCCATGGGTTATCTTGACAAGATATTCCTGGTCATTGCCCTTTTTTAGGCAATGAGTTTCCTAAGTCAGTTTCTATGACCAAACATGGATTCAAACCCTGTTCTCCAGAGTCTTAGAGCAATATTCAAACCATTGTGTGTTAAAACCAAGAACGGTATTCTATTGTTAGCCCAGTTCCAATAGACCTATTGAGTTGATGAAGTTTACATATCTACTGAGTCAACATCCAACAACTGGCTCATTGGGTCTAGTCTACTTGGTCTAGAGCGGTGGTTCTTAGCCTGTGGGTCCCCAGATGTTTTGGACTTCAGCTACCAGAAATCTTAACAGCTGGTAAACCACCTGGGGTTTCTGGGAGTTGTGGGCCAAAACGCCTGGGGACCCACAGGTTGAGAACCACTGGTCTAGAGTGGTTCCCAACTTTTGGCCCTTCAGGCATTTTGGCCCTCAGCTCTCACAATTCCTAACAACTAGTAATCTGTTGGGATTTCTGGGAGCTGAAGTCCAAAACAACTAGAGGACCAAAAATTGGAAACCATTGGGACTCTAGACAAAAAGATTGAATTCATTATCCCACTTGTACTGGAGGCATAAGACACCACTGCAGAGAAGAAGACACAAGATCTACCCAAAGTTCTGAACCTATTTGTAAGATAGGCTCATGTAGGAATCTCATTTGGAAGGTATAGATTCATAGCACCATGGGTAACTCTAAATCCAGGCTAAAAGCAATACAAGAATCCTAGAATAGAATCACAGATTGGAAGAGATATGTCATGGACCATCAAATCCAACCACATGCTCAGTAGAGGATCTACAGCTAATGTATCTGCAGCAGATTCATTACTCCACAGCTGTTGGAGATAATAGAATCATGGGATCCTAGAGTTGGAAGAGACCTCGTGGGCCATCCAGTCCAACCCCTTTCTTCCAAGAAGCAGGAAAATTGCATTCAAAGGACTCCTGATAGATGGCCATCCAGCCTCCAAAGGAGGAGCCTCCACCACAATCTGGGGCAGAGAGTTCCGCTGCTGAACAGCTCTGGAAGTTCTTCTTAATGTTCAGGTGGAATCTTCTTTCCTGTCATTTGGAACCATTGTTCTGCATCCTAGTCTCCAGGGCAGCGGAAAACAAGCTTGCTCCCTCCTTCCTATAATCATATTTATACATACCAAAAACCACTTCATTGCGTGAGAACAAATTGTTAGAAAAAGTCAAGATTTTGCTGATAGAGAGAGTAAGTCTTGGGATACCTCGGAGGTTGAGGGATGAATGACCAAGAAGGTCTACATCAGTGGTTCTCAACCTGGGGTCCCCAGATGTTTTTGGCCTACAATTCCCAGAAATCCCAGCCAGTTTACCAGCTGTTAGGATTTCTGGGAGTTGAAGGCCAAAAACATCTTGGGACCCCAGGTTGAGAACCACTGGTTTACACCATTTGACTGATCTGGCCAGGGTGGTCCACGCCTTGGTCACCTCTAGAATGGATTACTGCAATGCGCTCTACGTGGGGCTGCCCTTGAAGACGGCTCGGAAACTTCAATGGGTCCAGCGGGCAGCAGCCAGGATGCTAACCGGGGCCATTATCAAGAGAGGTCCACCCCTCTGTTTAAGGAGCTCCACTGGCTGCCATTTATTTTCCGAGCCCAATTCAAGGTGCAGGTGCTTACCTACAAAGCCCTGAACGGTTTGGGACCACCCTACCTGCGTGACCGCATCTCAGTCTACGAACCCACACGTTCACTTAGTTCATCTGGAGAGGCCCTGCTCGTGATCCCGCCTGCGTCGCAAGCGTGCTTGGTGGGGACGCGAGACAGGGCCTTTTCTGTGGTGGCCCCCCGACTTTGGAACGCCCTCCCAAAAGATCTTAGACAGGCCCCTACATTGGCAGTCTTCAGAAAGAATTTGAAAACCTGGCTGTTCCGATGTGCTTTCTCAGATTAGGAACCCCAATACCAAGTCCTAAATGCACTTTAGTAGAACTAAGATCACTGCACACCGCACACTGCACTTACTTTATAATCCTACATTCCTCCTGCCATTTCAGCACTTTTAATCTTGTACCCACTTCTCTGGCCGGCCCAGTTTTAAAGTGTCTTGACGTATTGTTATTGCTGTTGTTTTAGATATTGTTTTGTTACACTGTGTTTTGTTGTACTGTGTTTTGAGGCTTCGGCCTGTGTAAGCCGCATCAAGTCCTGCGGGAGATGCTAGCGGGGTACAAATAAAGTAATAATAATAATAATAATAATAATAATAATAATAATAATAATAATGTTAGTGGTTGACTAACGGCCCCTATCCTCTCCTCTCCTTTAGAAAGTGCCTCAACACCCTGCTGGTCTACGACCCAAAGAAGTTTGAGTGGAAGGAGTTAGCGCCTATGACAACTGCCCGTTCACTCTTTGGGGCCACCATCCACAATGGCAAGATCTACGTAGCTGCAGGAGTGACCGACTCGGGGTTGACCAATGCGGTGGAAGTGTATGATATTTCAGCAGACAAGTACGTACCGTGCCCAATGTGGAAGGAGAGCCACAGCTCATGGGTTCGAAGTGCTGGGTTTTTGGGGTTTTTTTGATGGGCAAGAGACAACAATGCCATCTGCCACAGTCTTGTCTCTGTGGGTATTTCCAGGCAGTGATTCACTATGATCTCAACTGCAATGCAAAGAATTTTGGGGTCGCAAATACACTATAGATGCGAGTCAACTCAGCTATACCAGCAATTACTGGGGCACTCTTTGAAAGCTAACACAAGTTTTGTTCCTGGGTTATAAATGTCATTTCCTAATTGGATCCGTCATAAAAACATGGGGAAAGTTCATGAAACTGCAACAACTTTGTTTTTTTGCAGTCTGAACAAAAGGCTATTAATGGCACATTGAAAGGTTAAATATGTCAGTCAGAAGAACAAAGTTTCTAAAGGATAACAACTACTTTCAAAGCGAGTCTCACACAATTAAACAAGAAATAACATTTTCAAGCCAGGAACAGAGAACCTTTCGAATGTTACTTACTTAGGTAATCCCTTGTAGTCCGAGAATGATGGTCCTCCAAGTTCGGTGCCCTGGCGGTGGGTCCGTAGGTGACTGTGGAGCCCTATTCTTGATCTGCATCTTCTCCCACAGTGAGGGCATTGGTTTCCAGGTGGAAGGTGGTCCCGGTTGGGGTTGACTTGATGCACCTTCCTCTTGGCACGTTTCTCTCTTTCACCCTCCATTCGTGCCTCTTTAAATTCTGCAGCACTGCTGGTCAAAGCTGACCTCCAGCTGGAGTGTTCAAGAGCCAGGGCTTCCCAGTTCTCAGTGTCTATGCCGGAGTTTTTAAGGTTGGCTTTGAGCCCATCTTTAAATCTCTTTTCCTGTCCACCAACATTCTGTTTTCCGTTCTTGAGTTTGGAGTATAGCAACTGCTTTGGGAGACAGTGGTCAGGCATCCAGACAACGTGGCCGGTCCAGCAGAGTTGATGGCGGAGGACTATTGCTTCAATGCTGGTGGTCTTTGCTTCTTCCAGCACGATGACATTTGTCCGCCTGTCTTCCCAAGAGATTTGCAAGATTTTCCGGAGGCAGCGCTGATGGAATCGTTCCAGGAGTTGCATGTGACATCTGTAGACAGTCCACGTTTCTCAGGCATATAGCAGGGTTGGGAGGACAATAGCTTTATAAACAAGCACCTTGGAATCCCTCGGATGTCCGGGTCCTCAAACACTCTCCGTTTCATTCAGAAAAATGCTGCACTCGCAGAGCTCAGGTGGTGTTGTGTTTCGGTGTCGATGCTGACTTTGGTGGAGAGGTGGCTGCCAAGGTAGTGGAAATTGTCAACATTTTCTAATGTTACACCATTAAGCTGTATCTCTGGCATTGGAGAGGGATTGCCTGGTGACTGCTGGAACAGCACTTTGGTTTTCTCGATGTTCAATGACAGGTCGAGCTCCTTGTATGCTTCTGTGAAGGTCTTATTGTCACGTTGCCAGGGCTCTGCCTTATTCAGGTACAGATGAACCAAATACCCAGTTTGGGTTAAACAATTTAATTAAAACAGTACTTACTTTCTGGCTGTTTTAATAGTCTAAAATATAAAACATAAAGATAGCACTCAGCCACAGAATATAAAACAAAAACAGCAAACACTGTTGCAGGTTCAAGGTAACTCCATAGTCAAAAAGTCCAGTCCAGTGGTCAAATTCTGAGAGTTCAATAAACAAAGTCCAGGGATAAAGAGTCTATACCGTAGTCAAAAGCCAGTCCAAGATTCAAAGTTCCAGGATTCCAAAGGTTCAGGAGACAGGTCAGGACACTGAAAATCCACAAACCTGGGGGGAAACCAGCAGCATCTACCACCAAGATAAGACAAATACTTTCCCCCAATGCTAGGTCCTTATATCCAGAAACACCCAGCTGCAACCCATCTCTTCTATACCTCCACCCTTAATTGCTTTCACCCATGAACTCTTACTTACAGATTACTCAACCCATTAGAACTAAGACTTACATTAACCCTTCCATCACCAACTGCTAGACCTACCACCACCAATCACCAACAACTGCAGAACATGATACATGACAGTTACATAGCAGGCTTAACTAAAGAGTGCATAGAATGCAGCTCACTGTTGCATCCCAGATCAGGAAACAGGACCATAAGATTAAATCCACCACACTGGACTGTAGGAAAAACAATCCTTTTTTATTGATGAAAAATTGTTACATGTTTAGTGGCTTGCTTAGTTGGAAATACAATCATAGAATCAGGTTCACACAGAGTTTGGGGCTCAGGTTCACACAGAGCAGGCTGAACCCCAACACTCCCATCAATTTAGATGTACTGAAATTCTGCTATGGAGGAGAATGATAGATTCATAGCATTGGAAGGGGTCTCATGGTCCATCAAGTCCAGACCCTTGTTCAGTGATCTCTAGCTAAAGCATCTCTAGCAAGTAGGATGGCTTATCAACTATGGCTTAAGCTTTGTTTCCTGAAACTTCTGCTTTTCTCTGCTTTGATAGATGGGAAGGCTTCACCGAATTCCCCCAGGAGCGCAGTTCTGTCAGCCTGGTGAGCCTGTCTGGGACCCTCTTCCTCATCGGAGGCTTTGCCACAGTGGAGACAGAGTCCGGAGAACTGGTTCCAACAGAGCTCAATGACGTCTGGAGGTGAGGCCTTTGCTGGCATTCGGAGCACCAAAGTGAAAGCCCTACACACTTTTTATTAAATGGCACTAAAATTATTGTTGAAGCACTCCTAACTGGCCCCGCAAAAGGCCAGATTCACTTGGGGATTCTGGGAGCAAAAAGGAACCTTTCTGAGCTCCTTCCAAACTTTATGTGTCCAAAGTAGAATCATAGAATCAAAGAGTTGGAAGAGACCTCGTGGGCCATCCAGTCCAACCCCCTGCCAAGAAGCAGGAATATTGCATTCAAATCACCCCTGACAGATGGCCATCCAGCCTCTGTTTAAAAGCTTCCAAAGAAGGAGCCTCCACCACACTCCGGGGCAGAGAGTTCCACTGCTGAACGGCTCTCACAGTCAGGAAGTTCTTCCTCATGTTCGGATGGAATGTTCTTTCTTGTAGTTTGAAGCCATTGTTTCGTGTCCTAATCTCCAGGGAAGCAGTAAACGAGCTTGCTCCCTCCTCCCTGTGGCTTCCTCTCACATATTTATACATGGCTAATATCATATCTCCTCTCAGCCTTCTCTTCTTCAGGCTAAACATGCCCAGCTCCTTAAGCCGCTCCTCATAGGGCTTGTTCTCCAGACCCTTGATCATTTTAGTCGCCCTCCTCTGGACCCATTCCAGCTTGTCAATATCTCTCTTGAATTGTGATGCCCAGAATTGGACACAATATTCCAGGTGTGGTCTAACCAAAGTGGCTGGATAGAATGCATTGGAAACAAGAGAATTGGGTTATGTTCCACTGACCTTTAGCAAGTATGGTAGTATATTGTCTCTGCACAGAGTACTGATTCTCAAGTTTGGTCCTCCAGATATTTAGGACTTTAACTCTCAGAATCCCCTTCCCAGTGGCTGTAATGGCCATAGTTTCTGGGAGATGAAGTGCAAAGCATCCGGAGGACCAAGAGTTGAGAGCCATTAATCTAGATACACTCCAGATATTCATCATATCTGGAAACTATTCATAGACTTCTCATGAATCTCCATGAATCTCATTCTCCATAAACATAGTTTTATATTTCTCTAACTGTGGTGGTGCAACGGGTTAAACCGCTGAGCTGCTGAACTTGCTGTCCATAAGGTTGGTGGTTCCAATCTGGGGAGAAGGGTGAGCTCCTGCTATTAGGCCTAGCTTCTGCCAACCTAGCAGTTTGAAAACATGCAAATGTAAGTAGATTCTGCGAGAAGGTAATGGCACTCCATGCAGTCATGCTGGCCATATGACCTTGAAGGTGTCTAAGGACAACAACGGCTCTTAGGCTTAGAGTCGGGCACGAGTAGACTTAATATCAGGGGACTTACTTACTTATGTGATCCCTTGCAATTGTCTTCCAAGATTGGTGTCCAGGCGGTGGGTCCGTAGGTGACTGTGGAGTCCTATTCTTGACCTGCATGTTCTTCCGCAGTGTGGGCATTGGATTCCAGGTGAAAGGCGGTCCCTTTCGGGGTTGGCCTGACACACCTTCCTCTTGGCACATTTCTCTCTTTTGCCCTCCATTTGTGCCTCTTCAAATTCTACAGCACTGCTGGTCACAGCTGACTTCCATCTGGAGCTTTCAAGGGCCAGGGCTTCCCAGTTCTGGGTGTCTATGTCAGGGGAAACCTTTACCTTTCTCTTAACTTGACACTCTGTCCACCCCACTTACTTTTCCACAGTTTTGACATAATTATAGTCATGCTCTCTGCAGTGTGGGCATAGGTTTCCAGGTGGGAGGTGGTTCCTTTTGGGGTTGGCTTGACATGTCTTCCTCTTGGCATATTTCTCTCTTTCGCCCTCCATTTGTGCCTCTTCAAATTCTACAGCACTGCTGGTCACAGCTGACTTCCATCTGGAGTGCTCAAGGGCCAGGGCTTCCCAGTTCTCGGTGTCTATGTCAGGGGAAACCTTTACCTTTCTCTTAACTTGACACTCTGTCCACCCCACTTACTTTTCCACAGTTTTGACATAATTATAGCCATGCTCTCTGCACATTTGGTCCCTTGTCTACTTTCACTGCTTCTCCTTTTTTTTGGGCACAGTCAACTTGGCGCCAGCTGTGTTCATTCTTGCATTTGCAAGTTTAAATTGCCTGGGTTTCATTTTTCAACCCATTCCATTTTCTGATAGTGGTCCAGTTCCTAATCCTTGTAGCAGAGACACTGAGAAACCCTAATCAGTGAACTGTGAAGGTCTGTAATAAGGCAGCAGGAGAGCACATGATTTCCATTGGTGGAGGTGCACATTGGGATTAATGCATTGCACTTTTGGACAGATGTGCATTGGTCTGGTGGTGCATTTGTCCCACTTTGCTGGATATAGACATTATGAAACTATATGATAAAGCGAGAAGACCCACCCATCACTTACCTGAGTGTTTTCTGTGCTTGCAGGTACGACGAGGAAGGGAAGAAGTGGGAAGGCGTGCTCCGAGAGATCCAGTTTGCATCAGGCGCTACGTTTCTCCCAGTGCGGCTCAATGTTTTGAGACTAACCAAGATGTGATCCTGTCGGGACGTCCGTCTTCTGCTCCTCTTCTCCCAAAATACTCCCCTTCACTTACTTTTGTATGTCTGCGTTCAAACATTTCATGGTGCCATGCCATTTCTTTTGTTAGATAAAACCAGAAAACGATACTACCTTTGGTGTTTCCTGTCTGTTGATTGAGATTGAAGATCGACTCGAGAGGGAGAGAGATATGGGATTCCAAAAAGGAAATTTTTAAAAGTACATGCAATTCCCAAGTTATGCACAAGATAGATTATTATTATTATTATTTTGGTTTCTTCCTTTCTGTTGAAATTGTCCACATGCTTGTGGATTTCAATGGCTTCTCTGTGCAGTCTGACATGGTGGTTGTGAGAAACCATGAAAATGAACAAAATCTGGTTACCAGTATTAAAAAAAAACTCTAAAATTAAAACAGCAAAACAGCAGAGGGAAAACAATCAGGGACATCTAATCACCTCTCAACAAAAGATTCCCCCAGGCACTTCTAAGCCATTAAATGCTAATCAAGGTGGTCAGTTGAAACATTCACACCTAGCTCCAGCAGACAAGAGTCCTTTGTCCCACCCTGGTCTTTCCACAGATATATAAATCCATTTTCCTACTTCCAACAGACCTCACTATCTCTGAGGATGCTTGCCATAGATGCAGGCGAAACATCAGGAGAAAATGCCTCTAGAACATGGCCATATAGCCCGGAAAAACCTACAACAGCCCAGTGATAGAATTATTTGCTAATGTAATAAGAAAGGATGAGAACTTTAGATTCGATTTGGTTATTTGGGGTGCTGGTTCAGAAAATTGCATTGGATAGACTACATCAGCTCTAGTTTCTGATACAGAACATATGCCATGCAGTGGTTGCCATCTGTTTGCCCACAGAAAACCATATTTAGTAAGCCTTGGTACCAGTCACTCTCATTGCAACGGTGAGGCCGTGGGCCATATTTTAGTTCTTGCAGACCACTGGTGGTCCATGGACCACAGGTTGGGAACCACTGCTGTATATCTAAGTAGCAATCATAGAACCATAGAATCAAAGAGTTGGAAGAGACCTCATGGGCCATCCAGTCCAACCCCATTCTGCCAAGAAGCAGGAATATTGCATTCAAATCACCCCTGACAGATGGCCATCCAGCCTCTGTTTAAAAGCTTCCAAAGAAGGAGCCTCCACCACACTCCGGGGCAGAGAGTTCCACTGCTGAACGGCTCTCACAGTCAGAAAGTTCATCCTCATGTTCAGATGGAATCTCCTCTCTTGTAGTTTGAAGCCATTGTTCCCTTGCGTCCTAGTCTCCAGGGAAGCAGTAAACGAGCTTGCTCCCTCCTCCCTGTGGCTTCCTCTCACATATTTATACATGGCTATCATATCTCCTCTCTTCTTCAGGCTAAACATGCCCAGCTCCTTCATCAATCAGTCTTTATTATCGTCCAAAGACCCAATTTGTTAAGTGCAGAACAGATTCATAAGCTAGACCACAAGCACAGTCCTAAATGCATATGGACAAGGGTAAAACACTGCAAATATACACAAGGCAAGTTTCAACCTGAGTCTAATACAGGAAGTTGCATTAGAGAGAAACTTGGCAACAGCTAAAGTCACCTGGAGAAAATTGTCGCCTAGTAAAAATTTTACATTGAATTGGGCTGATCAACTGGGTAGGGTGAATAATATGCAGTGAATCTGCTTATAAAAACCGCATGACAATAAGAAGTGAAACATACATTCAATATGTCTGTTTGTTGTGAGGAAACACAACATACAAACTATCTACAGACCCACCAAGAAAATCCAACAAATGCTACATTCAGCAAATGACAAGAGGGATCCGCTCACCTCTGCAGGAGTCTCCTATATACCATGCAGCTGTGGACAAGTCTACAGAGGGACCACCAAACGCAGCATTACCCAAACACGGATCAAGGAACATGAAAGGCACTGCAGACTACTTCAACCAGAGAAGTCAGCCATAGCAGAGCAGCTGATGAACCAACCTGGACACAGCATATTATTTGAGAACACAGAAATGCTGGACCACTCTCACAACCACCATGTCAGACTACACAGAGAAGCCATTGAAATCCACAAGCATGGGGACAATTTCAACAGAAAGGAGGAAACCATGAAAATGAACAAAATCTGGCTACCAGTATTAAAAAAAACTCTAAAATTACAACAGCACAACAACAGAGAGGAAACAAACAAGGACATCTAATCACCTCTCAACAAAAGTTTGCTCCAGGCA
This sequence comes from Anolis sagrei ordinatus, assembly GCF_025583915.1. Lineage (NCBI taxonomy): Eukaryota > Metazoa > Chordata > Lepidosauria > Squamata > Anolidae > Anolis > Anolis sagrei. The sequence continues at coordinate 127,994,325 of NW_026847660.1, read as the reverse complement.
CTGTCAGGCCATTGTATGCTAATCAAGGTGGTCAGTTGAAACATTCACACCTAGCTCCAGCAGACAAGAGTCCTTTGTCCCACCCTGGTCATTCCACAGATATATAAACCCTTTTTCCTAGTTCCAACAGACCTCACTACCTCTAAGGATGCTTGCCATAGATGCAGGCAAAACGTCAGGAGAGAATACCAATAGACCCTGGCCATATAGCCTGAAAAAACCTACAACAACCCATACATTCAACATTCTGGTTATTGCATGGGCAAAGTCTTGCATTGCATGGGACTCCTGCAAATCTTCCTCAAAGACACCTCAACCTTTGAGGATGCCTGCCATAGATGTGGGTAAAACATCAGGAAAGAATGCTTCTGGAACATAGCCATACAGCCTGGAAAACTCACAGCAACCCACTTCCTCGAAGCACTTTGGAAGGGAACACATTGCACTTTGCCTTGGAGAATAAGCAGCGATATTTGGCTAAGATCAAGTGTAGTACAATCTCAGTAGCAGTCTTATCTGCTAGCATAAGGGACCCCCAGATTCCCAGTCTAAACCTTAGCAGTGTCACAAACAAAAGCACAACATCCACATCCATGTTTGTTTATAAATGTTGGGATGGGAATTATGTAACCTTATGGATCTTGGGTAACAGTGCTCAGCATCCAAAATTAGATGGGATGTGGTCCATTTAGGGCAGTGGGTCCCAACCTTCTTAAGGCCATGACCCCTTAATCCAGTTCCTCATGTTGTGGTGACCCCCAACCATAACATTATTTTTGTTGCTACTTCATCACTGTAATTTTGCTACTGCTATGAATCGTAATGTAAATATCTGATATGCAGGATGTATTTTCATTCACTGGACCAAATTTGATTTTGTCATTTGGGAGTTGTTGTTGCTGGGAGTTATAGTTCACCTACAATCAAAGAGCATTCTGAACTCCACCAACGATGGAATTGAACCAAGCTTAGCACACAGAACTCCTATGACCAACAGAAAATACTGGAAGGGTTTGGTGGGCATTGGCCTTGAGTTTTGGTGTTGTAGTTCACCCAAATCCAGAGAGCACTGTAGACTCAATCAAAGAGCATTCTAAAGCCCACCAATGGAATTGAACCAAACCTCCCACACAGAACCCCCATGACCAACAGAAAATACTGGAAGAAACACGGTTTGGTGGGTACTGACCATGAGTTTTGGAGTTGTAGTTTACATACATCCAGAAAGCACTGTGGACTCAAACAATGATGGATCTGGACCAAACATGGAATAGATATTCAATATTCCCAAATGTGAACACTGGTGAAGTTTGGGAAAAGTAGGCTTGACATTTGGGAGGTGTAGTTGCTGGGATTTATAGTTCACCTCCAATCAAAGAGCATTCTGAACTCCACCAAAAATGGAATTGAAACAAACTTGGCACACAGAACTCCCATGAGCAAGAGAAAATACTGGAAGGGTCTGGTGGGCATTGACCTTGAGTTTGGGAGTTGTAGTTCACCTACATCCAGAGAGAACTGTGGACTCAAACAATGATGGATCTGGACCAAAATTGGCATGAATACTGGAAGGGTCTGGTGAGCATTGACCCTGAATTTGGGAGCTGTAGTTCACCTACATCCAGAAAGCACTGTGGACTCAAAGATGGATCTGAACCAAAATTGCCACAAATACTGAAATATTGACCTTGAGTTTGGGAGTTGTAGTTCACCTACATCCAGAGAGCACTGTGCACTCAAAGATGGATCTGGACCAAAATTGGCACGAATACTGGAAGGGTGGCATTGACCCTGAATTTGGGAGCTGTAGTTCACCTACATCCAGAGAGCACTGTTGATTCAAAGATGGATCTGGACCAAAATTGGCACAAATCCTCAATATGCCCAAAGGTGAACACCAGTGGAGTTTAGAAAAAGTAGGCTTGACATTTGGGAGGTGTAGTTGCTGGGATTTATAGTTCACCTCCAATCAAAGAGCATTCTGAACTCCACCAACAATGGAATTGAACCAAACTTGGCATACAGAACTCCCATGACCAACAGAAAATACTGGAAGGGTCTGGTGGGCATTGACCCTGAATTTGGGAGTTGTAGTTCACCTACATCCAGAGAGCACTGTGGACTCAGTCAATGATGGATCTGGTCCAAAACTGACACAAATCCTCAATATGCCCAAATGTGAACGCTGGTGGAGTTGGAGAAAATAGATCTTGACATTTGGGAGTTGTAATTGCTGGGATTTATAGTTCACATACAATCAGAGAGCATTCTGAACCCCTCCAACTATAGAATTGGGCCTAACTTCCCACACAGAACCTTTATGAGCAACAGAAAACAATGTGTTTTCTGATGGTCTTTGGCAACCTCTCTGTTACCCCTTTGCGACCTCTTCAGGTGTCTCGACTGTTAGGTTGAGAAACACTGATTTAGTGCAATTTGTACCTGATGTGGAATAGGAAATATCAGGGAAAGTCTGGGAACATCTCCAACACCGGCACAGATGTGGTTCCATTGAGCAATACAATAACACAGCCCTGGGTTTTCTAATGAGATGGTCCCATGAAGAGTCAAACAAAGCAGGGTCTATGCAAACCAATGCAAACACAACAGGAATCAAGCACACCAATGGGTCTGAAATTATTAAAACCAACTTTAATTTTTTTAAAGAAAAAGAAAGCAAAGCACCATTTGCAATATCTCACTGAGCAAGAGGGATGCCGATCGTCATCTTATTTTGTCTGCGCATGCAAGAGTGAGACGTTTTGGAAAACCTTTGTCTCCCTTGGGTGAGAGGATGAGAATTTCAATGCCTTTCTTTTGCATTTTGAGATTCTTTAGTGAAGATTTCACAGTTTTGGGGTGTTAAAGAAATTGATGATTTCCCTCCCCATTGAGCATCTATAGGAGTGACATGCATGCCCATTAAGTGTGGTTTGCTATGGCTTTGTGACTTATTATTATTATTATTATTATTATTATTATTATGGTGACCCTAAGGCAGGCATGGGCAAACTTGGGCCCTCCAGGTATTTTGGACTTCAACTCCCACAATTCCTAACAGCGTAAGGGTGAACACACAAGCTGCAGCAGCTTGCTTTTGCCTCAGCCTACTGAGAACAGCAAACGTTCAGCCTTGCCAAGTTAACGGAGAGTAGTTTGGACTTAATTTGCAGCAAGGACCTAGACAAACTTTGACCCTCCACGTGGTTTGGACTTCAAAACACTGCCCAGATGTTTTGATGTTCTACCATCCTTATGGAAAGCTTCTCTCATGTCCCTGCATGGGGAGCTGGGGCTAACAGAGGGAGCTCATCCACGCTCTCCCTGGATTCAAACCTCAGTCCTGCTGGCACAAGGAATTGTGGGAGTTGAAGTCCAAAACACATGGAGGGCCCAAGTGTACCCAGGCCTGACCTATACTGTAGAATGAATGCAGTTTGACCCTTTTAAGTCTGTGTCAGGAGCAACTTGAGAAACTGCAAGTCGCTTCTGGTTGACTGTCTACAAGAACATTGCCCAGAAACTGCAAGTTGCTTCTGATTGACTGTCTGCAAGGACGTTGCCCAGAAACTGCAAGTCACTTCTGGTTGACTGTCTACAAGAACATTGCCCAGAAACTGCAAGTTGCTTCTGGTTGACTGTCTGCAAGGACGTTGCCCAGAAACTGCAAGTCGCTTCTGGTTGACTGTCTGCAAGGACGTTGCCCAGAATCTGCAAGTCGCTTCTAGTTGACTGTCTGCAAGGACGTTGCCCAGAAACTGCAAGTTGCTTCTGGTTGACTTTCTGCAAGGAGGTTGTCCAGGGAACACTCAGATGTTTTTAGCATCCTTGTGGCAGGATTCTCTCATGTCCCTGAATGGGGAGCTGGAGCTGACAGAGGGAGCTCATCCGCACTCTTCCTGAATTCGAACCTCAGTTCTGCTGGCATAAGGGTGTGACCCATTGTGCCTCTGGGAGCTCCAGTTTGACACTGCCTTGAATGCTGTGAAATCCTGGGATTTGTAGTTTGGGGAAGCACCAGCACTCTGGGGCAGAGGAGCCCTTGTCAAACTACAGCTCCCAGGATGGTGAAGTATTGGGCCATGGAAGTTCAAGTGGTGCCAAAATGCATTCATTTGACAGCGGAGAGAGGATGGAGCAAACAAATCAAGCAAGTATCTTCTCTTTTCCAAAAAATGCAGGAATAGGGAGGTATTTTTCACCACCTTTGGGTTTGGGAAAATAATATTCCCTAGTTGGGTTTCCAGTCAATGGGGCAAAGAGTAAATTATCTTTGCATACTTTGAATTTTTAGGGGGTTTTGGGGGAGCAAAACAGCCATGTTTACAAGCTGTTTTGGGGGACATTATTGTGGGGAAAATAAGACGTCGGAGGTTCGGGGACGTTAAGAGCAGCACTTTCTCCACCCCAAAAGTCCTATTACTTTTTAGGTTGGAAACCAAATTGCAAAACCACGTTGGAACAACTGTCTCGCTTTGCTTCGAGGGGAATACAAAAGGAGCCGGTCCCGGTCGTTTATGGCGATGTGCTATTTCTCTCATCTATTCAAAAAACACATGGCAGTTATACAGGGGAGTGTTAAAAAGCCGCAACCTATCTTCCGAAACATCTCTGAAGCAACAAAGGATTCCCCAGGCAGGAATCAGCCAGACTTTGAAGCTGCAAGGCTTTGCAATGCTAATTAAAGTGATTCATAGCAAACTTCACACTTGCCACCCTGGACCTTCCACAGATATAGAAATTAGTCATGTGCATTCAGGACTTACCTTGATCCGTTTCGTGTCCTGGCTTTCGGAGGGCCCCCCGGTTCGTTTTCATCTGAGCCTCCTGAAATTGGGAGGTCAGATACTTGTTTTTCGTTTTCGGGGCTGAAAGATCAGTTTTCTTTCGACCCATTTTGGGGGGCGGGTTGGGGGGGACTTCACCCAAATGCCCAAAGCACCCGGTCCTATGGGGGCCTGGCAGGGTCTCCAGCTGACCATCAAGTAAGGAGTGCTCCTTAATTGGTGCTTGGCTGCAAGCCCTGCCAGCCTCCAAGCAATCGATCCGGAAAACAGGCTTGGAGCCGGTACCCACTCTTGCCTGTTTTTCGTTTCGGTTGAATTTTCGTTCTGGGACAGGCCTTTCCGTTTCGTGCCATCCAAATGGACGAAACAAAACGGAAACACGAATCAAACGAATGGGACAAATTTCAGGCCCATGACTAATATAAACCTCCCTTGCTTAGTTTCCAATAGACCCCACCACCTCTGAGGATGCCTGCCATAGATGTGGGTGAAACGTCAGGAGAGAATGCTTCTGGAACACGGCCGCACAGCTCGGAAAACTCACAGCAACCCACCTCTCAAGCTGCTTCTTTAAGTAAAAAAAAAAGTATTTGGATCTCAATCCATCCCTTCCTATCTCTATATCCCAAATCCCGCCCATTCTGTACAGAATAAAGTGCTTTTATTATAGATACGTTTTCTTTTTCGCGCTAAAGGAGAACCACCGATACAAGCCAGTCCTTTCGCTTCTCGGCAAGAAATGCCGAATGCCGCAGTCAGATCCGAAGACGAGCATTCAATGAATCAGTTTGGATGCGAAGTAAAGTTGCTTTCCTTACCCCGGACATCTTCCTTCCGATAGCAAAGTCTTGGGAGAGGAAAGTCTACTTGTGTTGACCACTGTTCTTGCAAAAGTCATGCAAAAAGTCAATACTTCTTTCCAAAGGGTTCGATACTGTGCCGTTTGTCCCAACGTCCCGCTTCTTTGCGGCTATTGCACTGCCTTGACGTTTTCCATTGAGCCACAACCTTGTCATGGTGTCTTCCTCGTCCGCTCGTGTGTTATGGCTCTTGTTCCAGGGGCCAGCCCTGCTGTAGTTCACACACAAATACACACAATACAAAACAAGGAAAGCATGGGACAGAGTCCCCTTTGTGTCGGAGGTGGGGTGAAAACGAGCCCAATGGCGGTGAAACAACGGTGCCCCGAAGTCTCGTTTTGCTCGCAAGAGAGTCTGGAATAACGTGCAAGTGCCCTACGGAGAAAAGAGCTAGCCTAATGGATTAATAAAGTGCAAAAAAAGGGTAAAACAATAAGTCGATTTTGAAAGAAGAGCAAGATTTCTTTCGTCAAGCCGGCTCCGAAGCAGCTGACAGATGGCAACCTTCCTAGGAAAGGTCCATTTCTAGAGGAGTTTGTCTTAGTGCATTAACTCGCTAAAGTTGAGTATCTCTATAATGGGATGTAGGAAGGGTGTAGACCAAGTGTTGGTGGTTTATGTCTTTGCATGTTTCCAAGCACTGCATCCTATGCGGCTTGGAAAGCTGCGTTCTTTGTTTACAGAGCATGGAAAGGGAAGGGCTGCAGTTCCAAGTTCTAACAGTAGACATCGACATTCCTGAATTTTCTTGTTTGTGTCAGGAGCGACTTGAGATACTGCAAGTCGCTTCTGGTGTGAGAGAATTGGCTGTCTGCAAGAACGTTGCCCAGGGGACGGCCGGATGTTTTGATGCTTTACCATCCTTGTGGGAGGCTTTTCTCATGTCCCCACATGGGGAGCTGGAGCTGACAGAGGGAGCTCATCTGCATTCTCCTCGGATTTAATGCTTTACCACCCTTGTGGGAGGCTTTTCTCATGTCCCCACATGGGGAGCTGGAGCTGACAGAGGGAGCTCATCCACATTCTCCTGGGATTTAATGCTTTACCATCCTTGTGGGAGGCTTTTCTCATGTCCCCACATGGGGAGCTGGAGCTGACAGAGGGATGTGGCTCTTAATGAGACATGCCACATTATTACAGGATGTCTACGCCTCACACCACTGGAGAATTTATACTTTTTAGCTGGTATTGCACCACCTGACATCCACTGGGAAGTAGCAGCCAATAATGGAAGGACCAAGGCAGTGACTCTTCTGGCCCATCCTCTGCGTGGATATCAGCCAGCACACCAAAGCCTTAAATCAAGAAATAGCTTTCCAAGATCGACAGAGCTACTCACAGGAACACTTCAGCAAGCAAGAGTCCAAAAGTGGCAGGTTAAAACCCGAACGTCAAGCCCTGGCTGATCCCCAATGAGAGACTCCCTCCTGGGCACACAGAAGACTGGGTGACCTGGAAGGCGCTGAACAGACTGCGCTCTGGCACCACGAGATGCAGAGCCAACCTTCAGAAATGGGGCCACAAAGTGGAGTCCACGACATACGAGTGTGGAGAAGAGCAAACCACAGACCACTTACTACAATGCAACCACCTATTACAATGCAAAACAATAAAATAAAATGAGTTTTATTTTATTGTTTTGTATTATTGTTGTTATTGTTTTTACTGATGTATTGTGGGCTCGGCCTCATGTAAGCCGCACCGAATCCCTTGGGGAGATGGTAGCGGGGTACAAATGAAGTATTATTATTATTATTATTATTATTATTATTATTATTATCGTGAGCCCTACCCCATGCACAGTGGAGGACCTCCTTATAGCAACACCAGAGGCACTCCAAGTGGCCAGCTTCTCATCAAAGGACGTGTCCAGAGCAGAGCGACTAAAATGATCAGGGGTCTGGAGAACAAGCCCTATGAGGAGCGGCTTAAGGAGCTGGGCATATTTAGCCTGAAGAAGAGAAGGATGAGAGAAGATATGATAGCCATGTATAAATATGTGAGAGGAAGCCACAGGGAGGAGGGAGCAAGCTTGTTTTCCGCTTCCCTGGAGACTAGAACACGGAACAATGGCTTCAAACTACAAGAGAGGAGATTCCATCTGAACATGAGGAAGAACTTCCTGACTGTGAGAGCCGTTCAGCAGTGGAACTCTCTGCCCCGGAGTGTGGTGGAGGCTCCTTCTTTGGAAGCTTTTAAACAGAGGCTGGATGGCCATCTGTCAGGGGTGATTTGAATGCAATATTCCTGCTTCTTGGCAGAATGGGGTTGGACTGGATGGCCCATGAGGTCTCTTCCAACTCTTTGATTCTATATGCATTCCCCTTCCATTTATCCCTGGAACATTTAGCAAGACAGGTCCAGAAATAGTTTGGATCTTTGTGAAGGCAAACAAGCCATCTGATAGATCTTGCACCACTTGGTCTACACCCTTATATGTGTGAACGGAGTCATAGCTTAGTTTTGTGTCCTAGGTATTTTGCGCGTGAAAGATGATCTCTGTGGGCTCAGGCTGCTCCCACTCAAGCCTGGAAACATCCAGCCTTTCAAGCAGAAATCTAGCGACTAAGCGCATTAAAAATAAACTCATTTAAGCTACTTCCTGTCCAGCTGTCAGTAATGTCCTTGACTGACACCTACTGGGCACTTACTGAATTACAGGTGTGTTTCTTGTGCACCCGGAATAAAACGGCGCAAGCCCTAGTTATCCAAGTTCGGTCTGTTTCCTGGAAAAAGAGGCGGTGGTGGCGGCAAGAGGGGTGGAGGAGGGACACTTTGCACATGAGCATGCATGAGTGGCAAAGGGAGCGTGTGAGAATGCGGCATCGCGTGGGGAGGAGCTCCGGCCAGCAAGTGCGCCGAACTGGCGCTCTCGGGAGCGGCGAGACCCATGGAGTTTGCGTCGCTGTTGTTGGCGCCGGGATCCGAGGACAGAGGGGTGCTGACCCGAAAACACTTCTCCTTGTGGGCCTTGAGCATGTTGGAGAACCGGAAGCGCTGGCCGCAGACGTCGCATGGATAGGGCTTCTCCCCCGTGTGGGTCCGGCGGTGGCGCTTCATGTTGGGGCGGCTGGTGAAGCTCTTCCCACAGATCTCGCAGATGTATGGCTTTTCCCCTGGAAGATGAAGAAAAGAGGGAAACAATGATATCCGAGTCCCGCAGATCCAAAACCCAAGTGTTGTGACTCAGCTGGAACCACAGAGTGCCTCTGATGAGGATGATGGGATTCAGGATCACAATCTGGTTCAAAATGTCACTGTTATAGTCAATGAGGATCAGGGTGTTTCATCTATGCTGATGATCGTGCCATTACTGCTCAAGCAGGGAGATTTGAGATGGTTGAACAGAAGCTCTCCGAAGCTCTATCTCAGTGGTTCTCAACCTTCCTATTGCCGTGACCCCTTAATACAGTCCCTCGTGTTGTGGTGACCCCCAACCATAACATTGTTTTTGTTGCTACTTCATAACAGTCATTTTACTACTGTTATAAATCATAATGTAAATATCAGATATGCAAGATGTATTTTCATTCACTGGACCAAACTGGGCACAAATGCCCAATGCAACCACATGTAAATGCTAGTGGGGTTCGGGGAGAATTGATTTTGTAATTTGGGAGTTGTCGTTGCTGGGATTTATAGTTCACCTATAATCAAAGAGCATTCTGAACTGCAACAGCAATGGATTTGAACCTAATTTGCCACACAGAACTCTCATGACCAACAGAAAACACTGGAAGGGTTTGGTGAGTATTGACCTTGAGTTTGGGAGTTGTAGTTCACCTATATCCAGATAGCACTGTGGACTCATGCAATGGTGGATCTGGACCAAACTTGGCACAAATACTCAATATGCGCAAATGTGAACACTGGTGGAACCTGGGGGAAATAGACCTTGACTTTTGGGAGTTGTAGTTGTTGGGATTTATAGTTCATTAAAATCAAAGAACATTCTGAACTCCACCAACGATAGAATTGGCTCAAACTTCCCACATGGAATCCCCATGACCATCAGAAAATACTGTGTTTTCTGATGGTCTTTGGTGACCCCTCTGACACCCCTTCACGACCCCCTCAGGGGTCCCGACCCCCAGGTTGAGAAACACTGATCTAGCTGCTCTTACTGCCTATTACAGGGAAAACCAGCTGATCCCCAACCCATCTAAAACACAGACATGTGCCTTTCATCTCAAGAACAGAGAAGCATCCCGAGCTCTGAAGATCACCTGGGAAGGAATCCCACTGGAGCATTGCAGCGCACCCAAATACCTGGGAGTCACTCTGGACCATGTTCTTACCTACAAGAAGCACTGCCTGAACATCAAGCAAAAAGTGGGTGCCAGAAACAATATCATACGAAAGCTGACTGGCACAACCTGGGGATCACAACCAGACACAGTGAAGACATCTGCCCTTGCGCTGTGCTACTCTGCTGCTGAGTATGCATGCCCAGTGTGGAACACATCTCACCACACTAAAACAGTGGATGTGGGATTGACATAACTCAAAAACCACTGGACGAATTGCCGCCAAATTTGGACACAAGACACCTATTAATCCAAGGAGTGACCATTGTAGTGAAATCTACCTTTAAGGAGTCCAGGCCGAAGCCTGAGTATCAGTAGCTGTCATCTTGAAAGACAGGCAGAAGCAGGAGGAGGAGTCAAGCCGACTCCTGATTGGTCAGAGCAATTAGGGGAGGAGTCGGTTGAGAGAGGGAAAGAGGCTGTCAGCTTTTGACAGGGGGAGAAGTGTCTTGACATCAGACACAGAAGGAAGGGATTTTTAGGAGGGGAAGCTAAATAGGAGTCTGAAAGGGAAAGAAAGCTTTAAAGTGAGCCTTAAGGATAGGGAATAAGGTTGAGACAAGGGCTAGGGTTTTACTGTGTTGAGAGGACCAGTAAAAGAAAGACTTGTCTTCGTATACTAAGGGAAAGTATAAGAGAGCTTATTGCCCTGTGTGTGAGACAGATAGGGGTCTGTTCTCCAGTAGATACTGTTTCTAAGAATAGAACAGTGTGTTTAAGGAAACTCACAGTTTTAAAAGCTTTATTGTCAGTAGAACTATTTGTTTAACCCAACTAAGTCTCTACAACTGAATCACGCTTCTGTACCGCTCATTCTATGAGTAGATATTTGCTTAAAGTTTAATAAACCTTTTCTAGTTCACTTTTAACTGGTGTATGCCTCAGTCCGTCGATCTCCTCAGAACTAAGTCAAGTCAATTATAGAAACACTTTTAAAGTCAAGTCAGCCAGTAAAGCAGTTACAGAAGAACTAAGGGCAAACACACTTTACCTACAACACATTCACATATTTGGTTCCTCACACCAATAAAAACTGAGTTGGTGGCAGTCATATCTACCAAAAACATCGGCCATTGATATATTTAATCCATGGTCAGCTGCTAATTATTTCACAGTGGTGACAGTGGTGAGAATCTTTGTTCCCCCCTGCCCCAGATATCTTTGATCTACGTTACAACCATCACTAAAAAAAAATTGATTTGTCACTTGGGAGTTATAGTTGCTGGGATTTATAGTTCACCTACAATCGAAGTGCATTCAGAACTCCACCAATGATGGAATTGAACCAAACTTGGCACACAGGACTCCCATGACCAACAGAAAACAGTTTAGTGGGCATTGACCTTGAGTTTGGAAGTTGTAGTTCATCTACACCCAGAGAGCACTATGGACTCAAACAATGATGGATCTGGACTAAACTTGGCACGAATATTCCATATGCTCAAATATGAACACAGATGGAGTTTGGGGAAATAGACTTTGACATTTGGGAGTTATAGTTGCTGGGATTTATAGTTCACCTACAATCAAAGAGCATTCTGAACTCCATTAATGATGGGATTGTACCAAACTTGGCACACAGGACTCCCATGACCATCAGAAAACACAAGAAGGGTTTGATGGGTATTGACCTTGAGTTTGAGAATTATAGTTCACCTACATCCAGAGAGCACTGTGGACTCAAACAATGATGGATCTGGACCAAACCTGGCACGAATATTCCATTTGCCCAAATATGAACACAGATGGAGTTTGGGGAAATAGACTTTGACATTTGGGAGTTGTAGTTGCTGGGATTTATAGTTCACCTACAATCAAAGAGCATTCTGAACTCCACCAATGATGAAATTGAACTAAATGTGGCACATAGGACTCCCATGACCAGCAAAAAACACTAGAAGGGTTTGGTTGGCATTGATCTTGAGTTTGGGAGTTGTAGTTCACCTACATCCAGAGAGCCCTGTGGACTCAAACAATGATGAATCTGGACCAAGCTGGGCACGAATATTCCGTATGCCCAAATATGAACACAGATGGAGTTTGGGAGAAATAGACTTTGACATTTGGGAGTTGTAGTTGATGGGATTTATAGTTCACCTACAATCAAAGAGCATTCTGAACCCCACCAATGACATAATTGGGGCAAACTTGGTACAGAGAACCCCCGTGACCAACAGAAAATACTTAAGGCCTTCCAGTCCAACTCCCTTCACCAGGGCAAGAAAACATAATCAAAGCCCTCCTCACAGATAGACATCCAACCATAGATAGAGATAGATATATATGATTCACACACATACAGGTATATTATCATAGATTTGAAAGGGACCCCTAAACAAGGGCAATTCTATGTTGCATGTTCGGGAGTAGGCCAACCTGACACTCTCCACGTCAACACTGACAAAGAAACAGCAGGAAATACTGTTTACCCACAAGCAGAAAGAAATGACATATATTAGAAACCAACACTTTCTCATTCCTTTATTTTCCAGATCATTTCAAGCAGAAGAACCGATGGAAATAGTGGAAATGAAGAGAGGCACGTAAATTAAAAAAGGAGGGCAGGCAACACTGTACCTGTGTGTGTTTTCATGTGTTCGTCAAAGTACTGCTTCATGTTGAAGTCCTTCCCGCACCACTGGCACATGAACTGCTTGTGGCCGATGTGGATGCTCATGTGAGAGCGGAGCTGGTACTTGTACTGGAACCTTTCGTTGCAGTTCTGGAACCAAAAAGGACACATTTGAAGAAATTGAAAGGTAGAAAGAAGCATGCATGGAAAACTATTGTGAATCCATATAGTGCAAATGCAGAAAATGCAGCCAGAAATCTTCCCTGTTTCACAAAAGGATCGGTGAATCCTCTACACCAGTGGTTCCCAAACTGTGTTCTAGGTTCCACATCAGCATCATCAACTATTGCTATCAGGCACTGTATATCCTCAAATATAAGCCAAGTCTTCAGCCCTTTTTTAGGCTGAAAAAGCCCCCCCCCCCCCCCGCCCCTGCTTATACTCAAGTCAAAGTTATTTATTATTTTACTCTATTATTATTATTATTATTATTATTATTATTATTATTATTATCATCATCATCATCATTATTATTATTACATTTATTATTTTACTCTCTATATTATTTTATTACATTTATTATTTTACTCTATATATTATTGTTATAACATTTATTATTTTACTCTGTTTATTATTATTTTTACATTTTTTTGCTCTATTTATTATTGTCATTATTCCATTTATTATTTTGCTCTATTTATTATTGTTATTATTACACTTATTATTTTACTCTATTATTGTTACAGTTATTATTTTACTCTATTATTATTTTTGTATTGTCGAAGGATTTCATGGCCGGAATCACTGGGTTGTTGTACGTTTTTTCGGGCTATATGTCCATGTTCTAGAGGCATTCTCTCCTGACATTTCACCTGCATCTATGGCAAGCATCCTCAAACCTCACAACCTCTGAGGATGCTTGCCATAGATGCAGGCGAAACGTCAGGAGAGAATGCCTCTAGAACATGGCCATTTAGCCTGAAAAAACCTACAACAACCCATTATTATTTTTATTACATTTATTATTTTACTCTATATATTATTGTTATAACATTTATTATTTTACTCTATTTATTATTGTTACATTTATTATTTTGCTCTGTATATTATTTGTATTACATTTATTATTTTGCTCTATTTATTATTGTTATTATAACATTTACTTCACTCTATTATTGTTACATTTATTATTTTACTCTATTTATTATTATTATTATTACATTTATTATTTTGCTCTATTATTGTCATTATTACATTTATTATTTTGTTCTGTATATTATTTTTATTACATTTATTATTTGGCTCTATTTATCATTATTACATTTATTTTACTCTATTAAGGTTACAGTTATTATTTTACTCTATTATTACTGTTATCATTGTTGTTGTTGTTCATTCGTTCAGTCGTCTCCGACTCTTCGTGACCTCATGGACCAGCCCACGCCAGAGCTCCCTGTCGGCCGTTCACCACCCCCAGCTCCCTCAAGGTCAGTCCAGTCACTTCAAGGATGCCATCCATCCATCTTGCCCTTGGTCGGCCCCTCTTCCTTTTGCCTTCCACTTTCCCCAGCATAATTGTCTTCTCTAGGCTTTCCTGTCTCCTCATGATGTGGCCAAAGTACTTCAACTTTGTCTCTAGTATCTTACCCTCCAGTGAGCAGTCGGGCTTTATTTCCTGGAGGATGGACTGGTTGGATCTTCTCGCAGTCCAAGGCACTCTCAGAACTTTCCTCCAACACCACAGCTCAAAAGCATCGATCTTCCTTCGCTCAGCCTTCCCTAAGGTCCAGCTCTCACATCCGTAGGTTACTACAGGGAAGACCATGGCTTTGACTAGGCAATGGATCTTTGTTGCCAGTCTGATGTCTCTACTCTTCACTATTTTATCGAGACTGGACATTGCTCTCCTCCCAAGAAGGAAGCGTCTTCTGATTTCCTGGCCACAGTCTGCATCTGCAGTAATCTTTGCACCTAGAAATACAAAGTCTGTCACGGCCTCCACGGTTTCTCCCTCTATTTTCCAGTTGTCAATCATTCTTGTTGCCATAATCTTGGTTTTTTTGACGTTTAGCTGCAACCCGGCTTTTGCGCTTTCTTCTTTCACCTTGATTAGAAGGCTCCTCAGCTCCTCCTCACTTTCGGCCATCAGGGTGGTGTCATCTGCATATCTGAGGTTGTTAATGTTTCTTCCAGCAATTTTCACCCCAGCTTTGCATTCATCCAGCCCCGCACATCGCATGATGTGTTCTGCATACAAGTTAAAAAGGTTGGGTGAGAGTATGCAGCCTTGCCGTACGCCTTTCCCAATCTTGAACCAGTCTGTTGTTCCGTGGTCAGTTCTGACTGTTGCTACTTGGTCCTTGTACAGATTCCTCAGGAGAGAGACAAGGTGGCTTGGGATGCCCATCCCACCAAGAATTATTTCCATTATTTTACTTTATTATTATTATTATTATTATTATTAATAATACATTTATTATTTTGATCTATTAATTGTTATTATTACATTTATTTTATTATTGTTACAGTTATCATTTTACTCTATTATTACTGTTATCATTACATTTCCATTATTATACTCTATTATTATTAGTATTATTACATTTATTATTTTGCTCTATTTATTATTATTTTTATTATTACATTTATTTTACTCTATTATTGTTACAGTTATTATTTTACTCTATTATTACTGTTATCATTACATTTCCATTATTTTACTCTATTATTATTATTTTTATTACACTTATTATATTACCCTATTTATTATTATTGGAAGGATACATAAGCACATTTACATTGGAGAAGGTTAGAATAATGGCTTAATCAGAGTTGGACAGTCTTATCTTAAATTACAGTTTTAATTGTATTGTTTTATTTGCTTATTGCTTTGTTGTTTTTATTGATGTGTTGTTGGCCTGGCCTCATGTAAGCTGCTCCGAGTCCCCTTGGGGAGATGGTGGCGGGGTATAAATAAAGATTATTATTATTATTATTATTATTATTATTATTATTATTATTATTTTCCAGTTCTCGGTTCCAATGATAGTTGGGGATAGAGGTAGGATTCTGTGGGAAATTAATGTTTTCTGAATGGTTCCATGACCGAAAAAGTTTGGAAACCGCTGCTTCAGACTATGGGTGTATCCACACTGCACGGTTCTAGCAGTTTTATCCCACTTTTATTGTAACTCCATCCTCCAAAACACTTTGTAGCACTAAACTTTAGATCTTCCTGTGTGACATTATAAACCCCAAAATCCCACAACAGTCAACATGGCACCCCAGTGTGGCTTATCCTGCCACACTGAGATGGCCTCTCCGGAACAAAGTCTCCGCATTGTGTGAGCAAATTCAGACCTCATCCAACCCTTTGGAACAAAAGGCAGCTCCGTCTCACCTCACATTTAAACGGCTTCTCCCCCGAGTGCTGGAGAGAGTGCACCTTCAGCGACATGCTCCGCTTGAACGACTTCCCACACGTCTCGCAGGTGAAGGGCATGTCCTTGGTATGCGCTGGGGAGCAAAGAGAGGCACTGCGGTTATTGTGCAAAGCTGGTTGCAAAAGAATCAAGCAAACCAAGGGTGCGTCCACATGGCTGAATTAACGCAGGGAAGGCTAAAGACCTTGTAGAACTACAACTCCCAGGATTTCACAGCACTGACCCATGGCAATCCAAGTGGTGTCAAACTGCACTAATTCTACGGAGCAGACACACCTCAAGCCACATATTTTATGACTCTCTTATTTGGAGACTCAATATCCATCATTTTGAGTTATTGTAGTTTTTTCGGGTTATATGGCCATGTTCTAGAAGCATTCTCTCCTGACGTTTCGCGTGCATCTATGGCAGGCATCCTCAGAGGTTGCAAGTCATAGAATCATAGAATCAAAGAGTTGGAAGAGACCTCCTGGGTCATCCAGTCCAACCCCATTCTGCCAAGAAGCAGGAATATTGCATTCAAATCACCCCTGACAGATGGCCATCCAGCATCTGTTTAAAAGCTTCCTAAAGAAGGAGCCTCCACCACACTCCGGGGCAGAGAGTTCCACTGCTGAACGGCTCTCACAGTCAGGAAGTTCTTTCTCATGTTCAGATGGAATCTCCTTTCTTGTAGTTTGAAGCCATTGTTCCGCGTCCTAGTCTCCAAGGAAGCAGAAAACAAGCTTGCTCCTTCCTCCCTGTGGCTTCCTCTCACATATTTATACATGGCCCTCATCATGTCTCTTCTCTGCCTTCTCTTTTGCAGGCTAAACATGCCCAGCTCCTTAAGCCGCTCCTCATAGGGCTTGTTCTCCAGACCCTTGATCATTTTAGTCGCCCTCCTCTGGACACATTCCAGCTTGTCAATATCTCTCTTGAATTGTGGTGCCCAGAATTGGACACAATATTCCAGGTGTGGTCTAACCAAAGCAGAATAGATGGGTAGCATTACTTCCCTAGAGGTGTGGAGAAGAGCAAACTACAGATCACCTGCTGCGATGCAACCTGAGCCCTGCCACAGGTACAATGGAGAACCTTTTTATAGTAACACCAGAGGCACTCCAAGTGTCCAGATACTGGTCAAAAGACATTTAATCAACTACCAAGCTTGCAAACTTTGTGTTTTGTTTGTTTGTTTGTTAAAAATGCAATACAATTGTTTGGTTTGCTCCTGACACGATAGATAAATAAATAAATCCTCAGAGGTTGTGAGACCTCACAACCTCTGAGGATGCCTGCCATAGATGTAGACGAAATGTCAGAAAAGAATGCTTCTAGAACATGGCCATATAGCCTGAAAAAACTACAACAACCCAGTGATTCTGGCCATGAAAGCCTTCGACAATACATTGTCCAGCATTTTTCTTTTCTGTGCTTCAAAAAGCATCCCTCAGAAGTGTTTGTGGACCTCTCTAGGTCTTCTAGTGTGATTCTATATGGCATTTTTCCAGCCAAGGAATAGTCAAAATACAGATTTCACTATTTTCTGCTATGCTCATCTTTCAGCCCAAGTATAGTCAAAATACAGATATTACTATTCTCTGCTATTTCAGAGGGGGTCCTGGGATATATCTGAGGTCATATAAATAATGTTTGAAATAACTAAATAAATAAATAAATAAATAAATGGAAGATTCATGTGCCATTGCTCCTGCAATGTTTCCAACTGCATTTGCAAGAGAACACTAATTTGGAACGCTATCCCACAGCATACATTTGACTAATAGGAAGAAGGACAAATTAGAAAGCCTCTTTCTGACACTCTCTCTGCATGTAAGGATGTTTATCTGGAATTTAAATATGGGCAACTAGTCAAGATCATTCGTTTTGCAGACTGAAATAGGATGACTCACGCAATTCTGGCCCTGAAACACAGCTCTGGAGGGGATTTAGGGTGAAGATCAATTGTCGATTTGCAAGGTTTGGGTTAACAATCCTGAACTAGCAACATCCAGCATACCCACCGCCACAGGTTCCCCTCCGACTCACCAACCATGTGTTTCCGCACATGCGCCATGGTGTAGAACTTCTTCTCGCAGATCTCGCAGGAGAACTTCTTCTCCGCATAGCCGTGGACGATCTTGTTGTGTTCGTGGAGGGACCAGAGCTTCTTGAAGGCTTTCCCGCATGTTGTGCACTGCAAGAAAGCAGGACCAACGGATCGTGACAAGGAAAACTGTGATCCCATACAAATAATCTGGTGTGAGCCCAGGAACAGTTGTTGCGGTCAGCGGGGACATGTTGCAAGTAGATACAGGTTGAGTCTCCCTTATCTGGAAGTCCACAATCTGAAATACTCCCAACATTTTAAGCTTTTTGCTGCCAGCCGTCCACTTCCACATTTGGGGAAAGAGGGCTAGTCTCACATCGAAAACGGTGATCCCATACAAATAATCTGGTGTGTGCCCAGGAACAGTGGTTGTGGTCAGCGGGGACATGTTGCAAGTAGATACAGGTTGAGTCTCCCTTATCCGGAAGTTCACAATCTGAAATACTCCCAACATTTTAAGCTTTTTGCTGTCAGCCGTCCACTTCCACATTTGGGGAAAGAGGTCTAGTCTCACATCCAGAGAGGCGGAAGAGATGATGACCGCTTACATGAAGCTGCTATTGAAAGCAGATGTTGCAGATGTTTTTGGTGGTTAGGTTTAGCCACTTTGCTAAACTTAGTGGATAGAAATCTTTTTTCAGATTTTGAGATAACTCTTAAAAATCTCTGGTGGTGAATCACAGGACAGATTCCTGGATTCAGATTTCAAAGGTCAAGCATTGAGAAATCCCATTAACCACCAACTATAAGGTAAAGGTAAAGGTTGTCCCCTGACATTAAGTCCAGTCATGTCTGACTCTGGGGTGTGGTGCTCATCTCCATTTCTAAGGCAAAGAGCCGGCGTTGTCCGTAGAAACATCCAAGGTCATGTGGCCGGGATGACTGCATGGAGTGCCGTTACCTTCCCGCCAGAGCGGTACCTATTGATCTACTCACATTTGCATGTTTTTGAACTGCTAGGTTGGCAGAAGCTAGGGCTGACAGCAGAAACTCACGCCGCTCCCCGGTCAACAAGCTCAGCAGCTCAGCGCTTTAACACCACCAACTATATCCACCACAAAATGTGATAAATATGAGTGGTTTGAATGAAACTTTATGAAAGGTGTATGGCTGGGGCTTATATAGCCTGAAGATACCATCCTAAGAAGAGTAAGTTATGGAAAACTACAGTTTTCCAAAAATAACAGATCTTGTTATTTTTGTATGTTTGGTTTTAAATGTTTTATTGGTTTTAATGTTGTTATATTGTATTTTATATGTTGTATGGGACCATTGTGTGCTTGTAAGCCGCTTCGAGTCCCTTTGGGAGATGGTGGCGAGATATAAATAAAATATTTTATTATTATTATTATTATTATTATTATTATTATTATTATTATTATTTTACTGACACAAAAGCACAGTATGTAACAGCAAATGAGATAATGTTGTTATATTGTATTTTATATGTTGTATGGGACCATTGTGTGCTTGTAAGCCACCTCGAGCCCCTTTGGGAGATGGTGGTGGGGTATAAATAAAAGATATTATTATTATTATTATTATTATTATTATTATTATTATTATTTTACTGACACAAAAACACAGTATGTCACAGCAAACGAGATATATATGCTGGATTTCGTATCACAAAATCACAAGTCAAACGCTTCCCAAGCATCTAGGACTGTGTGATTATTATTATTATTATTATTATTATTATTATTATTATTAATTATGTGATTATTATTATGTGATTTTTTTGCAGTTTCTCAAGTCACTCCTGACACGACAAAAAATGTGATTATTATTATTGTTATTATTATTATTATTATTATGTGATGATTATTATTATTATTAGATAAATAATAAGATTAGTACACAGCAAACAAGATCACTATGCTTGCTGTTGTATTGGATCACACGTCGGACGCTACGCAAGTGTTTAGAACTATGTGATGCATCGGCAAATAATGCATACAGATCCGAGTACAGTGGCCTTTTGCACCTGACATATGGTAATTTTGTCAGCGTTGATTGCTTTCAAGTGGAGGCCAAGGTCTTTAGGCACTACATCCAGTTAAAATAATAATAATAATAATAATAATAATAATAATAATAATAATAAGCCGGTGAAGGAAAAACTACTAAACTGCTGACACTGATGACCAGAGACAATTATTAACTCTGTGGTGGAAAACAACATGTTTATACAGCCAGAAACAATGACTGTTTGAAGTTAAGGAAGTTTAAACACTGCTCCTTAATTAAGAAAAAGCCATTATCAGTTAAGGAAGAAAAGCTAACATCTGTCCAGAACTGATGGAGTCAGCATTGCTATATAAGAGACTTCCTAATTTTCCAAATGTGTGTCAGATCTGCAATGGAATGCAGAGACTTGTCAACCGCCAATTTCTCCAAAGGACGAAGGAAGATGGTGTATTAGCAGAATGGCAGGGAAGCGATCTGGTCTACATGTGGATCTCTTCTCCAGGAGCAAGAAGAAGGGATACGAATGATACATGAATGGGTGAATGTTTTTGTGTGTGTGAACGTTGAGTAAAACGTACTATCCCCCTTTTTGTTTGTTTCTGTATGCAATGTAGTTATAGTCTGTGTGTGTCTACTTTCTTTCTCTGTATTGCTCTGTGATATACTCTGCCACACTGAAAACTGAATAAAAGATCCCTTTTAATGTTTAAAAAAGCATTCATGACAAAAGAGAATGAAAAGGACTCAGAATAGCTACTTTCCTAAAAGGATAGAAAGTATCCTAGGAGCAAGGAAGACAAACTCCCTGGAGAACAAACTTTGTGAATGCGGAATGTGTGACTAGCCCCCTTTCCTACTTATCCCTCATTCACTACGTACATGTAAAGAGATATCTGAAAAAGGTTTCCTTCCACTAAGCCTCCACTCAATTTGGCAAAGTTGCTAAGTATTGGGCTGTTGTAGGTTTTTTGGGCTGTATGGTCATGTTCTAGAAGCATTCTCTCCCGACGTTTCACCTACATCTATGGCAAACATCCTGGCAGAACCTCTGAGGACGCCTGCCATAGTTTATTTATTTATTTATTTATTATTCAAACTTATATGCCGCCACTCCTCTGGGGCTCGGAGTGGCTTACAAGAACAGGCTAAAATCTAACACAATTCAAAAACAATTTAAAAACAATTTAAAAACAACAATACCAAAGACCAAAGGCCTGTCGAAACAGATATGTCTTACATGCTCTGCGGAAAGCTGATAAGTCCCGCAAGGCACGGCCTTCAGGTGGCAGAGTATTCCAGAGTGATGGTGCCACAGCTGTAAAGGCTCTGCGTCTGGTTGCTGTTAGACGCAAGGTCTTGACACTCGGAATTTCCAATAAATCTTGGTCCTCAGAATGGAGGAATCTTTGGGGTTGGGAGGGGGTGAGGCGGTCCCTCAGGTACATCGGTCCCAGACCATGCAAGGCCTTAAAGGTGAGTACCATCACTTTGGTAACCAATGCAGCTGCAGTCAGATTGGGGTTATGTGGCATCTCATCGGAATTCCCACAAGAAGCCGAGCAGCTGCATTTTGTACCAACTTGAGCTTCCAGATCACCGACAGAGGAAGGCCAATGTAGACGGCGTTACAGTAGTCCAGTCTTGAGATGACCGTGGCCTGGATCACCGTAGCTAGGTCGTCCCTGGACAGGGAGGGGGCCAGCCGTCTAGCCTGCCGCAGGTGAAAGAAGGCGGTTCTGCTCATGGCGGAGACTTGGGCCTCCATCGTCAGCAGAGGGTCCAAAAGGACTCCCAGACTCTTGACCAATGATGACGGGCGTAGCGCCTCACCATCCAGGGCAGACAGCTGGATATCCCCACTGCCCGGTTGACCCAGCCATAGGATCTCCGTCTTTGCTGGATTTACCCTCTCCTGACATTTTGCCTACATCTATGGCAGATATCCTGGCAGAACCTCTGAGGATGCCTGCCATAGTTGTAGGCGAAACGTCAGGAGAGAATAATTCTAGAACATGGCCATACAGCCTGAGAAACCTACAACAACCCAGTGATTCCAGCCATGAAAGCCTTCAGCAATACATTGCTAAGTATTTTCTACCACTGAAGGTGAAAACATTTGGGTCATATGTTTTCAACAGCAGGTTTGTGTAAACAGTCATCATACCTTCCTTCTCTTATTGAGGCTTCTTGAGGAAAAAGCTCAGAGGGTGCAGGACTAGCCCCCTTTCCCCAAATGTCAAAGTGGGCAGCTGGCAGCAAAAAGTTTCAGATTTTTGGAGTATTTCAGGTTCTGAATTCTCAGACAATGGAGACTCATCCTGAATTTACTTGCGACATGTCCCACTGACCACAATTATTTATTATTTATTTATTTAGAGTTTTTATACCCCAGTCTTCTCACCTCCAGCTAATAACATAAAATTCAATACAATAAGAAAAACATTATAGGTCATCAATATAAAATACATTACAATACACTTCATACAATTCATACAAATGACAGCAAAAATCAGTTCGTCCAAAAGAATCACAAATTCATCGCCATCCGTCGGAAAGGTCAGCAGTTATTGACTCAGTCAACATTCTGCGAATGCAGTATCCCAAAGTCATGTTTTTACCTGCTTTCTAAACGTCAGGAGGGAAGGGGCAGATCTAATCTCCATCGGGAGGGAGTTCCAAAGCCAAGGGGCCGCCACCGAAAAGGCTCTGTCCCTCGTTCCCACCAAACGCGACTGCGAAGACGGTTGGACTGAGAGCAGGGCCCCTCCAGAAGATCTTAACAACCTTGATGGTTCATAGGGGAGAATCCGTTCGGACGGGTAAACTGGGCCAGAGCCGTTTAGGGATTTATAGATCAACACCAGCACTTTGAATTGTGCTCGGAAGCTGATTGGCAGGCAGTGGAGCCTATTTTATATTGTATCATAAAAGAGAAGATCCGGGGGAATGGGCAGTTTTTGAGGGGAAAGACTCAGGACTTAAAAGCCAAGTGTCACATATGTAACACTTCCCATTGAGGGATCTTGACACGATGGTGTCGGAGTGTATATCAGAGAGCACAACAACAGTTCCTGGAGATGGATCAAATGGCTTGTATGGGATCACAGGTAAGTCAAGTTTTTATTTTAAACCTGAAATTACGTATACCACCTTTTCTTAAACGGCGTTATGGCATACACTAATGCTTTCTTGCTATGCTCCAAAGACATATCACATGCACATTTTTATGCTTTTTTTTTATCTGGCTGGCCATTTGGGGAAATGAGTTACTGGGCACGATGGATCTTTCTTCAAATGCAGCATTGAGGGCTAGAAGATGGCTTTGGTAAACAAGAACTAAAATTCTTTGCTCAAAACAAAAGCAAAATGGTTGCGGCCAGTACTAAAGTCTATGCCCACATTGTGCAAATTGCACACTGGTCTCCAACCCTATTTACAAAGCATCATAATGAATCTTAATAGAAAGCGGTGGTGTCCCATTGGGAAACCATGGAGGACAGAGAAGTCATAATGAAGAGGTCTCACCTGGATGTTCTTCTCACAGTCCGTCTGGTGGTGCAGCAGCAGCTCACTCTCCAACAGAAACCTCTTGCCACACTTGTCACAGATCTGCATGCGGCTGTGTGTGACATTCATGTGCTTTTCCAGGTACCAGCGGTTGTTGAAGACCCGGGGGCACTTCTCACATGGGTAGTGCTGCTTCTCTTCCAACTTGACCTTCTGGCCAAGACTGTCCTGCTCCTTCTTCTTCTTCTTGCCTCTTTGGTCTTCTCCTTCCTCCTCAGTTTCTTCCTCTTCCTCCTCCTCTTCTTCGTCCTCTTCCAGAGTTACCGAAATGGTAGCCACCTCCTGGGATCCAGTGGACACAGACATCTTGGTTGCCTTGGCTACCTTGCCACTGGGCCTCTGAGTGGCCCCCGACTTCTCCATTTTGATCTCAGCCATCACCTCCTCCCCTTCCTCATCCACTTCTCCTTCCTCCTCCTCCTCGGTAGTCTCTTCCACGTCCTCTTCTTCAGTGTGCTCTTCCTCTTCCTCCTCCTCCTCCGCTTCAGCGTCCTCCTCCTCTTCCTCCTCCCTTTCTCCGTTCTCCTTCTCTCCATTCCCCACAGTGGCAGGTCCTTCCCCTTTAGACCGCCCAATCACTGTGGCAACAGTTGTCACTTGGTTGGCACTGGCAGGTTTCCCCTCTGTCCCCTTTGAGACATTGAGGGTCTGGTTGTTGAGGTTGACTTCTACAATGATCTGTTCACCACGGCTGTAAGATCCCCGGTCAACTAGGACCTCCTCAGATTGTCCACCCTCCATCTTGCAAACGGGAGGGCTGCCTCCTTCTCCCTCTTTATACAACTTCCTCCCAGCTACGACCGAGGGGTTCTGGTTGCCTCCCCGTGTGGTGCTGTCCTCCACCCGCACCGAAAACGACTCGTTCCCTTCCCGGGAGTAGATCTTGGGGTTTGAGGAATCCAGCTCTTGCTTGATCTCGCAGTAATATTGAGATGGGGCATTTTTTCCACAACTATCTGGTGGCAATGCCATATTGCTCGCCATGGCCAAGCTGAGAGACCGGGTGTTGATGAGCTCCTGGCAGGAGGAAGCAATGTTGCTCATCTGCAGGACTCCTGCGGCGCTCAGGACGTCCTGGACGTTCAAGACACTCACCAAGAGCTTGGAGGTATAGATGAAGTTCAGGATCTGTTGGAGGCCTTGGGAGGTCAGGGTCTCCAAGGAAAGCTCTACTCGCTGGAGCTGCTTGTTCCGGGTGAAGAGGGAATGGAAGAACGGGCTGTAGGCAGCGAGGACACCCTTGTGGGCCGGGAAGACGCTCTTCTGTTGCCCCAGCACAATGTCGACGTCACACAGGTCTGGCTGAAAGAGGCGCTGCTCATTCAGTCTGTCCATCAAACAGGTGAAGTGGAGAGCTACATCCTCCACCAAAGAGTACTCAGCAGTTGGGTAGTCAGTTGTCTTTTCAACTATCAGCTATCAGGAGAAGAAGGAAAAAATACAGATCAAGAATAGCTCTATGGAAACCCAACTACTGTCTCCTTTGTCCTCAAATGGTCTAAGTTTGGCAGACTTGAGGTTCTGATTCCTATTCTATGTCCAACCACGACCATGAAGATCAACTAAGAAAGACTTGCAATGGAGGAGAGCCCAAAACACTTTGAGGATTCCTGTAGTTTTCCTCCATATTTGCTGGAATTGACTAGAAATATATAGATCCTCCAACACAAGTCTTTAGTCAACTTCCAGGAAACGGCTACCATATGGAAGAAGAGAGAGGATATTGTTTGCCAGAGTGAGTAGATCAAACCGCAGGTAATGGTTCCCCCCATTATGAAAGTTGTACTGTTCAAGAATTTCAAAACATAAGTAGATGAAGGCACAGTTGGGCCTTCATATTTGGTATTAGGATGAAGGACTCTTAACCCAAGAGAACACCTCTCTAAGAATGTCTAGACCAGTAGTTCTCAACCTTCCTATTGCCACGACCCCTTAATAGAGTTCCTCCTGTTGCAGTGACCCCCCAACCATAAAATGATTTTCATTGCTACTTCATAACTGTCATTTTGCTACTGATATCAATTGTACTGTAAATATCTGATGTATTTTATTTACTGGATCAAATTTGGCACAAATACTCAATACACCCAAGTTTGAATACTGGTGGGGTTGGGGGGATTGATTTTGTTATTGGGGAGTTGTAGTTGCTGGGATTTATAGTTTACCTACAATCAAAGAACCTTCTGAACTCCACCAATGATGGAATTGAACCAAACTTGGCACACAGAACTCCCATGACCAACAGAAAACACTTTGGTGGGACCTTGAGTTTGGGAGTTGTAGTTCACCTACATCCAGGTAGAGCACTGTGGACTTAAACAATGATGGATCTGAACCAAACTTGGCAAGGATACTCAATATGCCCAAATGTGAACAGTGGTGGGCTTTGGGGAAGATAGACATTGACACTTGTGAGTTGTAGTTACTGGGATGTATAGTTCACCTACAATCAAAGAGCATTCTGAACCTCACCAGTGACAGAGCTGGGCCAAATTTCCCACACAGAAACCTCATGACCAACAGAAAATGCTGTGTTTTCTGATGGTCTTTGGCGATCCCTCGCGACCCCTCCAGGGCTCCCGACCCCCAGGTTGAGAAACACTGATCTAGACTAATGGTTCTCAATCTGTGGGTCCCCAGGTGTTTTGGCCTTCAACTCCCAGAAATCCCAGTCAGTTTACCAGTTAGGATTTCTGGAAGTTGAAGGCCAAAACATCTGGGGACCCACAGGTTGAGAACCTCGTCTAGATCCTCCTCTGCCAAAAGTTGACCACGGAATTGCTTTGGAGGACCTCCAAATGCTCATGGTCAGCTTCCAGCAGAGGTTGACTATGCAGCCACACTGGAGAACCTTGGGAAAGACCTAGAAAGACCATCTGAATCATATCCACAAAAGTTAAACCCGGCTGTATGTGAGTTTGCATACCAAGGAGAAGCTGCTTCAAACATCTCCCAATGTTTATCTGGTGTAAGGCAAGGAACAGCCGAGGTGTTACATGAAAGAAAAAAAGAGAACAAAAAGCCACTTGACCTTCACACAGGAATTCTGGTTGCTCGCCCTCGAAAGATCGTTGCACATCTTCAGCAAGGTAATTGCAACCCATTAAAATTGTGACTCATTTGCTGCTTTAAGAGATCTCATTAAGATGAGTTAAGGCACACTTGCAATGGCTGCGTCCCTCTTGTTTTCCACTTTCTAAAAACTGCCAGGGGCAAAGTATCACCTCCAAAACTTTAAGAGTCACCTTTGAAGAGGCTTTCCAGTAGGAACCTGGCCACTGGGAAGATCAGTCGCCGACTCTTACTAGAGAGAAATGAAAAGGTTCTTTGATGGAGCAAAAGGAATTGGCTCCAGAAGGAAGGAAACTCATAGAATCACAGAGTTGGAAGAGACCTCTTGGGCCATCCAGTCCAACCCCATTCTGCCAAGAAGCAGGACAATCGTATTCAAAGCACCCCAACAGATGGCCATCCAGCCTCAGTTGAAAAGCCTACATAGAAGGAGCCTCCACCACACTTCGGGGCAGAGAGTTCCACTGCAGAACAACTCACACAGTTAGGAAGTTCTTCCTAATGTTCAGATGGAATCTCCTTTCTTGTAGTTTGAAGCCATTGCTCCGCATATTAGTCTCCAGGGCAGCAGAAAAAAAGCTTGCTCCCTTCTCCCTTTGACTTTGCCTCACATATTTATACATGCCCCTCATCATGTCTCCTCTCTGCCTTCTCTTTCGCAAGCTAAACAGGCCCAGCTCTTTAAGCCGCTCCTCAGAGGGCTTGTTCTCCAGACCCTTGATCATTTTATTTGCCCTCCTCTGGACACATTCCAGCTTGTCAACATCTCCCTTCAATTGTGGTGCCCAGAATTGGACACAATATTCCAGGTGTGGTCTAACCAAGGCAGAATAGAGCATGGGGAGCATGATTTCCCTGGATCTAGACACTAGACTCCTATTGATGCAGGCCAAAATCTCGTTGGCTTTCTTAGGTGTAGAATTGCATTGTTGGTTCATGTTTTACTTGTTGTCTACGAGGACTCCAAGATCTTTTTCACACATACTGTTGTCAAGCCAGGCATCGTCCTCCATTCTGTTTCTTTGCATTTACTTTTTCTGCCTAAGTGGAGTATCTTGCATTTGTCCCCAACTCTTTGGGGTTTCCAAAAAGTAATCACAATGATTCCAGAAGAAGGCCTCATGCACATCTTAGTTTCTGACAGTACAGTCGGTCCTCTCCTTCGTATCCAAGGATTCAACCATCCAGAGCTTGAAAATACTCAATTTTTTTCCAAAAAGTAAAACTTTGATTTTGCCATTTTTATACAAAAGGCACTATTTTATTACATTATTATTGTATATAATGGGACTTAAGCATCCATGGATATTGGTACCTGGGCCGAAACCCCACTAGATACTAAGAGACCGCCAAGGATGAGTATCCTGTACAGGGATACGAAAAACAGACCGCCGAAGCCACTGTTCGGTTTACCTGTTTTGACTAATCTCCTGCCACCTATCTATTTGCTTATTAAGTTTTGCAGCTGGGCCAGGTACCCAGTTGTTTTCAAGCCCCAAATCCTGAGAACTCTCTGGTAGCAATTCAGGGAGTACACCATCATCCCCACACCCTTCAGGGACATTCTCATGGGAAACTACACCTTGCACAGGGGTCTCCTGGTCCTTCTCTGCATCAGTATCATTGACAAAACCATTGCCATCTTAAAATTAATTGGCATCACTTCCCACATCCAAAGCACCCTGATCCTGAAACACAATCACAAGCTGAACTCCAGCACTGAGAGTTTAATGGAGTCTGAGCTCTGAATAGTCTCAGATTTGATTCTTATCTTTTTCTGTCGGATTCTGGCACACCGCCGAAGCCACTGTTCGGTCTGCCTGTTTTGACTAATCTCCTGCCGCCTATCTATTTGCTCATTAAGTTTTGCAGCTGGGCCAGGTGCCTAGTTGTTTTCAAACCCCAAATCCTGGGAACTGTCTGGTAGCAATTCAGGGAGTACGCTATCATCCCCACACCCTTCAGGGACATTCTCATGGGAAACTACACTTTGCACAGGGGTCTCCTGGTCCTTTTCTGCATCAGTATCATTGACCAAACCATTGCCATCTTGAAATTCATTTGCATCACTTCCCACATCCAAAGCACCCTGATCCTGAAACACAATCACAGGCTGAATCCCAACAGAACAGTCATCAGAGGCAACCCCACGTAGAGTGCGTTGCAGTAATCTATACGGGATGTAACCAGAGCGTGGACCACTGTAGCCAAGTCCGATCTCCCAAGATACAGACGCAGGTACCACACAAGTTTATGCACAATGCTTTTTCTCCAGCAGCCCACTACACTTCAGGAGGTTAAGTGTTGCGCACGGGATCACATTCCACACTTCAAGAAGGCAACCGAAACCAGTGGCAAGCGGGTAGGTCCCTGAAACTCAACCCAGCTTTGCTCTGCATGTCTTCCTCCAGAGAATGGTTTTACAATTCTGGAACGATAACGGCGGAGTCTTAATTGCAGAGATAAGCTGCCCTCTGAATGTAGTCCTTGAGGAATAAATGATGGAACGATTCCGAACGGGTGGGTTTTGGTTTCCTTTTCTTGCCAGCGACTGCTCTCAAAAGATCACTGATGCTGAGGTTCTCTCCCTCAATTTGCCAAGCCATGCCTATTCCTCGCTTCTTTCAATCTCTCATTTCTATCCAATTCGCTTCCCCAGCCAACATTTTGGAGCTGACCTCCATGGGGACAACACCAAGGGAATATTGAACAACTCATTTTAAAGACAGGCAACTAGATTTCCTTTTCAAATGTTTTGCGGATTGGAACAGGGACAGATGGGAGGTGGGATGATGGGGGGGGGGGGGAGAACACAGAAACCTGATTACACCAGATTGGGATGGGGGAGAAAACCGGAGCTGTTAAAGCTGTTTGTTGAAAGCGCAGTTGGCTGTGAGTACATATTATGAAACGCGGCACGTTCGTAAAAGACCAGCCCAAAGGCTCGTAAAAGCAAACTTGAGTGAGTGAATATGCTGGCAAAGCATTTACCTGACAGTATCAGGAGGCAGTGCTCACAATAGAAGACCTCTGCTCTGTTCTAGGTGCCTCAACTCATATGTTCTAGGTGTTGCAACTCTCCTCTAAGAAAGAGGTCCCATGGTGCGGAATAAATTGAATACATAAATGAAATTAAGAGGTATCTTGTTCTAGTTCTCTGAATACCTCTGCTTTGTCTTTCATCTATATAAATAAAAATGTAATGTTTGTGGGATTAACAGAACTCAAAAACCACTGGACAAATTGGCACCAAATTTGGACACAAGACACCTAACAACCCAATGTATGTCCTTCACTCAAAAAAATTGATTTTGTCATTTGGGAGTTGTAGTTTCTGGGATTTATAGTTCATCTAAAATCAAAGAACATTCTGAACCCCACCAACGATGGAATTGAACCAAACTTGGCACACAGTTCTCCCATGACCAACAGAAAATACTGGAAGGGTTTGATGGGCAGTGTCCTTTGGTTTTGGAGTTGTAGTTCACCTACATCCAGAGATCACTGTGGACTCAAACAATGATGGATCTGGACCAAACTCTACAAGAATACTCAATATGGTCAAATGTGAACACTGGTGGAGTTTAGGGGAAATAGGATATTGAGATTTGGGAGTTGTAATTCCTGGGGTTTATAGTTTGCCTACGATCACAGAGCATTCTGAACCCGACCAACGATAGAATTGGGACAAACCTCCCACACAGAACCCCCATGTGGGCCACAGCAATGCGTGGCAGGGGGTGGCTAGTCTATATAAATAAAAATGTAATGTTTGTTTGTGGGATTCACATAACTCAAAAACCACTGGACGAATTGGCACCAAATTTGGACACAATACACCTACCAGGCCAATGAGTGACCATCAATCATAAAAACACTGAAAAACACAGTGGAAGGGACTTAAAAGACAAAAAAGCAGAAAGATGCTATAGTGGATGCACACAAAAAACCCCTCCGGCAAACAATAGCATATCCACACTCTCTTCCAGACTACAGTTCTCAGAATCCCCTATATATACCAGGCCTTTTAGGAGAGGAGGATGATCCAAATGCACTGCTTCCAAGATGCCGGCTTTCTTCTCCTTGGATTTCGTTGAGAGCACCCCAATCCCTGCATATTTCCAATTTCCTATTCCTGAACTGCAACTCTCAGCAATCCTCTAGATTTATTTATTTATCGTGTCAGGAGCAACCAGACAGTTGTATTACATTTTTAACAAAACAAAACAAACAAACAAAACACAAAGTTTGCAAGCTTGGTAGTTGATTAAATGTCCTTTGACCAGTATCTGGCCACTTGGAGTGCCTCTGGTGTTGCCGCAAGAAGGTCCTCCATTGTGCATGTAGCACAACTAGTAGAGCAGCGTTTCTCAACCTGGGAGTCGGGACCCCTGGGGGGGGGGGGTTGTGAGAGGGTGTCAGACGGGTCACCAAAGACCATCGGAAAACACAGTATGGGGTTCTGTGTGAGAAGTTTGGCCCAATTCTGTCGTTGGTGGGGTTCAGAATGTTCTTTGTTAGTAGGTAAACTTTAAATCCCAGCAACTACGACTCCCAAATGCCAAGGTCTATTTTCCCCAAACTCTACTGGTGTTCACATTTGGGTATATTGAGTATTCGTGCTAAGTTTGCTCCAGATCCATCGTTGTTTGAGTTCACATTGCTCTCTGGGTGTAGGTGAACTACAACTCCAAAACTTAAGGTCAATATCCTCCAAACCCCTCCAGTATTTTTTGTTGGTCATGGGAGTTCTGTGTGCCATGTTTGGTTGAGTTCTGTGTGAGAATTTTGGCCCAATTCTATCGTTGGTGGAGTTCAGAATGCTCTTTGATTGTAAGTGAACTATAAATCCCAGAAACTACAACTCCCAAATGACAAAATCAATACTCCCCCCCAACTCCATCAGTATTCAAATTTGAGTGCATTGGGTATTTGTGCCAAATTTGGTCCAGTGAATGAAAATACTTATAGTCCTCCTATCAGATATTTACATTATAGAATCATAGAATCAAAGAGTTGGAAGAGACCTCATGGGCCATCCAGTCCAACCTCATTCTGCCAAGAAGCAGGAATATTGCATTCAAATCACCCCTGACAGATGGCCATCCAGCCCCTGTTTAAAAGCTTCCAAATAAAGAGCCTCCACCACACTCCGGGGCAGAGAGTTCCACTGCTGAACGGCTCTCACAGTCAGGACGTTCTTCCTAATGTTCAGATGGAATCTCATCTCTTGTAGTTTGAACCCATTGTTCCACGTCCTAGTCTCCAGGGAAGCAGAAAACAAGCTTGCTTCCTCCTCTCTGTGGCTTCCTCTCACATATTTCTACATGGCTATCATATCTCCTCTCAGCCTTCTCTTCTTCAGGCTAAACATGCCCAGCTCCTTAAGCCGCTCCTCATAGGGCTTGTTATGATTCATAACAGTAGCAAAATGACAGTTATGAAGTAGCAACAAAAATAATTTTATGGTTGTGGGGTCACCACAACATGAGGAACTGTATTAAGGTGTCATGGCATTAGGAAGGTTGAGAATCACTGTAGTAGAGACTGACTATTCTCCAAAATCCTTGGGATAACAAAGACTTTATATTTCAGTTCTTTTCCTCCAGGTTTTGGAATACCCACATTTGCATATTCATATATAATCTTGGAGATGGGGCTCAAGTCTAAGCACAACATTCACTGGTGTTGCTGATACACCTTACGTATCTCTGGAGCAGCTGCAGAGCTAACTCAAGAGGTGGGGTCTCCTCCGCTGCCACTTGCCCTGAATCCACTTTCAAATCCAACTGTTCTTCCAAAAACTAAAATCCCTGGAGGAATCAATTCTTACTGAGGCAGCACATCTGGAAACGTGCACAAAAAGCTTGCCAGTCAATTTCCGAAGGATTTTTCCAGCTCAGCAAAAAAACAAATCCAACCCACTGCATTCTGCAAGACATGAATCCGAAAAAGAGTTTGGAAAAAGTTGATATTTTTCCAGGCTAGATTCTAATTTAGGGAATTTTGTGACTTCTAGTCTACCAAGGAGTTTTCCCCCCAGATCTGATCCGGAAAAATGTACCATATATACTCGAGTATAAACTGACCCGAACATAAGCCGAGGCACCTAATTGTACCACAAAAAACTGGAGAAATGGATTGACTCGAATATAATCCGAGGGTGAGAAATGCAGCATTTACGGGTCAATTTCCAAATCAAAATAGATACCAATAAAATTACATTAATTGAGGCATCCTTTGGTTAAATGTTTTTGAATATTTACATAAAACTGTAATTCAATATTAGACTGTCCAACTCTGATTCAAGCATTTCTTCAATGTAAATATGTTGACATATCCTTCCAATAATAATAAATAGAGTAAAATAATCATCTATATAAATAAAAATGTAATGTTCATTTGTGGGATTAACAGAACTCAAAAACCACTGGACGAATTGGCACCAAATTTGGACACAAGACACCTAACAACCCAATATATGTCCTTCACTCAAAAAATTGATTTTGTCATTTGGGAGTTGTAGTTCCTGGGATTTATAGTTCACCTACAATCAAAGAACATTCTGAATCCCACCAACGATGGAATTGAACCAAACTTGGCACACAGTTCTCCCATGATCAACAGAAAATAATGGAAGGATTTGGTGGGTAGTGTCCTTTTGTTTTGGAGTTGTAGTTCACCTACATCCAGAGATCACTGTGGACTCAAACAATGATGGATCTGGACCAAACTCTACACAAAAACTCAATATACCCAAATGTGAACACTGGTGGAGTTTGGGGGAAATAGAATCTTGACATTTGGAAGTTGTAGTTGCTGGGATTTATAGTTCACCCACAATCACAGAGCACTCCGAACACCACCAACGATAGAATTGGGTCAAACCTCCCACACAGAACCCCCATGTGGGCCACAGCAACACGCGGCAGGGGACGGCTAGTCATTCATAAAAACACTGAAAAACACAGCAGAAGAGACTTAACAAATAAAAACACTGAAAAACACAGCAGAAGAGACTTAAAAAGCCACCCCCCCCCCCCAAAATACATTACAACGCATGCACAAAACCACATATATACATGCAAACACACATATATACACATATACGGAAATATATGCACACATATACACAGAAAGGGGGAGGGAAGGAAGGAAGGAAGGAAGGAAGGAAGGAAGGAAGGAAGGAAGGAAGGAAGGAAGGAAGGAAGGAAGGAAGGAAGGAAGAAGGGGAGAAGGAAGAAGACACAGAGGGAAAGAAGGAGAGAAGGAAGACAGAAAGGTAGAAAAGCGAGGAAGGAGAGAAGGAAACTAAAAAGTGAAAGAAGAAAGGAATGTGAGAGGGAAGGAAGGAGAGAAGGAACAAAAGAGAGAAGGAAGGAAGGAGACAAAGAGGGGAAGAAGGAAAGACGGGGAGAAGGAAGGACAGAAAGGTAGAAAAGGGAGGAAGGAGAGAGCAAATAAAAAAGTGAAAGAAGGAAGGAATGAGAGAGGGAAGGAAGGAGGGAAGGAAGGAACAAAAGAGAGAAGGAAGGAAGGAAGGAAGGAAGGAAGGAAGGAAGGAGAGGAAGGAAGGAGAAAGAGGAAGAGGGAAAGAGAGGAAGGAAGGAAGAAAGGAGAGAAGGGAGGAAAGGAAGAGAAGGAAAAAAGGAAAGAAGAAAGGAAGGAGAGGGAAGGAAGGAGAGAAGGAACAAAAGAGAGAAGGAAGGAAGGAAGGAAGGAATGAAGGAAGGAAGGAAGGAAGGAAGGAAGGAAGGAAGGAAGGAGACAAAGAGGGGAAGAAGGAAAGACGGGGAGAAGGAAGGACAGAAAGGTAGAAAAGGGAGGAAGGAGAGAAGCAAATAAAAAAGTGAAAGAAGGAAGGAATGAGAGAGGGAAGGAAGGAGGGAAGGAAGGAACAAAAGAGAGAAGGAAGGAAGGAAGGAAGGAAGGAAGGAAGGAAGGAAGGAAGGAAGGAGGAAAGAGACAAGGAAAGAAGGAACCAAAGAGCAAAGGAAGGGAGCAAAGAAATAGGTAGAGAAGGATGAAAGAAGAAGGTAAAGCAGAAGGGAAAGAAAAAGAGGGAATAAAGGGAGAGAAAGAAAGAAAGAAGGTGAGAAAGAAGGAGAGAAGGTTGGCCACAGCAACGCGTGGCAGGTACAGCTAGTAATAATAATAATAATAGAGTAAAATAATAAATGTAATAATAACAATAATAGAGTAAAATAATAAATGAAACAATAACAGTAATAAATAGAGTAAAATAATGAATGTAATAACAACAATAATAAAGTAAAACAACAACAACAACAACAACAACAACAACAACAAAGTAAAATAATAAATAACCTTGACTCGAGTATAAGCCGGGGGAGACTTTTTCAGCCTGAAAAAAGGACTGAAAAACTAGGCTTATACTCGAGTATATACACAGTATGTTTCCAAAATGTTATTTCTCATCCTTTGCTGAAAGTTGATGCTACTAAGTATATAGTCAGTAGAGAAAAAGAAACAGAGTCTCGCCACACATAATGTGTCTTCTTTTTCAGAGATGCACCTACACTGCAGAATTAATGACAGCACTGTAATACCTAGGGCTCAATGCTATGGAGCCCTGGGAGTTGTAGTTTCACAAAGCTTTCTTTGCCAAAGAGGGCTGGTGCCTCACCAAACTACAATTCATCGAAGGTTTTCATGGCTGGAATCACTGAGTTGCTGTGAGTTTTCTAGGCTGTATGGACATATTCCAGAAGCATTCTCTCCTGACATTTTGCCCACATCCATGGCAGGCATCTTCAGAAGTTTTGAGGTCTGTTGGAAACTAGACAAGTGAAGTTTATGTATCTGTGGAATAATGTCGAGGGTGGGAGAAAGAACTCTGGCCTGCTTGAGGGAAAGATGAATGTTGCAATTGGCCACCTTGATTAATATTTAATGGCTTTGCAGCTTCAAAGCCTGGCTGGTTGCTGCCTAGGGGAATCCCCAGAGGACCTAATCCTGGACACAGCATATTATTTGAGAACACAGAAATGCTGGACCACTTTGACAACCACCATGTCAGGCTACGCAGAGAAGCCATTGAAATCCACAAGAAGCATGTGGGCAATTTCAACAGAAAGGAGGAAACCATGAAAATGAACAAAATCTGGCTCCCAGTATGAAAAAAAACCTCTAAAATCAGGACAGTAAATAAAGAGCAACACTAAAAACAAAACAAAACAAAAAACACAGGGGAATTCCAGACAAGAATAAATCGGGGCCAACTAACACACCCCAAGAAAAGATTCCCCCAGGCAGCAACCAGCCAGGCTTTGAAGCTGCAAGGCCATTAAATGCTAATCAAGGTGGTCATTTGCAACATTGACACTTGCCTCAAGCAGACAAGAGTTCTTTCTTCCACCCTGGACATTATTCCACAGATATATATACAAACCCCACTTGCCTAGTTTCCAACAGACCTCACAACCTGTTCTAATTAATGCTCTATCTATTGTTTGAATTGTTGTTGTATTATTGTAATTGTTATATGTAGCGTCATCGAATTGTTGCCAAGTGTAAGCCGTCCTGAGTCCCCCTTCAGGGGTAGAAAAGGATGGGGTAGAAATACTGGAAATAAGTAAATATAAATAAATAAGACCTATGAGGATGCCTGCCATAGATGTGGGTGAAAAGTCAGGAGAGAATGCTTCTGGAACATACAGCTCAGATAAAAAATAAATAAGACCTATGAGGATGCCTGCCATAGATGTGGGTGAAAAGTCAGGAGAGAATGCTTCAGGAAGATACAGCTCAGATAAAAATAAATAAGACCTATGAGGATGCCTGCCATAGATGTGGGTGAAAAGTCAGGAGAGAATGCTTCAGGAAGATACAGCTCAGATAAAAATAAATAAGACCTATGAGGATGCCTGCCATAGATGTGGGTGAAAAGTCAGGAGAGAATGCTTCTGGAACATACAGCTCAGATAAAAATAAATAAGACCTATGAGGATGCCTGCCATAGATGTGGGTGAAAAGTCAGGAGAGAATGCTTCAGGAAGATACAGCTCAGATAAAAATAAATAAGACCTATGAGGATGCCTGCCATAGATGTGGGTGAAAAGTCAGGAGAGAATGCTTCAGGAAGATACAGCTCAGATAAAAATAAATAAGACCTATGAGGATGCC
The DNA here is from genome assembly GCF_025583915.1 of Anolis sagrei ordinatus. Taxonomy (NCBI): domain Eukaryota; kingdom Metazoa; phylum Chordata; class Lepidosauria; order Squamata; family Anolidae; genus Anolis; species Anolis sagrei. Next base: position 127,957,508 of record NW_026847660.1, on the reverse strand, counting down.
TGCCATAGATGTGGGTGAAAAGTCAGGAGAGAATGCTTCTGGAACATACAGCTCAGAAAACTCACAGCAACCCAAACTACAACACCCAAGATTGCATAGCAATGAGCCACAGCAAGTGGTATGAAACTGCATTAAAACTTACAGCGTGGATGCACCCCAAGATTTCTTTGAACACGTATTGAGGACTAGGAACTTGCTTTGTGCTTTTCCGATTGTACCCCGAAATCCAAAATGCTTTTGATCCCAAGCATTTCAGATAAGGCATGCCCAACCTCTGTAGCATGAAAATGCTCATGTGCTCCAAACTCAGCAAAAAGTGAACTTGGAAATACGGCTGGACGTCCTCCGCTTGGCTTTTTCCCAAGGCTGAGAGGCCTTTAAGGGGTTTTTTCGGAGACACAGCAGCCAGATTTGCTTATCCTCCGTGGGCCGGTGTCCAGGCTTTCGACTGAGGCCAGGACAAGGTCAACGTGATGAGAATTTCAAAGCAGGCTCCCTAGTCTAGTACCGTCTTTTACGAGAACAAAAATAGGGTTTCACAAGCTGATTTTGTCATTTGGGAGTTGTAGTTGCTGGGATTTATAGTTCAACTACAATCAAAGAGCATTCTGAACCCACCAAAGATGGAATTGAACCAAACTTGGCACACAGAACTCCCATGACCAACAGAAAATACTGGAAGGGTTTGGTGGGCAGTGTCCTTTAGTTTTGGAGTTGTAGTTCACCTACATCCAGAGAGAACTGCGGACTCAAACAATGATGGATCTGGACCAAACTTGGCACGTATCCTCAATATGCCCAAATGTGAACACTGGTGGAGTTTGGGGAAAATAGACCTTGACATTTGGGAGTGTGGTTTCTGGGATTTACAGTTCACATGCAATCAAAGTACATTCTGAACTCGATGAATGAAAGAATTGGGCTAACACTTCCACCCCTACCAACGATGGAATTGAACCAAACTTGGCACACAGAACCCCCATGACCAACAGAAAATACTGGAAGGGTTTATTGGGCCTTTTTCTTGAGTTTGGGAGTTGTAGTTCACCTACATCCAGAGAGCACTGTGGACTCAAACAATGATGGATCTGGATCAAACTTGGCACGTATCCTCAATATGCCCAAATGTGAACACTGGTGGGGTTTGGGGAAAATAGACCTTGACATTTGGGAGTGCTGTTTCTGGGATTTATAGTTCACCTACAATCTAAGAGCATTCTGAACACCACCAACGATAGAATTGGGCCAAACTTCCCACCCAGAAGCCTCATGACCAACAGAAAATATCGTGGTGATCCCTCTGACACCTCAACCCCAGGAGTTCCGACTCTCAGGTTGAGAAACACTGTATTACATTATAATAATATTATAAATATTATAGTATATACAATATATTATATTATTAGCATAGCACAATATTAGTATTTTATATTACTATGTAGCACTATTTTTGTTCCTGGATGGTAAATACCATTTCCTAATTGGCAAAAACTTCATTTTTTGTGGTCGGCACAAAAGGTTAAAAATGGCAGAATGAAAGGTTAAAAATGGTAGTTCCTGGGATTTATAGTTCACCTACAATTAAAGAGCATTCTGAACTTCACCAAAGACAGAATTGAATCAAGCTTGGCACACAGAACCCCAAAACCAACAGAAAATACTGGAAGGTTTTTGTGGGCACTGACATTGAGTTATGGAGTTGTAGTTCACCTACATCCAGAGAGCATTGTGGGCTCAAACAATGATGGATCTGGACCAAACTTGCCACATATCCACAATATGCCCAAATGTGAACACTGGTGGAGTTTGGGGAAAATAGACTTTGACATTTGGGAGTGTTGTTTCTGGGATTTATAGTTCACATACAATCAAAGTACATTCTGAACCCCACCAACGATAGAATTGGGCCAAACTTCCCACACAGAACCCCCATGACCAACAAAAAATACTGGAAGGGATTGGTGGGCATTGACCTTGAGTTTGGGAGTTGTAGTTCACCTATATCCAGAGAGCACTGTGAACTCAAATAATGATGAATCTGGACCAAACTTGGCACGGATACTCAATATGCCCAAATATGAACACTGGTGGTGTTTGGGGGAAACAGACCTTAACATTTGGGAGTTGTAGTTGTTGGGATTTATAGTTCACCTCTGACCCCTCTTATCTGGGACCCTTCCGACCCCCCCCCCCCCCCCCCCCCCCAAAGGTTGAGAAACACGGCAGTAGACTTAAAGGCACAGGAAACTGTGGAGCTGTACTGGAGGACCTAGAAAGTCCTAGATAAATGTTTTCTCATTTCCAAAACACTTGAACCGGATCTCCCTGACACTGACTTTTTGCCCAGCAGAGCGATGCTTTTCATTCTAAAGCCTGGCTGTTCTTTGCTCTTATCTGCAATGCACTTCAAGCAGAATTCGGGGAGAGAGATACCTATCAACGGAGAAGTAGAAGCACAAAGCAGCCTTTTCTTTTCCTCGGCAGGTTCATCCAGACTGAAAACATGACAGCTCCTTCCATCCTTCAGAGCGGCGAGGAGAAATTGCGGCGACGCATTTCGTGCAGAAACGTTTTGAGGAACGTCTCGTGTTTTGACACATTGAGTTCACAGACAAAGAGTGTTTACCTTATCTACCCTTATGGAGATCTACAGCATGCAAAAAGCCTGACTTCCATACAAAATATTATCTCAGTGGCAAGCTTTTTTGGCTTTCCTAAAGCACCCCATTTTGAATGAAGGAGGTTATATTTTGGCTCACCGGAAACCTACTTTTGAAAGTTGCCAAAAGTTTGTCATCCTATCAGGTAAAATAATAACTCATTATGCCTATGAGCATGTGCAAAAAGTGCATTTGTATGTACATCTGCATTCAAGCTGCATTATAAGGAAGTGTAGACGAAGCCCAAGTGATGCTAGAATAATGAATAATGTTCTCCCCTTAGCTATATAAATAAAAATGTAATGTTTGTTTGTGGGATTAGTATAATTCAAAAACTACTGGATGAATTGGCACCAAATTTGGACACAATACAGCTAACAACCCAATGTATGTCCTTTGCTCAAAAAAAAAATGATTTTGTCATTTGGGAGTTGTAGTTGCTGGGATTTATAGTTCACCTACAATCAAAGAACATTCTGAACCCAATCAACAATGGAATTGAACCAAACTTGGGACACAGTTCTCCCATGACCAACACAAAATACTGGAAGGGCTTGGTGGGCAGTGTCCTTTGGTTTTGGAGTTGTAGTTCACCTACATCCAGAGATCACTGTGGACTCAAACAATGATGGATCTGGACCAAACTCTACAAGAATACTCCATATGCCCAAATGTGAACACTGGTGGAGTTTGGGGGGAAATAGAATCTTGACATTTGGGAGTTGTAGTTGCTGGGATTTATAGTTCACCTACAATCACAGAGCATTTTGAACCCCACCAACGATAGAATTGGGCCAAACATCCCACACAGAACCCTCATGTAGGCCACAGCAATGCGTGGCAAGGGACGGCTAGTTAAAAATAAAAATGCAATGTCTGTTTGTGGGATTAGCATAACTCAAAAACCACTTGATGAATTGACACCAAATTTGGACACTATACCCCTAACAGATGAATGAATGACCATCACTCATAACACCCCCCCCCCAAAGCAGCAGAAAGGACTTAAAAACCCAAATTTGGACACAAGACACCTATCAGGCCAACGAGTCAGCATCACTCATAAAAACACGGAAAAAAAACAGAAGCAGAAGAGACTTAGAAAGCCGAAAAACCCAAAAAATATATTACCCCGCATACGCAAAACCACATATACACAAACACACATATATACACATTTACACAAATATATACACACAGATATATGCATATATACATACACAAAACACATATACACAGATTGGGCCGCTGCCACGTGTGGCAGGGGACAGCTAATTGGTGCAATAAAAATATCACACATTATGCCTCTGAGCATGTGCAAAAAGTACATCTGCATGTACATCTGCCTTCAAACTGCATTATAAGGAAGTGTAGGCAAAGCCCAGGTGATGCTAGAATAATATTCTCCCCTTATTGGTGCAATACAAAATATCACACATTATGACTCTGAGCATGTGCAAAAAGTACTTTTGCATGTACATCTGCATTCAATGTTTCATTCTCTGAGGGATTGTTAAAGAGCTAACCATAACGAATCCAGAAACCCATAATCCTTGGAGGAAAAAAGAGGAGGAAGGAAGAAGGCGGGGGAAAAGGAATATGGCAATATTTTAAAGGCTAAATGGTGTTTATTTTATTAGTATGAGCTTTTGCAGGTGTGCATTAAAAGAAATCACACATTTTGCCTCTGAGCATGTAATGCTCAAGATCCTGCAAGGAAGGCTCCAGCAATACATGGAGAGAGAGTTGCCAGACGGACAAGCTGGGTTTAGAAAAGGCAGAGGAACGAGAGACCAGATTGCCAATATCCGCTGGATAATGGAGAAAGGCAGGGAGTTTCAGAAAAACATCTATTTCTGCTTCATTGATTATTCTAAAGCCTTTGACTGTGTGGATCATAATAAATTGTGGCAAGTTCTTGGTGGGATGGGCATACCAAGCCACCTTGTCTCTCTCCTGAGGAATCTGTACAAGGACCAAGTAGCAACAGTCAGAACTGACCACGGAACAACAGACTGGTCCAAGATTGGGAAAGGCGTACGGCAAGGCTGCATACTCTCACCCAACCTTTTTAACCTGTATGCAGAACACATCATGCGATGTGCGGGGCTTGATGAATGCAAGTGGGGTGAAAATTGCTGGAAGAAACATTAACAACCTCAGATATGCAGATGACACCACTCTGATGGCCGAAAGCGAGGAGGAGCTGAGGAGCCTTCTAATCAAGGTGAAAGAAGAAAGCGCAAAAGCTGTTGCAGCTAAACATCAAAAAAACCAAGATTATGGCAACAAGAATGATTGACAACTGGGAAATAGAGGGAGAAAATGTGGAGGCCGTGACAGACTTTGTATTTCTAGGTGCAAAGATTACTGCAGATGCAGACTGTGGCCAGGAAATCAGAAGACGCTTACTTCTTGGGAGGAGAGCAATGTCCAGTCTCGATAAAATAGTAAAGAGTAGAGAAATCAGACTGGCAACAAAGATCCGCCTAGTCAAAGCCATGGTATTCCCTGTAGTAACCTACGGATGTGAGAGCTGGACCTTAGGGAAGGCTGAGCGAAGGAAGATCGATGCTTTTGAGCTGTGGTGTTGGAGGAAAGTTCTGAGAGGGCCTTGGACTGCGAGAAGATCCAACCAGTCCATCCTCCAGGAAATAAAGCCCGACTGCTCACTGGAGGGAAGGATACTAGAGACAAAGTTGAAGTACTTTGGCCACATCATGAGGAGACAGCAAAGCCTAGAGAAGACAATTATGCTGGGGAAAGTGGGAAGGTAAAAGGAAGAGGGGCCGACCAAGGGCAAGATGGATGGATGGCATCCTTGAAGTGACTGGACTGACCTTGAAGGAGCTGGGGGTGGTGACGGCCGACAGGGAGCTCTGGCGTGGGCTGGTCCATGAGGTCACGAAGAGTCGGAGACGACTGAACGAATGAACAACAACAACAATAATGTGCAAAGTACATTTCCTTTCAAAGACAATGAGTGGTTAGAACAGTGCCGACTTGAGAAGTACAGATGAAGAGCTTTTCTGAAGCCCAGAAAGTTTGGGTTGCTGTAGGTTTTCTGGGCTGTCTGGCCATGTTCCAGAAGCATCCTCTCCTGACATTTTGCCCGCATCTATGGCAGGAATCCTCAGGGGTTGTGAGGCCTGGTAGAAACTAAGCAAGTGGGGTTTATATATATTGGGAATGACCAGGGTGGGAGAAAGAACTCTTGCCTGATGGAGGCAAGTGTGAATGTTGCAATTGGCCACCTTGAATAGAACCAAATGACCTTGCAGCTTCAAAGACTGGCTGTTTCCTGCTTGGGGGAATCCTTTGTTAGGAGGTTTAGCTTGCCTTGATTGTTTCATGTCTGGAATTCCCCAGTTTTTGAGTGTTGCTCTTTATTTACTATCCTGATTTTAGAGGGTTTTTTTAAAAAATACTGGTAGCCAGGTTTTGTTCATTTTCAGGTTTTCCTCCTTTCTGTTGAAATTGTCCTCTGAGGATGCCTGCCAAAGATGTGGGTGAAACGTCAGGAGAGAATGCTCCTGGAATATGGCCGCACAGCTTAGAAAACTCACAGCAACCCAGTGTTTCCGGTCATGAAAGCCTTTAACAACACCAAGAAAGACTGCTAAGGAATACCAAATGTTCTATTTTAGAATCACAGAATTGGAAGTGACCCTCAAGGGCCATCCAGTCCAACCCTCTAACGTGCAGGAAAAGCACAATCAAAGCGCCCCCGAAAGATGGCCACTCAGCCTATGTTTAAAAGCCTTTCAAAGGAAATAATGGACAAAAACACTTCTGAAGATTCCTTGCTTCAGAAAACCCGTTCTATTTGCATCCAAGGCTGCAAATTCTTTAGAAATCTCATTCCCTTGGTCTTATACTTTTGGACCTGCTTTGGCCATTTGTGGCACATTGTGGACCACAGTATGCTCACGTGTCCCAGCCCTGCTCTACGCTAATTCAAGCAAAATAACAATTGTGCTTCCTTCAGCCATTTCCTGGAAATCACTCCAAATTAACAGCGTTATTAAATGCACCGCGCCACGTCTCCGGCAATTGTGTTAACAGCACCATTTATTTACAAAGGAGAAGTTTAGAGGCTTGGCATTGCCTTTAGATTCAAAGATTATTAGCTTTTGCATTCAGAGCAGCTTTCCTAGAGAGTCTGCAGACGACTTTGAGAAATATATATATATATATATATATATATATCTCGCACTTGCTTTTACATAACAGGAGTTTGCACACACAGCAAAACCGCGGTGGAAGGCCTGCCATTCTGCGACGGCTGCCAATCCCACAGCCTGCGCTGGAAAGTATGCCAGCCTCACAGAGCCGGTCTTTGCAACGAAGGCCTGGCAGAAACTAAAACTCCCACCGGCCGGAGAGGAGAGCCAGCGCTATGCTTGGAATGCAAGAATGCAGAGAAGGAAAAACATGACTACTTCCATTTCAATCTTGCAAAGAAGCGCTTCCAAGCCACAGCAAGAATTTGAACTACAGGAGAGGAGATTCCATCTGAACATGAGGAAGAACTTCCTGACTGTGAGAGCCGTTCAGCAGTGGAACTCTCTGCCCTGGAGTGTGGTGGAGGCGCCTTCTTTGGAAGCTTTTAAACAGAGGCTAGATGGCCATCTGTCAGGGGTGATTTGAATGCAACATTCCTGCTTCTTGGCAGAATGGGGTTGGACTGGATGGCCCATGAGGTCTCTTCCAACTCTTTGATTCTATGATTCTATGAACCTAGCATCCATCCTAAGTTAGCATCTTCAATGGCATACCATGCATTGAGGCCACAAGAGGAATATGAGTCCAAAGTGCGATGCACCAGCTTAAAAAGCCAATGAGATTCCAGGGTCCATCAATAGGAGTCTTGAGATCAAAGGAAGTCATAGTCTCCATCTGTTTGGTGTTGGTCAGATCTCATTTAGAACACTGTGTCCTGTTCTAGGTGTTGGAGCTCAGCCTGTGATTGTGTTTCAGGGTCAGGGTGTTTTGGATGTGGAGAGTGATGTCAATGAGTTTCAAGATGAGTTTCAAGATGGCAATGGTTTGGTCAGTGATATTGATACAAAGATTGACCAGGAGATCCCTGTTCAAAGTGTAGTTTCCCATGAGAATGTCCTCGAGGGGTGTGGGGATGATGGTGTGCTCTCTGAATTTGTTACCAGAGAGTTCCCATAATATTGTGTCCAATTCTGGGCACCACAATTCAAGAGAGATGTTGACAAGCTGGAATGTTTCCAGAGGAGAGCGACTAAAATGATCAAGGGCCTGGAGAACAAGCCCTATGAGGAGCGGCTTAAGGAGCTGGGCATGTTTAGCCTGAAGAAGAGAAGGCTGAAAGGAGATATGATAGCCATGTATAAATATGTGAGAGGAAGCCACAGGGAGGAGGGAGCAAGCTTTTTTTTCTGCTTCCCTGGAGACTAGGACGCAATGGAACAATGGCTTCAAACTACAAGAGATTCCATCTGAAGATGAGGAAGAACTTCCTGACTGTGAGAGCCGTTCAGCAGTGGAACTCTCTGCCCCGGAGTGTGGTGGAGGCTCCTTCTTTGGAAGCTTTTAAACAGAGGCTGGATGGCCATCTGTCAGGGGTGATTCGAATGCAATATTCCTGCTTCTTGGCAGAATGGGGTTGGACTGGATGGCCCATGAGGTCTCTTCCAACTCTTTGATTCTATGATCTGTTCGGTGTTGGTCAGATCTCATTTAGAACACTGTCCTGTTCTAGGTGTTGGAGCTCAGCCTGTGATTGTGTTTCAGGATCAGGGTGCTTTGGATACGGGGAGTGATGTCAATGAGTTGCAAGATGAGTTTCAAGATGGCAATGGTTTGGTCAATGATACTGATGCAGAGAATGACCAGGAGATCTCTGTTCAAAGTGTTACCAGAGAATTCCCATGATAGGGAACATGAAAACGGCTCGGCACCTGGCCCAGCTGCAGAAGTTAATGAGCAAATAGATAGACACAAGGAGATCTTGTTGTGCCAGCTCCACTGGCTGCCATTCCATCTCCGAGCCCAATTCAAAGGGCTGGTTTTGACCTATAAAGCTCTATACGGTTCTGGCCCAGCTTACTTGTCCGAACGCATCCACCCCAACATCCCACCTCGTAATCTAAGATCATCCGGGGAGGCCCTGCTCTCACTCCTGTCAATTGCACAAATGCGTCTGGCGGGGAAGAAACACAGGGCCTTCTCGGTGGTGGCCCCTCACCTATGGAACACACTCCCAAATGAGGTAAGATCTGCTCCCTCCCTCCTGGCTTTTAGAAAGAAATTAAAATCATGGCTTTGGGACCAGGCCTTCGGACAGTAGATGTTTGTAGAGTTTAAACGACATGGACTAGAATGACAATACGACTGGCGAGACTGTTTTTATTATTTATTGTTTTAAAGATTGCTTATGTACTGTCTAATTATGATTTATGCTTAATTGTCATTTTATTATTGTGGTTGTTATGGATTGGCATCGCATCAGTGTCCAATGTATGGCATTGAAATTTTGCCAGTTATGTGTAAACCGCTTTGAGTCCAACTAGGGGTGAGGAAAGCTGTACAGAAATACTGTAAAATAAAATAAATAAATAAGATGAGTCAAAACAGAAAAGCCAAACAGTGGCTTTGGAGTTCTGCCAGGCTCCGAGAGAAAAAGATAAGAAATCCTCAGCTAAAGTGAAACCAATTTCTCAGTGCTAGAGACATAATTAACAAGGAGATAAAAGTCCCAAGTACAGGATATGTAGTCAGATGAAGCATCGTTTGGAATCAAGTCAAGATCTCATCCTGGTTTCAAAGAAGCTTCGCTTGGAAAATTCATGTTTTAAGTGCTTTTGTTTCATGGTTTTGATTATTGGGTTCATGCCTTGGATTCATGAAACAGTGGCTTCGGTGTTCTGCCAGGCTCCAAGAGAAAAAGATAAGAAATCCTCAGCTAAAGTGAAACCAATTTCTCAGTGCTAGAGACATAGCTAACGAGGAGATAAAAGTCCCAAGTGCAAGATATGTAGTCAGATGAAGCATCGTTTGGAATCCAGTCAAGATCTCATCCTGGTTTCAAGGAAGCTTCGCTTGGAAAATTCATGTTTTAAGGTGCTTTTGTTTCATGGTTTTGATCCTTGGGTTCTATGCTTTTATATTCATGCCTTAGATTTATGTTTCCTGATTTTTTGCATTTGATTTGGGAAGTTTGGACTTTGTTTTTATGGATTTGGCTGGACTTTTACCCTGGACTACTTTGCCCCTGCTTATCTTCCTACCTTATTGGATTTACCTATTTCTTTAAAGTGCTTTTTTACTTTATTGCTTTTTAATTATCTTCCATAAAAGGATCGTTTTCCATCTAATGTGTGGTGTTTAAAGTCAGAGGGCTTTTCCTATACTGGAGTGCAACACTGGGCAACACAACTCAAGAAGGATATTGATTGAGAAGCTTGGCTAAAATGATCAAAGGATTGGAAGCCAAGTCCTTTGAGGAACAGCTTAGGGAGCCGGAGACATTTAGAAGGCTGAGAGAAGGGAATGTGATAGTCCTGTTTAAATATTTGAAAGGTCTGTCACATTGAGGAGGGAGCAAGCTTGTTTCCTGCTGCTCCAGTGACTAGGACACAAAGGAGCAACGGATTCAAATTGCAGGAAAAGCAATCCCACCTAAGCATTAGGAAGAACTTCCTGATGTCAAGAGCTATTGGACATTTGGGATCCAGTGAAGTCTCCTTCTCTAGAGGTTTTTAAGCAGAGGCTGGATGGCCATTTGTTGGGAGTGCTTTGATTGTGTCTTCCTGCATGGCAGAAATGGGGTTGGATTGCTTTTGCTTTGGGGTTTCTTTCAATTGTAGGATTCAATGATTCAGTGGTGACCTCCACACCTGAAACTAAATATATTCAGAGAATTCTAGACTTGGAAGAAACTGCAAAGGTCATCCAGTCCAGCACCCAAAAAGTGGGTGCTACAAATAAGATCATACGAAACAAACAAAAAATTAAGGGGAATGGGAAAAAAATAAGATAAAAACCAAACTTGACTGGCACAACCTGAGGATCACAACCAGACATAGTGAAGACATCTGTTCAAAATCTCACTAGAGCATTGCAGCACACTCATTGACTCTGCCTTATAAGAAGCACTGCTTGACTATTAAGCAAAAAAGTGGGTGCTAGAAATAATATCATTTGAATATCATACAAATTATTGCATAAGATCATACGAAAGTTGACTTGCACAACCTGGGGATCACAACCAGACACAGTGAAGACATCTGTTCACAGTCTCACTGGAGCATTGCAGCACACCCAAATACCTGGGAGTCATTCTGGATCGTGCTCTGACTTACAAGAAGCACTGCTTGAATATAAAGCAAATAGTGGGTGCTAGAAATATTATCATACGAAAGCTGACTGGCACAACCTGGGGATCACAACCAGACACAGCGAAGACATCTGCCCTTGCGCTGTGCTACTCTGCTGCTGAATATGCATGCCCAGTGTGGAACACATCTCACCACACTAAAACAGTGGATGTGGCTCTTAGTGAGACATGCTGCATGATCACAGTATGTCTACGCCCCACACCACTGGAGAAATAACACTGTTTTGCTGGTATTGCACCGTCGACATCCATCGGGAAGTAGCAGCCAATAATGAAAGGACCAAGGCAGTGAAACCTCCAGCCCATCCCGTTTGGATTTCAGCCAGCACGCCAATGCCTTAAATAAAAAAACAGTTTCTAAGATCAATAGAGATACTTGCAGGAAAACCTCAGCAAGCGAGAGTCCAAAAGTGGCAGGCTGAAACTCAGAACCTCAATCCATGGCTGACACCAAATGAAAGACTCCCTCCTGGGCACACAGAAGACTGGGTGACTTAGAAGACACTGAACAGACTGTGTTCTGGCACCACAGGATGCAGAAATGGGGCTACAAAGTGGAGTACACGACATGCGAGTGTGGAGAAAGCAAACCACAGACCTCCTATTACAATACACCCTGAGCCTTGCCACATGCACAATGGAGGGCCTTCTTATAACAACATCAGAGGCACTCCAAGTGGCCAGCTACTGGTCAAAGGACATTTAGTATAATGCCATGTTCTTAAATTTTGTTTGTGTTTTTAAATATATTACAACTGTACCCTTGGTTCACTTGGATCATTTGTCCTTCCAACCCTGCTATACGCCTGTGAAACGTGGACTGTCTACAGATGTCACACTCAACTCCTGGAACTATTCCATCAGTGTTGCCTCATGAAATCCTGCAAATCTCTTGGGTAGACAGATGGACAAATGTCAGTGTGCTGGAAGAAGCAAAGACCACCAGCACTGAAGCAATGGGAGGTTTGGCCCAATTCTATCGGCGGTGGGGTTCAGAATGCTCTGTGATTGTAGGTGAACTATAAATCCCAGCAACTACAACTCCCAAATGTAAAGATTCTATTTGCCCCAAACTCCACCAGTGTTCATATTTGGCCATATTGAGTCTTTGTGTAGAGTTTGGTCCAGATCCATCATTGTTTGAGTCCACAGTGATCTCTGGATGTAGGTGAACTACAACTCCAAAACCAAAGGACACTGCCCACCAAACCCTTCCAGTATTTTCTGTTGGTCATGGGAGAACTGTGTGCCAAGTTTGGTTCAATTCCATCGTTGGTGGGGTTCAGAATTCTCTTTGATTGCTGCTGAACTATAAATCCCAGCAACTACAACTCCCAAATATCAAGCCTACTTTTCCCAAACTTCACCAGTGTTCACATTTGGGTATACTGAGTATCTATGCCATGTTTGTTCCAGATCCATCATTGTTTGAGTCTAACAACTACAACTCCCAAATGACAAAATCCATTTTTTTAGTGGACATTCATTGGGTTGTTAGGTGTCTTGTGTCCAAATTTGGTGTCAATTCATCCAGTGGTTTTTGTGTTATGTTAATCCCACAATCGAACATTACATTTTTATTTATATAGATATTATATTATATCATTATTGCCCTCTCTGTCTGATGAAGAAGCCTGGGATGCACTGAAAGCATTTTATGCCTTCTGGTTGGTTCAATCAAGGTATTGCCATAGGAGTTACCTGTTTTACAACCAACATATAGCTCAACCTACAACTTTTATACCCTATACGATTTGCCAGGATATTATATTAGTGAATGCTCTCCATTTCGTAAAGCAAAAAGGTCATACAGTTGCACCGGAGGACCTGGAAATTCCATAAGATAAGCATTTTCTTCAAGTACCAAAAATCCAGATGTGCAATTTTGTTTTGTTTTGCACCAGGCCAATCTCAATAGACATTCAGTTAAAACTCCTCCACTTTCCTCCACAAGATTCCTGCGGAGGGAGGGAAGTTGGAACCACATATTTGCACACGGTTAAGGTGGGTTCATCTGGGGACAAAGTGGGGTGGAACATATCTTGATATTATTATTATTATTATTATTATTATTATTATTATTATTATTATTATTATTATTATTGTACGTATTCAAGGGCTTGATCAAACAACAACAACAATGTATTCAAGGGTTGAGGTGGTAGATCATGGTTAAAACATAGATAAAAGCAATGCAGCTTGGAAGAACTTTGCACCGCAAAGGCTTTCCGTATGTATAGTTTGGGGAGGGGGATGTACCTGGAAGACCCCTTATGCTACCATGCTGAGACTTCTCTGGGCGCATGGGTGCAATGTCACCCAAGTGAAGGCCAAATGCAAGTCCAAGGCCCTCTTTACGGAGGAGGAACTGCATGCACATAGCACCCAATGTGCCAGGATGGCATGAGGGGGTGAGCTAATGCTTTGCAATGGCACCAGCTGAGAGGCAAAGGGAGGTTAACCCTTTGGGTGCAACAAGACAGCTATTGTTGCTCCGGCATCTCGGCACCATGCGTTTCGGAAAAAAAGGAAGTTCTTCCATGCACACACACATATACAAACACATACACAAATAAACACACACACATACATGCATGCACAAATAAATAAATGCATATATATATGCAACAACATACATATATGTAAGCACAAATAAAACATATATGTATATATACACACATACATATATATTTATACACTTGCACAAATCAATACACACATATAAATGTATATAAATATGCACACATACATATATACACAAATAAACACACAGATACATATAAATGCATACATACATATACACATGCATATATATAGACATACACATATAAACACACATTATATATACACAAATAAACAGGCAAATATATCTATATATATATACACACACACAAACAAACATATAAACATACTAGCTGTGCCCTGCCACGCGTTGCTGTGGCCTATAGTAAAACTTATCAAAGTTGAGGTAGATATCTGGACTATTATGAAAGAGAGGTCCCTCCCTATTCCTTCCCCCTTTTTTCCTTCCCCCCTTTCTCTCCTTTCTTCCTTCTCTACCTCTTTCTTTCTTTCCTTTTTTCACTACTTGGTTTCATCCTTCTCTCTTTCCTTCATTCCCTCCCCCTTTCTTCCTTTGCCTTTCTTCCCTCCCTGTTTGCTTCCTTCTTTCACTTTTTATTTCCTTTTATTTTACCACCATCATAACAATAACAATAATGCAATGCATTGCCTCTGGGACCTGACACCTCTCCCATTCCCCCAGGGTCTCATAGGAACAATAGCATAATAATAATAATAATAATAATAATAATAATAACAAACCTTTACCTGCCACGTGTTGCTGTGGCCAATCTTCCCTCCCTTTCCTCCTTCTTTCCCTCCTTCTTTCCTCCTCTCCCTCCTTCCTTTCCTTTTCCCTTCCTTCCTTCCTTCCTTCCTTCCTTCCTTCTTTCCTTCCTTCTCTACCTCTTTCCTGCCTTCCCCTCCCTTTTTCTTTCTCTCCTTCCTTCCTTCTCTCCCTCTCTCTTTCTTTCTCTTTCCTTCCCTTTTTTCTTTCCTTTTTCCTTCCTTCTCTACTTCTTTCCTTCCTTCCCCTCCCTTTTTCTTTCTCTCCTTCCTTCTTTCCCCCTCTCTCTCCTTTTTCTTTCCTCCTTTCTTCTTTTCCTGGATTTTGACAGGGCGGGAAGGGGCGGGGGGGGGGTTGGAGGTGGCATGAAGTAAAAGGAGGTAAGATTGGGGCAAGGGGAGGTGGGGGATGGAAGCGTGGGATATAGCTGGTCTGGCAGGAAGGAAGCGAGGGGAGGGGGGGGGGGGGGGGGGGGGGGGGGGGGGGGGGGAGTGGGGGGGGGGGGGGGGGGGGGGGGGAGCGGGGGGTTGCGTGTGTGTGGGCGGCGGCGGGGGGAGTGATGGAGCCTGGGGTTGCGTGTGTGTGTGCGGCGAGGGGAGGTGGGGTTGCGTGTGTGTGTGCGGCGGCGGGGAGTGATGGAGCGTGGGGTTGCGTGTGTGTGTGCGGCAGGGGGTGTGTGTGTGTGGGAAGCGGCGGGGCTTGGAGTGGGCATGGTTTCCGCAGAGGGAACGTTGGCCGGAAGGCCATGTGCGCGCGCCAGGGAACTTGCGGCTGGGGGCCAATGCGCATGCTCAGTTGTTTTGCGTTTTGTTGTGTTGTTGTTTGTTTTTCATTTTGAGTAGATATGTTTGTTTGTACCTTGTGGGTTGTGTTTTTTTTTTCATTTTTGAGAGAGAATAATCTTTTATGTGTGGTTTTTGTGTTTTTATGTAACATGGATAATTTGTTTGGTTTTAAGTTTTCTTGGGGTTTTTTTTTTTTTTGAGTGTTTTTTTTTTGGTTGGGGTTTTTTTTTGAGTTTTGTTGTTTTGCCGTTTTGTGAGTGTGTTGTTGTGTTGTTTTTCATTTTGAGTAGATATGTTTGTACCTTGTGGGTTGTGTTATGGGCACGGGGATTTTGGTTAAGTTTCGTTGGGGGATTTTTGAGTTTTGTTGTTTTGCCGTTTTGTGAGTGTGTTGTTGTGTTGTTTTTCATTTTGAGTAGGTATGTTTGTACCTTGTGGGTTGTGTTATGGGCACGGGGATTTTGGTTAAGTTTCGTTGGGGGATTTTTGAGTTTTGTTGTTTTGCCGTTTTGTGAGTGTGTTGTTGTGTTGTTTTTCATTTTGAGTAGATATGTTTGTACCTTGTGGGTTGTGTTATGGGCACGGGGATTTTGGTTAAGTTTCGTTGGGTTTTTGAGTTTTGTTGTTTTGCCGTTTTTTGAGTGTGTTGTTGTGTTGTTTTTCATTTTGAGTAGATATGTTTGTACCTTGTTGGTTGTGTTATGGGCATGGGGATTTTGGTTAAGTTTCGTTGGGGTTTTTTTTGAGTTTTGTTGTTATTTTTAATGGGTTTTTCTTTGTTTTGTTGTTTTGCCCATTTTGTGAGTGTGTTGTTGTGTTGTTTTTCATTTTGAGTAGATATGTTTGTACCTTGTGGGTTGTGTTATGGGCATGGGAATTTTGGTTAAGTTTCGTTGGGGTTTTTTGAGTTTTGTTGTTTTGCCGTTTTGTGAGTGTGTTGTTGTGTTGTTTTTCATTTTGAGTAGATATGTTTGTACCTTGTGGGTTGTGTTATGGGCATGGGAATTTTGGTTAAGTTTCGTTGGGGGTTTTGAGTTTTGTTGTTTTGCCGTTTTGTGAGTGTGTTGTTGTGTTGTTTTTCACTTTGAGTAGATATGTTTGTACCTTGTGGGTTGTGTTATGGGCATGGGAATTTTGGTTAAGTTTCGTTGGGGGGTTTTTGAGTTTTGTTTCCTCGTTGGATGCCCCTAACAAATTTATATATATAGATATACATATATACACACGTATAAAACATATATGTATGCATACACGAACACATAAGGACACACATATACATATAAACATACATATATATATACACACACACAAATATTTATATACATGGTATATATCATATATATACACACACTCATATAAACACATATATACACAAACATATACAGACATATATAAACACACATATACAGACATATATAAACACACACATATGTGCACATTGCATACACAAACACATAAGCATGCAATACACATATAAACATATACACAAATATTTATATACACTGTATATACCATATATACACACACTCATATAAACACACATATGCACACAAATACACAAGCATATATACACATATACAGATATATATAAACACACAAATATGCGCATATTGCATACACAAAACATAAGCATGCAATACACATATAAACATATACACACAAATATTTATTTATATTCTATACTATACATATTATACGCACTTATATAAACACACAAACATATATACACACACATATAAACACACATGTATATGCATATTACACACTAACACATAATACATATAACCATATATATGCACACACAAATGTTTATATAAACACACAAGTATATATACATTTATACAGACACACACACGCATACATATATACACAATCACATACACATATATGAAGAACAATTAGGCCAATTCACAGGCTCATGCCTATATTTATATTGTATTGTATTGATGCATATCAATACAATAAAATACAAAAGTTTATTACGGTCACTGACTATTATGCATATCTATATTTTTGTGTATACAGTGGATCCTTGGTATCCACTAGGGTTTGGACCTAGAATCCTGTGGATAACAAAATCCATGGATTTCGAAGTCTTATTAATATAATTGCCTATTAAATGGGGTTTTGCTTATAGAAAAATGATTTTTGGAATGTTTTAAGTGGATGCTGGAACCCACATAGCTTGATTTAGCCATTTGATATGAGGGTCACTATTTAGGCCATTGCATATATTGGGAGTTGAGTATCCACAGATGTTGGTATCCAGTGGATAGCAAAAAGATGCATCTACACTGTAGAATTAATGCAGTTTGGTCTCACTTTAACTACTATGGAATCCTGGGAGATGGAGTTTGGTGGGGCACTTGCTCCCTTCAGCAGCAAAGGCTAACTACAACTCCCATGATTCCATAACACTGAGCCATAGCAGTTAAAGTGGGGTCAAACTGGATTAATTCTACAGTGTGGATGCACTGAAAGGGACAACAGATATAGAGATAAATGTACATGCAAGCCTTGCTTCCCAACTCCCCTTTTCCATACCTGGATTTTTGCAATATATTCCAGAAATTAAATATAACTTAATATGTAAACATAGATATACTTTTAATTAAATATAAAAAAATATTAATATTAATGCAAAAATTAAAAATGACAGCAAGGCAGCAAAAGGCATCAAAGAGAAGGAACTACAAGGAACTTTCCAACGCTTGTGTTCCAGATTTGCAGAAAAAAATAAACCCAAGGAAAAGGGAAAAAAATAAAATAAATATAAATAAGAGAATATAGGAGACTCTTTACCATTTTGATGCAATGCTTCCTGGTCGCATGAGCCTCAGTGCTCTTCTTCTCCTTGAGATCTCCATGAAAAGGTTAAGAAGGGAAAGACTGGGGCTTTTTAATCAAAAAATAAATTAAATTAAATGGATTTTTTTTTTTTGCAAAATATTGCAATGCTTTCTCCTCCTCCCAGCTTCTTTTTCTCTGCTGCTCCTTGTGCCCTGGGCTTTGGGGGATGATGGGCTTGGTTGCTCTTGGTGCATTTGTACAAAACCCCTCCTCTATGGCGGTTCCATTTGAGGGCCCCCCTTGCAAAAAAAGTGGGACGCGGCTGGGCTGCAAATGCCCGGGCCCAGCTGATTGCAGACGTCGCTTCCCCTGCGCATGCGCGAGGGGACTTTTAAAGAGACAGTGCATGGCTGTCAATTCAATAGGTGATTTAATCCAATACCTTGAAAAGTTCCTTTTGGGCGACTATTATTGTTGTTATTTGGATTGCAAAGTCCAATTTATATTGCAATTGAACTTTCCCACACTCCTTTATTGTTTTCATTGCAAAGTCCAGTTTTCTTGTCTTGTTGTTGTTGTTGTTATTTGGATTACAAAGTCCAATTTATTTTGCAATTGAACTTTCCCACACTCCTTTATTGTTTTCATTGCAAAGTCCAGTTTTCTTGTCTGCTTGAGGCAAGTATGAATGTTGCTGTGAGTTTTCTGGGCTGTCTGGACATGTTCCCAGAAGCATTCTCTCCTGACATTTCACCCACATCTATGGCAGGGGCTCCAAAGAGATGTCCATGAGATATAATACATTTCAATTCCTACTGTGGATGACTGAAAGTATGGATAAAAGCCACCTCAATATTTTGACCCATGAATCTGGGTTGTTGTGAGTTTTCTGAGCTGTCTGGCCATGTTCCAGAAGCATTCCCTCCTGACATTTCATCCACATCTATGGCAGGGGCTCCAAAGAGATGTCCATTAGATATAATATGTTTCAATTCCTATTGTGGATGACTGAAAGTATGGATAAAAGCCAACTCAATATTTTGACCCATGAATCTGGGTTGTTGTGAGTTTTCCGGGCTGTCTGGTCATGTTCCAGAAGCATTCCCTCCTGACATTTCACCCACATCTATGGCAGGCATCCTCAAAGGTTGCAAAGTCTGTTGGAAACTAGAAAAGTGAGGTTTATATATCTTTGCAATGTCCAGGGTGGTAGAAAGAACTCTTGTCTGCTTTGAGGCACGTGGCTACCTTGGTTAACACTTAATAGCCTTGCAGCTTCAAAGTCTGGCTGCTTACTGCCTGGGGGGATCTTGTTGGGAGGTGTTAGCCGGTCCTGGTTATTTCCTGTCTGGAATTCCCATGTTTTCTGAGTGTTGTTCTTTATTTACTGTTCTGGTTTTAGAATTTTTTAACACAAGCTTCTTCATCAGACAGAGAGGGTAATAATAAAATAATGAACAAAATCAAGCTTCCAGTATTTAAAAAAACTCTAAAAATCAGGAAAGTAAATAAGAATCAACCCTCAAAAACAGGGGAATTATTGACAAGAAACAATTAGGGCCAGCTAATCACCTCCCAACAAAAGATTCCCCCAGGCAGCGATCAGCCAGGCTTTGAAGCTGCAAGGCAATTCAGTGGTAATCGAGGTGGCCAATTACAACATTCACAATTGCCTCCAACAGATAAGAGTTCTTTCTCCCATCCTGGATGTTATTCCACAGATATATAAAACCGGTGCTCCATGCAGTCATGCTGGCCACATGACCTTGGAGGTGGCTATGGACAACACTGGCTCTTCGGCTGAGAAATGGAGATGAGCATCACTCCCGAGTCGGACACGACTGGACTTCATGTCAGGGGAAAACCTTTACCTTTACCTTATATAAACCCCATTTTCCTAGTTTCCAACACACCTCACAACCTCTGAGGATCCCTTCCATGGATGTGGGTGAAATGTCAGGAGAGAATGCTTCTGGAACTGGCCCTACACCTCTGAATATTCACAGTAACCCCAAAAAGGGGAACTCAATTTTACCAAACTCAAGTTTAAATCTTTTTTTGCTGTCTTAATGCTTTTTGGAATTTTCTTCTTGCTTGAACCATAGCAATGAGCCCTGGCAGTTAAAGTGGTGTCAAACTGAACTCATTCCGCAGTGTAGATGCACCCTCATAGAGAAAGACAAGAGAGGGGAGTAAAGTCTTCTGTCTGGAGATATCGGGATATTTGCAAACAGATTTCCAAAGGTTCATCCATGGCCTCTTGTGCTAGAAATCCCTCTGCAAAACAGGACCAGCGCCGCTGCATCTGGGACTCATCTTGATTGTCTTTGGCAGTAACTCCTTCCAGATGTCCCCTTTGTGCTTTGCAAAGCCAGTCCAAACAAGCCTTTTTATCCCAGCTCCACCTCTAGCTTTTAGAGTTTGTTTTTATTTTATTTTAAAGTCTTACCATCTTTAACATTCTCCATTTACCAAAAAACACAGTCAGCTTTTTGGATGGCTGTTTCCTTAAAAACATTTTCTCCAATCCACATGAATATTTGGTGAAAAGAAAGCAAGAAACCTACGTAATGGGTCTGTCAATACATCCCAAATGTAAAAAGTGTTGGAAATAGCAAACTTCTCAAGCCACCACTAGTTATTTGTTATGTATCTAATTGGTTACTGCAGTGTTTCTCAACTGGAGGGTCACGAGGGGGTTTCAGAGGGGTTGCCAAAGACCACCAGTATTTTCTGTTGGTCATGGGGGTTCTGTGTGGGATGTTTGGCCCAATTCTATCACTGGTGGGGTTCAGAATGCTCTTTAATTGTAGGTCAACTATAAATCCCAGCAACTACAACTCCCAAATGTCAAGGTCTGTTTTTGCCAAACTCCACCAGTGTTCACTTTTGGGCATATTGAGTATTCGTGTCAAGTTTGGTCCAGATCAATCATTGTTTGAGTCCACACTGCTCTCTAGACGTAGGTGAACCAGAACTCCAAAATTCAAGGTCAATGCCCACCAGACCCATCCAGTATTTTCTGTTCATCGTGGGAGTTCTGTGTACCAAGTTTGGTTCAATCCCATCATTGGTGGGGTTCAGAATGACCTTTCATTGTAGGTTAACTATCAATCCTAGCAACGACAATTCCCAAATGTCAAGGTCTATTCCACCCCAGCTCCACCAGTGTTTACATTTGGGCATATTGAGTATTCGTGTCAAGTTTGGTCTAGATCGATCATCGTTTGAGTCCACCGTGCTCTCTGGAGGTAGGTGAACTACAACTCCAAAACTCAAGGTCAATTATTATTATTATTATTTACTTTGCTTATATACCGCAATTCTCAGCCCGGGGGCGACTCACTGCGGTGTACAACATAGAAAAAACAAGGTGCAAAATACAAAACACAGTATAAAATAATCCACAATTCATCATTATCAAAAAACATCCTCATCAAAAACATCATCATTACTACAAAAGCCACTCCGTGTCGTCTCATCGTCAAAACCACAATCCAGTATCATTTTCCGTTGTTCCATTCCTATGGTCAATTACCAATCATTGCACTTCTTGTTCAAACGCCTTCTTAAACAGCCAGGTCTTTAATTTCCTGCAGAATATCATCAGGGAGGGAGCTAGTCTGATGTCCACGGGGAGGGTGTTACACAGCCGAGGAGCCACCACCGAGAAGGCCCTATCTCTTGTCCCCGCCAGCCGTGCCTTTGAAGCAGGCGGGATTGAGAGCAGGGCCTCCCCGGAATATCTCAAAGTCCTCGTGGGCTCGTAGGCCGAGAGGTGGTCAGTTAGGTATCTTGGGCCGGAACCGTTTAGGGCTTTATAGGCCAATGCCAGCACCTTGAATTGAGCCCGGTAGCAGATCGGCAGCCAGTGGAGCTGGTACAGCAGGGGAGTTGTATGCTCCCTGCGATCCGCTCCTGTTAGTATCATGGCTGCCGCACGTTGGACCAATTGGAGCTTCCGGGCCGTCTTCAAAGGCAACCCCACGTAGAGAGCGTTGCAGTAGTCTAAGCGGGATGTAACCAGAGCGTGGACTACCGTGGCCAAGTCAGACTTCCCAAGGTACGGGCGCAGCTGGCGCACGAGCCTAAGCTGTGCAAATGCTCCCCTGGTCACCGCCGAGATGGGGCTCCAGGCTCAGCGATGAATCCAGGATCACACCCAAGCTGCGAACCTGCGCCTTCAAGGGGAGTGCGACCCCATCCAGCACAGGCTGTAACCCTATACCCTGTTCAGCCTTGTGACTGACCAGGAGTACCTCTGTCTTGTCTGGATTCAATTTCAATTTGTTCGCCCTCATCCAGACCGTCACAGCGGCCAAGCACCGGTTCAGGACCTCGACAGCCTCCTTAGTAGCAGGTGGAAAGGAGTGACAGAGTTGGACATCATCTGCGTACAGATGACACCGCACTCCGAAACTCCGGATGATCTCACCCAGCGGCTTCATGTAGATGTTAAACAACATGGGGGACAGTATTGAGCCCTGAGGAACCCCACACGACAAAGGTTGTGGGGTTGAACAGGTGTCCCCCAATAACACCTTCTGGGATTGACCCTCCAGGAATGACCGAAGCCACTGTAAAACAGTGCCCCCGAGACCCATCCCCGCAAGGCGTTCCAGAAGGATACCGTAGTCGAGAGGTCCAGCAGCACCAACAGGGACACACTCCCCCTGTCGAGCTCCCGGTACAGATCATCCTCTAAGGCGACCAAGACTGTCTCAGTTCCATGTCCTGGTCTGAAACCAGACTGTGCCGGATCCAGATAATCCGTGTCTCCCAAAAATACCTGGAGTTGTGAGGCCACCACGCGTTCCAGGACTTTGCCCAAAAAGGGAAGATTGGAAACTGGCCGAAAGTTGTCAAATTTAGTGGGGTCCAGTGATGGTTTTTTCAACAGCGGTTTTATTATAGCTTGTTTTAAGCTCGCTGGAATCTTGCCTTCCCGTAGGGAGGCATTAACCACCACCTTAACCCACTCAGCCAATCCCCCTCTGGCCTCCTTTAGAAGCCAGGATGGGCAGGGGTCTAGGATGGACGTGGTAGGCCTCATTCCTCCAAGTATCTTGTCCACATCCTCGGGCTTCACCAATTGAAATGAATCCATCAAAATAGGACAAGCAGGTGCTCGTGTTACATCCTCAGAGACTGCCCTTGATATGGTGTCCAGACCAGAATGGATCAAAGCGACTTTGTCTGCAAAGAACTGACCATAAGCCTCCTGGGGCGGACCAACTCAATGCTGACCAAATCCTTCCAGTATTTTCTCTTGGTCATGGGAGTTCTGTGTGCCAAGTTTGGCTAAATTCCATTGTTGGTGGAGTTCAGAATGGTTGTAGGTGAACTATAAATCCCAGCAACTACAACTCCCAAAAGACAAAATCAATTTCCCAACCCCACCAGTATTCAAATTAGCGTGTATTGAGTATTTGTGCCAAATGTGGTCCAGTGAATGAAAAATACATCCTGCATATCAGATAGTTACATTACGATTGATAACAGTTATGAAGTAGCAACAAAAGCAATGTTATGGTTGGGGGGTCACCACCACATGAAGAACTGTATTAAGGGGTTGTGGCATTAGGAAGGTTGAGAAACACTGGCTTACTGTATTGCATGTATTGGTTTGCAATTTTACCTAACCTCTTTGTTATGAGAGGGGCTACAGACCACGTGATCAGGTCTGGACATGTTCAGGACTCAGACGCTATTTTATTTAGTAGAAACAGAGAGTTAAAAGCCATCTATAAGCTTAGAGATAGCGAGATGCTTTGGACTATGGACTATTGATTGTAAGAAAGATGCCCTATGTGACCTACACAAACTACTTAAAATCCTATTGTAACTGGATCAATAAACAAAGCGGCTTTATGCTGTATACATGAAGTTTGTTAGTAAACCAACTATGTTCCTTTTAAAGACTGTATAGTCTAAGATCCAACCAGTCCATAGTTCAGGAAATAAACCCTGACTGCTCATTGGACGGAAGGAGATTAGAGGCAAAGATGAAGTCCTTTGGCCACATCACGAGAAGACAATGATGCTGGAGAAAATGGAAGGAAAAAGGAAGAGGGGCCAGCCAAGGGCAAGGTGGAGGGATGGTCTCCTTGAAGTGACTGGATTGACTCTGAAGGCGCTGGGGGTGGTGATGGTTGACAGGGAGCTCTGGTGTGGGCTGGTCCAGGAGGTCACGAAAAGTTGGAAGCGACTGAATGAATAAACAACAACTTCCCTTCTCACATTTTAAACTAGGAGCAACAAATGCTACTACATTAGAAATCTGGCAAAAAGAAAAAACCTTGGATAATTGAGAAAATTCAATTTCCTCATCTCTTCCTGATACAATGAAAAGACTGCTGCTCCCTACGTTTAAAAGACTCAAAAACTGCTATGCTCTACACCAGGGGTCCTCAAACTAAGGCCCGGGGGCCGGATGTGGCCCTCCAAGGTCATTTACCCAGCCCTCGCTCAGGGTCAGCCTAAGTCTGAAATGCCTTGAAAGCGTACAACAACCACCTCATCAGCCAAAAGCAGGCCCACACTGCCCATTGAAATACTAATAAGTTTATATTTGTTAAAGTTGTTCTTCATTTTAATTATTGTATTGTTTTTAAGTATTTTTGCACTACAAATAAGATGTGTGCAGTGTGCATAGGAATTAATTCATGTTTTTTTTCCTTCAAATTATAATCTGGCCCTCCAACAGTTTGAGGGACTTGTGACCTGGCCCTCTGTTTAAAAAGTTTGAGGACCCATGTTCTACCCTTTGATGTTGTGAGCCCAGTGGATTACCAGATTTTAAGTGTAGAACTCAGTGGAATTTAACTAACGTACTGAAGTCCTATTGTTATTTATTTGTTCAGTCGCTTCCGACTCTTTGTGACATCATGGACTAGCCCACACCAGAGCTCCCTGTGGGCCGTCAACACCCCCAGCTCCTTCAGAGTCAAGACAGTCACTTCAAGGATACCATCCATCCATCCATCTTGCCCCTGGTTGGCCCCTCTTCCTTTTTCCTTCCATTTCCTCAGTGAAGTCCTAAGTGCTTGTTATGGTCTTCCTGTTGAAACTGGTCACATCTTTTGGATATGTGTTACTTCTATCACTCCAAGTGTTCAATGTATTGTCGAAGGCTTTCATGGTCGGAATCACTGGGTTGTTGTAGGTTTTTCCGGGCTATATGGCCATGTTCTAGAGGCATTTTCTCCTGACGTTTCGCCTGCATCTATGGCAAGCATCCTAAGAGGTAGTGAGGTCTGTTGGAAGTAGGAAAATGAGTTTATATATCTGTGGAATGACCAGGGTGAGACAAAGGACTCTTGTCTGCTGGAGCTAGGTGTGAATGTTTCAACTGATCATCTTGATCGTTCCAGGCGGTCATAGATCCGATGAGCCTGTGGTGTTTTGAAAGTCCTTTTGGCTGCGAGAAATTGTGGGATGGTGTCTCTTCTCTTTCATAAAACAAGGATGTTAGGTACCGCTTTGAGTCCCCCCAGGGGTGAGAAAGGTGGTATATAAATACTGTAAATAATAAATAAATAAATAAATACATCATGAACAACCAATATCTAATATTTAAATTCTTCATATTTTAATTGCATCAAAGGAAAATGCCTTTTCAATGTACAGCTGGGACAAAAACATACTTATTTTTAGCATTTATGAAATGTACAGCCTCCCCAAATTATAGAAAGTTAACAAAATTCGGTATCAGCACTAGATTTACAGGCAGTATTTCATTCCTGACGCACCGTTTCTGTTGTGAAAAAAAATGTCATTCTTCATATAACAGGTTTGCATACACTGAAGTTTTTACAAATAGATGTTTATCTGCTGGATCGCAATCCCGGAAGAAAGCTCAGTACTTACGGACTGAAAAAAGGAATCCTGAAACACAGATGCCATGTATAGACAATTTGCAGGCTCTTTTTGGTAACGCACACAGAAAGGGTCTTACTCTGAATCCATAGCTTCAGTATAAAATCTGGCAAAATTGGGATGAAAAACACATTGGAAGATGGACAGGTCACCGGTAAAGTCATATCCGGTGCTGAAAGATGGGCAGACACGATTCAATTCATCCCAAGGCCTTTTCAGACCCAGCGCAGGAGGGAACTAGGCTATGATCAACATGGAAACAGAATTGACATGGAACAGTCTGATGTCGTTTTTGGAGTCTTGCATATGCATGTTTCGGTTCGTTCAAGTAAGAGCTACAGGGCTAGCACCTGAACCTAAGTATTGTATATATATGTCTCACCTATAGCTGCAAGTACAGGGGAGAAACAGCAATTGTCGGACCCGATTCCCTGTATCCATTTAGGGCACAGGATCTGATTACTTATGTACAAGATACAGCATTGTTTCAGGTAACTCTGCAGCAGGAAGGCTTCTAATGGGACTCTCCTTCACAGCTTGAGAGGTCGGCATATATATATATACATTCAGAAGAGGCTGAGATATTACTTTGGTATAGCAGACTTGCCTCTCTCTCAAAATACAAGGTTTACCTGCACATCCAATCCATATAAATACAACCTTGTGGCCCGGAAAACAGCACCAAGAAAAGCTGTGGTTGACACGAGACTTCTCATTGTGATGACTTTTAAAAATGTACTCAGAAGGGACAGTTTTTTGTGATAAATATACTGGTTAAGTACAGTCATATTTTTCAAAAGGATGCTTTCAGCTGTATCGACTGCTTTCGCTGGGGCTTCGGTTGTTAGAGTAGCTGCGGTCGCTTTCACTGTCGGAACCGTAGGATCTGCAAGAAAAGGAGAGAAGGATATCAAAATGTAAATGTAAAGTTTTTAGGTGTCACTTCCACTTTCCGCAGATATTTCAAACTTGGGCCCTCCAGGGGTTTGGGACTTCAGAGGACCCAAGTTTGCCCTTGCCTGCTTCCAAGTATTAAATACATCTGAGGTATAAACCAAACACCACGTGTTTCGCACCTGAAATGAGCTTACCTGGACCGTCGGTCATAACTGCGAGATCGGTGATAACTGTCGCTCCTTTTGCTTCGGCTTCGACTGCGACTCCTGCTGTAATAACTGTCATAGGTATACGACCTGCTTTTAGGGAGGAAAGGAAATGGTAACTGATTATAGAATAACTTCGTTGTCATTGTGCATCGTACAACAAAATTAAATGTCATCCCCAATGCACATTATATATGTAGAATGGCAAAAACAAAGCACCCATCTTTCCACACTCTAATCGCTATTGCACAACCACTAATGCCACATGAGTGTGAAACCAGAGGTCAATATAGTCACAGCTCTGGGATGGACGCTATCTTTCCGCCCATTTATCCTTGTTTTTAACATCCTATATGTCTACCAATGGTAATAATAATAAAAAAATGGTATCCAGGGTGAGATGGATCCATAAGAATATTTTGAGCTTTCTTAGTAAAGATAAAGGTAAAGGTTTCCCCTGAAATTTAGTCGTGTCTGACTCTGGGGATGGCGCTCATCTCCATTTCTAAGACTAAGAGCTGGTGTTGTCCATAGATGTCTCCTAGGTCATGTGGCCAGCATGACTACATGTAGTGCTGTTACCTTCCTGAGGAAGCGGTATTATTGGTATCTATTTTTATTTTGAAAATTGCCAGTCACTTCTGCATCTCTCACCTTTGGCTTATACTCAAATCAATACGTTTCCCCAGTTTTTATGCTAAAATTAGGTGCTTCAGCTTATATTCGGGTTGGTTTATACTCCAATATGTACAGTATGCCCATTTTTGCACTTTCGAGGTCTAATGAAATTAACCAGATGGGCTGGAAACTTAACAACCACAAAGCCATGTCCCAGTGCACTGCATGCTGTTGCAAACACATTCTGTATCCCAGACTCAGTGATTACTTTCTCAGTATACCTTGATCGGCTACGGTGATCATAGGAACTGCTTCTGGACCGACTTCTGCTATAGGTTCGACTAATAAGGAGAAAGAAAATGACACACTCAAGATACAAGTATTTTTTTAAAAAAAAATCCCCCCCCCCCCCAAAAAAAAGATTTTTAATATTGCATTTAATTTAGATTACAGATATTATTCTCTTGAGTTAACAGTATTGGCAAACTGCTTTTAAAACAGTAACCACTCACTGAGCCTGCAAATCACCTTAGTTATGAAATCAACCTAGTTTTTGAGATGACACTTCACCATGATGCCCACTCCATCCTTCACCCCTTCCCTTTTATATAAGTACTTGCCTATTACTTCTGCCACTGTTATAGGAACTGCTACGACTTCTTGTGCGGCCTCTGCTGTACCAACCCCTGCTCCGGCTTCGCGTGTAGCTCCGTGACCTATGAATTTCAAGCACACAGAACAGGCATGGGCAAACATCGGCTCTCCAGGTGTTTTGGACTTTTACTCCCACAATTCCAAATAGCCTCAGGCCCTTTCTTCCCCCCTCTCCCAGCTGCTTATTACATCTCCCAGTCTAGACCAGCGATTCTTAAGTTTCTTAATGTCACAACCACTTAATATAGCTCCTTACGTTGTGGTGACCCCCCTAACATGAAATTATTTTTGTTGCTATTCATAACTGCAATTTTGCTACTGTTATGAATTGTTATGTAAATATCTAATATGCAGGATGAATTTTCATTCACTGGACCAAATTTGGCACAAATACCCGATGTGCCCAAATTTGAATACTGGTGCGGTTGGGGGGGGGGGTTGATTTTGTCATTTGGGAGTTCTAGTTGCTGGGATTTATAGTTCACCTACAATCAAAGAGCATTCTGAACTCCATCAACAATGGAATTGAACCAAACTTGGCATACAGAACTCCCATGACCAACAGAAAATACTGGAAGGGTTTGGTGGGTATTGGCCTTGAGTTTTAGAGTTGTAGTTCACCTACACCCAGAGAGCACTGTGGACTCAATCATTAATGGATCTGGACCAAACTTGGCACAGATACTCAATATACCCAAATGTGAACAGTGGTGGAGTTCGGGGAAAATAGACCTTGACATTTGGGAATTGTAGTTGCTGGGATTTATAGTTCACCTACAATCAAAGAGTATTCTTATTGATGCGTTATTGATGTGTTATATACTGATCGTTTTGATGGTTTTAACTATGATAATTGTCTTAACTATGTGTACATTATGTGTATTTTGTGTCGGCATCAAGTTGTGCCTTTTTGTAAACCGCCCTGAGTCCCCCCTCGGGGGTTGAGAAGGGCGGGGTAAAAGTACCCGAAATAAATAAATAAATAAATACTATTCTGAACTGCACCAATGACAGAATTGGGCTAAACTTCCCACACAGAACCCCCATTACTAACAGAAAATGCTGTGTGTTCTGCTTCCTTGGAGACTAGGACGCGGAACAATGGCTTCAAACTACAAGAGAGGAGATTCCATCTGAACATTAGGAAGAACTTCCTGACTGTGAGAGCCGTTCAGCAGTGGAACTCTCTGCCCCGGAGTGTGGTGGAGGCTCCTTCTTTGGAAGCTTTTAAGCAGAGGCTGGATGGCCATTTGTCAGGGGTGATTTGAATGCATATTCCTGCTTCTTGGCAGGGGGTTGGACTGGATGGCCCATGAGGTCTCTTCCAACTCTTTGATTCTATGATTCTGATGAACTTTGGTGACCCCTCTGACACCCCCTTGCAACCTCCCCTCAGGGATTCCGACCATCAGGTTGAGAAACGCCGGTCTAGACAGTATAATCTTACTGGTGCAACCTAAAATTGCATTGCCTTTTTAACCTGCTTGATCACACTGATAGCTCATGTTCAACTTGTGGTCCACTAAGACTCCTGAACCCCTTTCACATTTATATATATTGGAAAAAATGGAAAAGCACTCACTGGCTCTAGGTTTTAAGATAGCAGATTTTGAGGGCCACCTAGTGACAAAACAGCTAACATGCATTATGAGGAATTCAGAATTACATTCTCAGTGCAAGACTTTTTCTGAAATAGCTCCACCTATTTGTAACCTTGACTCACCTATATGAGTCCGTAGAGCTCCTTGACCGACTTCTTGAGTGACTATAGGAAAGAGATCTTGTTCGGTGCCGGGATTTGGGTTCCGACTTGCTCCGCGACCGGCTGCGGCTTCTGGACTGGCTGTTCTCTCGCTCGGCTGAATCCTCCTCGCTGGAGCTCTCGTGGTTTCTTGGTCTCCGATTAAGCCGGGCCGTCTTTCTTACTTCATCAAACAGAGAGCCTGGTCTGATTTTGTTTTTGCTTTTGATTTCTATCCTTAACCCTTGCGGTTTTGATTCAGATGAGGAGGGTAGATTTTTGACGTCTGAAGAACTGGTGGAGGCAACAGCAGCAGGCAGCTGGAGATTCCCCGCACCCTGCAATGGCTTCCATTTATTATCCGCTGAACAACTTTGAGCGCCATCAGCCATTTCGGGCTTTAGTGCACTGACTGTACTCGCAACCGACGTGCTTGGTTTAGATTTGTGTTTGTCTTTTTCCCTGTTGTCTTCTTTGGTGTCGGTGGAGTCTTGACCATTGACTCTTTGTTTTGCAGTTCTTGCTTCGGAATGATTGTGGATGTTTGCATTCTTATTCGCTTTTACCTCCTGGAGGTTGATCTTCAGAGCAACTGGGGAAAGGTCCACATCAACCTTTAAAGGGGAATTATGTTCTGGAGTACAGATCTCCATGTCATCTATCTGGGTCACATCTACCTCATTCTCTCTCTTTGCCAGTGTGCCGTCGGGAGTTTCTGATCCAGTCATGTTTCGATCTGCCTTTAGAGCCTGAGCCGACGTAGACGGCTCCTCGTTACGTTTACTCGCTTGACTGGCAGGTGACAGATGCCCTCCAGCTTTATTCAACGGTATATTCTCTTCATGGAGCTTTTCATCACCCTTTGCTTGGTCTTTGACCATTTTGTCCTTCTCTGAATCCTGCTCTTGGTTTTTATCTTTAAGATCCGTTGAGACCTGCTTCTCTTTCCCTTCCTTAGCGCTTGGCTTGGCAATAATGTCTTCCTCCTCTTCTTCCTCCTCGCCAAACTCCAAGGGAGGCTGCCAATGAAACGTTTCCTTTTGCTTTGGAGCCTTCTGCTTCTCCTTTTTACCCTTGGATTTCTCTTTGGCTTTTTTGGAATGCGCTTTCTTCGGATTCTTCTTGGAGCCGTGCTTTTGCTTTCTCGATTTTCCCCGGGCGCCCGGAGGGGAATGGGAGCTCTCTGTCCCTGATAGGGAGGACTCCTTGCTTGCCTTCGTTGCTCCAGAAGTAGATGCTAACTTGGCTTTGCCTTTGGCCAGGCTGAGGTCTGTGTCTGAATCTGAGGAGGCTTCACCTTCCTCCTTGCTGGAAGACAATCTTGAATCTTCTTTACTGTTTCGGATCCCACCTCCTTCTGAATTTGAATCAGAGTCCCATTTACCGCCAGCATGTGTTTTCCTTTTTGCTTTTTTGCCGCTTCTTGGAGATTCAGATTTCTCTTTCAAAGCTCTCACTTTGGAGGAGTTACTGCTCCATTCAGTCCTAGACTTCTTTTCCTCTCCCTCATAAGCTGGGCTGCTTTTTCGCTTCCGATTAGATTTTTCTGAACTGAATATCCCTTTTTCTGGAGCTGATGGCTGTGGTTTAACCAACGGCTCGCTGTCTGTGGAGAAAACGGACGAAGATCTGCTCTCGCTATTCCCATGCTTCTGAGAAGCCACGTCTTTTGCATAGGGAAGTGTGCTTTCCGAACTACTCTGCCTTTTCTTTTCCAGCTGTAAATGTTTCTCCCTGTATTCAGATTTTAGTTTGCTTTTCTGTCTGTCGTCTTCACTTAAAGAAAAGTAAGATGACGAGCCGCTGTAGCAAGACTGGTCACTGGGGGTTTTATTCACTGAATGGGATCTGGGTGTTGACCGAGATCTCGAACTGGACGGACTTCTCGATCTGGAGGAAGACTTGGAGTAGGTTCTACTTCGTGTTGTCCTGCTCCTAGATCTTTGCCAAGTGCCTGAGCTTCTGTTACTCCGGTTTTTGGAGTAACTGCTCCGCTCACTGTCTGAACTCTTTTCTCGCTTATGATACGAAGAGGAGGCGCCGGGATCGTTGGCACCTATTAAACTGTATGTTGATGGAGTGGGTATTATGTGAGTGGCTTTTGCTTTGATTTCCTGAATTCGCTCATAGGATGGTTTCCATGGCTTTTGACCAGGTTTCCACCTGGAAGGCGGAGGGCTGTCGCTGAGGGGTATAACCGGAACGCTTTCGGCAACAACAGGCTGAATCACAACTTTATCTTTCTGGGGAAGTGCTGTCCTTGCAGGCTCTACCATGGCTGGCTTACACTCATTGAAATGAGAGACATTTTTGGGTGGAGTGGATGCTGTATTTGGATGCTTAGAGGCAGAACTCGACTCGGATCTGGACCCACTCCTAGATGGAGAAGACTTAGATCTTGATCTAGAACTTCTTCTGGAATAAGACCTGGACCGAGATCCAGACTTGGATCTGGACCTACAATATGACTGAGAATCTCTGCTGGATAGAGATGGAGAGCTTTGTTTATCTCTCTCGGATTTAGACCAGTGTCTTCTAGAGGAGTCACCCCTTGACGTCAGTGAAGAGGAGTGAGACCCTTGCTCCTGATCGTAAGATGATTTTGTCCTCCTCGTAGAGGAGTGAGAAGAGTCCATCTCCGACGAAGGGGATAACCTCTTCTTTTTAACCTGCTTGTGCTTCTTTAAATGTTTTTGCTTCTTCGCCTTCTTTTTGTGCTTTGCCTTTTTCTCTTTCCGGTGTTTTTTGTGCTGGCTGGAATATTTTGCACTGCTTGGGTCCGAATAGCCATTATGGGACCAAGACCTTGACCTCTGCGACAGACTTCTTTCATCCCACTTCCCTGGCTCACTCAACCTAAGAAAGCAGGAAAACAATTAGGAAAGCATGTGCTTTTACATATTCTAAATAAATGTATTTCTATACTTCTCTAAAAAAGCATGTTAGCCCTCCAGATTCACAGAACCCCCGTGAATGTGGGAAAAACATGAATGAAAAAACTGCTTTTTTGAAAAACCCCACTTCCCTACACATCTCTGGGTCCTCCAGTACGAATCTATGGCCAACTTCTGGTGGAATAGCTGCACTGGAGAACCCAAAGACTTCGAGAAAACATTTCAATCGAATTGGCAAATAATCAGATTTGCAAGGTCAACCATGCGAACTGACAGACTTATTAAAAATTAACTAGGTATTTTTAATTACAAAAAAATGTAGTGAAGCACTGAATGGGTTAAATAGATGCAATGACTCAACAAAAGCTGCTGTTCTATATAAGGAGGTGTGCCTATAGCTTAGTAGCACTCAGTCTGAGGTAAACCTCAGTGGGAGAAAGGTCTCAGCCTGTGAGAAGGCCTCACAGTGTGAGGTAGACCTTAGTCTGTGAGAGAATGCCTCAGAGTGAGGTAGGCCTTAAGTCTGTGAGAAAGCCTCAGAGTGTGAGTAGTCCTGGTGTGAGAAGCTTTGATGAGAGAAGCTCCAGGCTGAAGGCCTGGAGCACCCAAACACGAATCAAGGACCATGAAAGACACTGCAGACTACTTCAACCAGAGAAGTCAGCCATAGCAGAGCACCAGATAAACCAATCTGGACACAGATATTATTTGAGAACACGGAAATGCTGGACCATTGTAACAACCACCATGTCAGACTACACAGAGAGGCCACTGAAATCCACAAGCATGTGGACAATTTCAACAGAAAGGAGGAAACCATGAAAATGAATAAAATCTGGCTGCCAGTATTAAAAAACTCTAAAATTACAACAGCAAAACAGAGAAGAAACAATCTGGGACATCTAATCACCTCTCAACAA
Source organism: Anolis sagrei ordinatus (assembly GCF_025583915.1). Taxonomy (NCBI): domain Eukaryota; kingdom Metazoa; phylum Chordata; class Lepidosauria; order Squamata; family Anolidae; genus Anolis; species Anolis sagrei. Next base: position 127,923,745 of record NW_026847660.1, on the reverse strand, counting down.
AAGATTGCCCCAGGTACTGCCAGGCCATCAAATGCTAATCCAGGTGGTCAGTTGAAACATTCACACCTATCTCCAGCAGACAAGAGTCCTTTGTCCCACCCTGGTCATTTCACAGATATATAAACCCCCTTTTTCCTAGTTCCAACAGACCTCACTACCTCTGAGGATGCTTGCCATAGATGAAGGTGAAACGTCAGGAGAGAATGCCTCTAGAACATGGCCATATAGCCCGAAAAAACCTACAACAACCTAGTGATTCCAGCCATGAAAGCCTTCGACAATACATTGAAGGCCTTGTGTTTAAACTGTGTATAAAGCTACTGTGTGAATCTCCTGAGTAAGTTTTGTGTGAGAGGAAGCTCTGTGAGAGCGAAGCTGTTCATCTGGATAAGAAAAAAGCTCAGTGTGGAATTTATTTGTGTTATTGAAACCTTATTCTAGTAAATAGTGTAACCATATTATTTTACTATGAAGAAAAGCCTCCTATGGAAGAGATAACTTTGGTCTGTGTGTTTTTGTTTATCACTTTTGGCTACTGGTGTTAGGTCACGCTGCTGCTGCTAAGTTACTTTGCTGTAGATTTATGAGGGTCTTTTGTTAATAAGCCCACTCACCCAACACGAATGAGGAGGGCAAGCTGTATAACAGGCATGAGCAAACTTTGGCCCTCTAGGTGTTTTGGACTTCAACTCCCACAATTCCTAAGAAGCTGTCATCTGTAAGGAATTGTGGGAGCTGAAGTCCAAAACACCTGGAAGGCCAAAGTTTGTGCATGTCTGCCGTATAGGCACTATTTATAACACTCTCACATCTAAAGTAACTTTTCGACAGGAAAGGTGTCACTTGAGAAAGTCCCAAACACTCAGTTCTTGTGGGTTTTTTCGGGCTATATAGCCATGTTCTAGAGGCATTTCTCCTGACGTTTCGCCTGCATCTATGGCAAGAATCCTCAGAGGTGAGGTCTGCTGGAACTGGGAAAAAAGGGGTTTATATATCTGTGGAATGACCAGGGTGAGACAAAGGGTTTTGGAAGTTGGGCTAGGTGTGAATCTTTCAACTGACCACCTTGATTAGCATACAATGGGCTGACTGTGCCTGGAGCAAACACTTCTTGGAAGGTGATTAGATGTCCTTGCCTGTTTTTCTCTCAGGGGCTCTGCTATGGCTGATTTCTCTGGTTGGAGTAGTCTGCAGTGCCTTTCATGTTCCTGGATTCTTGTTTGGGCGCTGCGTTTGGTGGTCCCTATGTAGACTTGTCCACAGCTGCATGGTATACGGTAGACTCCTGCAGAGGTGAGAGGATCCCTCTTGTCCTTTGCTGAACGTAGCATTTGTTGGATTTTCTTGGTGGGTCTGTAGATAGTTTGTATGTTGTGTTTCCTCATCAGCTTCCCTCTGCGGTCAGTGGTTCCCTTGATGTATGGCAGGAACACTTTTCCTCTGGGTGGATCTTCATCTTTACTCTCGTGGCTTGTTCTCGTGGTCTTGCAGCTCTTCTGATGTCTGAGGTGGAGTCTCCATTGGCCTGTAGAGCCCAGTTGAGGTGGTTCAGTTCCTCTTGGAGGAGGTGGGCTTCGCAGATTCTTTTTGCACGGTCTGCCAAGGCTTTAATGGTGCTTCTTTTTTGACTTGGGTGATGGTTGGAGTTTTTATGTAGATATATATCTGTGTGTGTGGGTTTTCTGTAAACGGTGTGACCCAATTTTTGATCTGGTTTGCGGATGACTAGGACATCTAGAAAAGGCAGTCTTCCTTCCTTTTCTTTTTCCATAGTGAACTGGATGTTTGGGTGGATGCTGTTAAGATGTTCCAGGAACCTGTTGAGTTCTTCTTCTCCATGGCTCCAAATGGTGAAGGTGTAAACAGAAAAGCCACAGAAATCCACAAGCATGTGGATAATTTCAACAGAAAGGAGGAAACCATGAAAATGAACAAAATCTGGCTACCAGTATTAAAAAATTCCAAAATCAGGACAGTAAATAAAGAACAGCACTCAAAAACATGGGAAATCCACCTTTCAAGAAGAGTTTGCTCCAGGCACAGTCAGCCCATTGAATGCTAATCAAGGTGGTCAGTTGAAATATTCACACCTAGCCCAACTGACAAAAGTCCTTTGTCTCACCTTGGTCATTCCACAGATATATAAACCCTTTTTCCCATTTCCAACAGACCTCACTACCTCTGAGGATGCTTGCCATAGATGCAGGCGAAACGTCAGGAGAAATGCCTCTAGAACATGGCCATATAGCCCGAAAAAACCCACAAGAACTGAGTGATTCCAGCCATGAAAGCCTTCGACAATACAAGTCTCAAACACTTTGGAAAGCCTTACTTGTCCCCTTTGCTCCACTTTTCCCCGCTGGGCGCTCTGTAGGCTCTCAATCTCTGCATCTCTTCTTTCCAATGGGGAGGTGTTTCGCTGCTCCCATCATTGCCAGACTCCGAACAGGAGCGAGAATGAGGTGGTGTGTGGTACCGCTTTTTAAAATAAGAAAAGGCACAGCACAGTATTACACAGCATGCGTCAACTGTGCAGGCATACAATTGCCAATCAAGTCCCACCTGTAATAATAGTTCAAAGCAAGATATGTGTCTAGCGATGCACTCTGGGTCTGTGAACACACTGGCTATCAGAAAATAAAAAAGAACTACAACATATGTAGCTCCCTCCCAGCACCATTTTTTTTTTTTTAAAAATTCATTCACCTTGCCGCTGGTTGGGTTCTTAGGGGATGGATATTTTCTTTCTTTCTTTCCATAGAAAACATCTCAACCTCATTAATAAAAATGATGATGACCACCTTTTAAACAGACGACACTGCTACCCACATACTGACAATTTTTAACAGACCTAAGCAAGTGCCACACAACGTTTCATTCTCTCATAAGTTAGTTAGTTTTAAAGGAAAAGAATGAAAAATAAACATACTATTGTGCCTCTCCCTCTGATTTTCCTTCCAGATTTAGACACTGAGGGCTTCTGGTCAGTCAAAACTGGTGCTACATCGGGGGGCTTCCTTAAACGTTAAGAATGATGCAAGCGTAAAGAAGAAAGCATCGGAAAAGAAATCAATCCTTTTTTCCAGACAGAGAAATAAATTCCAGGCAGTGCACAGGAGTTGAACAACCACATACACAATTCCTTAGAGACCAGATGATGATATGAGTGGTCTTATGTTGAGTCTCAAATATGGGGTAGTACAGGACAGAGCTTACAACCTTTGAACTTCTGACAGACACTTCTCTCATCTTCCCCTGAGACACAAAGCCTTTACAGTTTGTGCCTACTTCCTTTGGCTTCAGGCAGGCCCGTAGCCAGGATTTTGATTCGGGGCGGGCTGAGGATCTACCCTAGCAAACCTTTTGTATCATTATCCCAATACCCCCATGCATATGGGATATATCGAGCATGGTGATCAGATCATGATATGAATAAACGTAACAGTTTAAATAATGCACCAGGAAGGTCTTCTCATGGACCATGCTGAGAATTTGGGGGGGGGGGCTGAAGCCCCTTAAACCCCACCCCCCATCCCCCGGCTACATGCCTGGCTCCAGGTCAACAGTAGAGACTGAGCTGGTGTATGTCTCAAAGTTAGTACTAAACTTTTTTTGTAGGCAAACAATCTATTCTTGGATAGCAAAAGAGTTCCTCCTGAAAGGCAGGTACTGACATTACCCTGGAGAGAATCCCTTAAGGACCAAGGAGGAATTTTCTAATATGTCTGCTAGAATTTCCTGTGAAATGGACTGATGCTGCTAGAAGATGTCTGTCTTAATTATGTGCTTTTCTCATTATAGCACAATGGTTCCCAACCTTTTTTTGACCAGGGACCACTCTCCAACATTAGTACCAAAAGGGTTACGAATCGGTTTGTGGTCAACTTTGGATTCGGTTTGGTTATCTGGGGTGCCGATTCAGAAAACTGCATTGGATAGACCATATCAGCTCTAGTTTCTGATACATAACATATGTCATCCAGTAGTTGCCATCTGCTCGCCCAAAGATAACCATATTTAGTAAGCCATATTTTAGTTCTTGCAGACCACTGGCAGTCCACAGGCTGGGAACCACTGTTACAGCTGTGGAGGTTTAGCTACAGGACTCCACTGATAGCAAAAAATATGGATGATGGAGTCCTTATTAATTAGGACACTTTCCCCCAGCCATAGGATAAGACTAGCAAGCATCCCTTCAAGTCATGTAAGTGCAGGCAGTATACCCAAGTCACAAACAAGATAAGTTCTGTAAATCTGTTCTTAAGCTGAATTTGTTTGTAAGTTAGAACCGGTACACTTTTAAAGCATAACTCCAGCCAAATAAATAAATAAATAAATATAGTTCTGAATAGCATAGGGAAAGGTTAACACCCTTGTGGTGTTTTTTCTGCTGTTCAGAAGATTTCGTATAATGTTATGTCCCTGTGATAATTTGATTTCAAAAAAATTGGCTTGTGATGGAAACGGGGATTGCAGATAAAGCTTCACTGGAGACCCCTTTTCCCATATTAACAACACTTTCAAGAGTGAATTTCTCTTCCGAGGGGCAGATTTCTCTCACTTCTTGTTTTATTTACTTTATTTTACCTCACTCTATTCCCAAAGGGGACTCAGAGTGGCTTCCAAATAGGCAATAATTCAATGCCATACAAACATAACATACAAATATAATATACACACACATTAAATCAGTAAAATTTTAACATCCTAGCTTATCAATACATTAAAATCAACTATTAAACCATACAAGATCTGAAATCATAATTGAGGAGCCATTACAATTGTGTTGTCTCATCCTGTTCTTAACTAGGAGTTGTTTGTAAACCAGATATTTCTAACTCAGGGGCTGCCTGTACTCTGTGCATCAAGTCCTTGTTATTTACATACCACAAGCTGCAGAGGTCTACAACTGGCACAAAGACTGGGAATATACCATCTACTCAGGGATCACTGAATAGGGAGTCACTTCAAAAGAAGAAACACATGCAAATGGAAAAAAGACTTGACTACATACGGCTCAGGCTCTGCACTTGTAGTTGGTGCATCTCTCCTAAGCAAAAACCTGTTTTCAGGCACAGGAGGAATTTCTTCAGGACGGACAACTGGTTTGTCCCTTTTTGCATTCGAGTCCACTGATTTATCATTTGCTTCACTTCTGTCAGAGAGGCTGGGTGGAAAGAGAACAATTTTTCACACCACCTTGAAAGTGGCACTATGCAATTTTTTCCTCATCCAAATGACAATGTCTGGAGAATAAAACATATCCAGTAAATCTAGTAAACTCACATCCTATATTTTTTCAAGTCTAACCATTTCACTTTCCTAGATACTAAACCTGGCTTCCTCATTTGTTCATGGAGTTGTCACATCTATTTTCCAAGAGGCAAAGGGAACATACTTCCAATAATTTTAGCAGCAATATGGAGACCCATATACAACTTCTACCGTGTTCAAAATGCATGCTTAAAGGTTCTATTGAATCAGTGGAGCTCATTATAGTATAGTGTACTTTGTTTTAACGAGTTTAATGCTTTTAAAGGCTTGCTCCTCAACTATGATTTTTAAAGCCTTTTAAAATCAAATTTAATGTATCAAGTACCTTTTTTGTCTTGATATCTGTTTGCTCTTGGGCTCCTCTTTCTTTTTCTCTTCCTTTCTTCGCTTCCGTGATTGTTTCGCTTTGGTTCTTCTCTTCCGTTTCCTTTTTCTACTTCTCTCATTTTCCGATTCACTGTCAGATGAAGAGTCTGATGAAGTAGAGGAACTGCTGGAGAAGGAGTCTGATACTTCAGAGCTAGGAGAAACCTTCCTCTTCTTCTCCAGCACTTGGGATGACAAAGGTACGCCTTTTATTATTACCTCTACCAAAACATATGGATTCGTATTCAACATTGATACAATTAGAACTATAATTCAGTTACCTGGAGATCATGATGATTTACTACTACAAACACATTTTTGTTACTATTTTAGAAAGTGTGGCAGTTTTGGCCACATTTACCAAATGAACTTGTACAGTAATTACTTACACAATAGGGGCTGATAACACTATGTAACACAATTTTTGTTCCTTGGTTATAAATGTCATTTCTTAATCGGTTCTATCATAAAAACATGATTTTTTAAAATTAAATTTCAAAACATTTGTTTTCTGCAGGACATCCTGCAGCACATTTTGCTATAGCTTCTCAATAAATATCGAGTATCAACCAATTCAACATAGTTTGTGGCACCCACAAAAACAAAGTTTCTAGAGTATGGCAATTGTTTTCAAAGAATGCACTGCACAATTAAACAAGAAATAACACTTTCATACCAGGAACATTTTGTTTTTTCAAATTTTGTTACATAGTGTAATCCGGCACTAAATAAACCCAGAACAATATTAGCATTTTAACACATGTCACTCTACAATCTATAATACCATTTCTCCCTGGAAGTCTGACTTGAACTGACATGGAAATATTGATGTTATAGTCACAAACATTTGGAAGACATTAGAATGAGGAAGACTACGCTACTTTATAAACCCAAGCTGCTACTTCAAGGAAACTTATTATTTCAAGTACCAATTTCAGCTTAGTGAAATGGATAGTAATCTTTTGATCCACTTTTTCACTAAAACATTTCAAAATATTTTCACAATATGATTAGTAGTTAATATTCTACCACAAGGTTAGTTTATTCCACTACTTAGCATCAGATTGCATATCATTCCTATACAGCAGAGAAACATGGCTGAACTTAGCGTGATGTCACTATAAAGTGCAAACGTCAAAAGAAATTTAAAAGCTGTTTTAGAACACTTCTGTATAAATTCAGATATAAATGTAGAAATTGTAGTCAAAATTTACCCCAAAAACATGACTTATCCATTAATCAATATGATTGCTGTACTTTAACTCTGACAAATTACCCTTGACTTATCTTAGGGTCATATCAAAATGCATAATTTTGGTTTAAAAGACTGCCCTTGACTAACACACATAAGGTCCTGACCTTATATGCAAGTCAAGGACCATCCTTTAACCATAATTATATATATTTTATTACACAAATATAGATATATATATTATTCAAATTAAGTGGCATGAAATTACTAAGGCTAAGGAAAATTATGAGCCCTTAGGCCAAAAAGGAAATGCAATGGCTTACCATCTTTGGCTGGTTTTGTCACCAGCACTCCACAGTCAATGACTCGCACGTCAGCATAAGGCCTACTGGCAGTATCAGTTTTCAGATTTTCTATTTGTTCTATCACTTCGAAGCCAGAAATCACCAATCCAAAGACAACATGAACGCTGCAGAAACAGAGGATACAAGGAGTATTGAGGAGTTCCAACAAATGTCCTTCTTTCAAACATTCATATTTTTAACAAAAAAAAAAAAGATAGACTAAGATTATTTGCATAGCAAAGGTAAAGGTTTCCCCTGACATTAAGTCTAGTTGTGTTCAAGTCTTGGGGGTGGTGCTCATCTCAATTTCTAAGCTGAAGAGCTGCCATTGTCCGTAAGGTCATGTGACCAGTATGACTGCATAGAGCGCCATTACCTCCCTGCAGAAGCGATACCTACTGATCTACTCCAGGGATCCTCAAACTTTTTAAACAGAGGGCCAGGTGACAGTCCCTCAAACTGTTGGAGGGCCAGATTATAATATGAAAAAAAAAACCCCAAGAATGAATTCCTATGCACACTGCACATATCTTATTTGTAGTGCAAAAAACACTGAAAACAATACAATAATTAAAATGAAGAACAATTTTAACAAATATAAACTTATTAGTATTTCAATGGAAAGTGTGGGCCTGCTTTTGGCTGATGAGATAGGATTGTTGTGTGCTTTCAAGTCGTTTCAGACTTAGGTTGACCCTGAGCGAGGGCCAGGTAAAAGACCTTGGAGGGCTGTATCCGGCCCACAGGCCTTAGTTTGAGGACCCCTGATCTACTCACATCTGCATGTTTTCGAATTATTAGGTTGGCAGGAGCTGGGGCTAACAGTGAGAGCTCCCTGCTCCCTGTATTCGAACTGCCGACCTTTCGGTCAGCCAAGTACAGCAGCTCAGTGGTTTAAACTACTGCACCGCCAGAAGACCCTTTTTGCATACTCAGGTATAAAATGCAAGATCAAAATGTCATACATTGGAAATAGGAGATAATGTTTAACCTAAGACGCATATGGAGTTACATGTTATGCAATGGCATACACAGGTTATTATTATAGACCCTTAGGCCTATCAAAAATATTTTCAGTTGGTTTATGGAAACCCTGAAACATTGAATATCAAGCTCCCTTTGCTCTTACAAAGATACCCACTTTTTACTATTAGAAAACAGTTCTCAGATTCTATTATCTTATGCATACTCCTTTTTTTCACCAAAGCTAGGAGTCAAGGTAGCTTACCTGTTTTCCAGAGGGAACAAACTGCAAAAATAACTCTGAAATTAACAGGAGAAGAATACCCGTCCCAGTCATTTCCTTATCCTGTCCCTTTATTACAGTGAACTCAAGGTCAATATGTATATAGTCATTTCATTTATCCATCCCATCTCACTCTTCCACCATTGCAGCCTGTAATTTAGACATTATGACCCTGAGTGGTGACTAGTCCAAAGGGACTCAGTAAGTTTCATGACAGAGCAGGGGTTTGAACATGCATCTCCTTTCACATCTACTTGGTTCTACTTGGAAGTAGATGCGTCTGGGAGAGGGTTTCCACTTGAGTAAGCCCAAATCTTTCCAGCAAGCAAGAATAGAAGTAAAGATGTGGGTCTTACCCATCAAGATGAGGAGCAGGCTTTGTGGTTCTGCTTAACACCAACATGCATGAAGAGATGTTTATTTGGGGGGGAAATCAGGTGTTCGGATGAGGAGGTAAAAAAGGCAGAATGATACAAACAACAAAAAAGTAAAGGGAGAAAAAAATGTAATAGTTAGCTTTGCGCAGAAACCTTGTGTCCAGACTAAACGCAGGGACTAGATTACATTTTTAAGCAAATAATAACATTACAACACAAAACCACATTTTAAGTTTTCCTTCCCTTGAATTAAGATGAAATGCATGCAGGACATATATAAATAAGCTAATTTCTTTTTTTCATCATGGCAGGAACTGGACATATTTCATTTATTGCACATTGCACGTAACTGCAATCTGGTTCTTTAAACTAACTCAATCATAATAAAACAGGAACAGATACAATTATTATCTCTATGAATATATTTTTAACAGTCAAACATATCAGCCACAGAAATGTATAAAATCCGTCTCTTCAAACCAGTTTGCCTCTCACTACTCTTCTGGGTTTGATGATGAATTTCAAATTATTTTGTCAAAGAATGGTGCAGATATTTAGTAGTTAGGTCAATGCTGGAAGAATATCATAGAAGAACCAGACTGTCTTTCAAATATTCCAAAAACATTTTTTGGGGGGGAGGGACTACATTACAAACATCAAAATTACTTCCTAGCTAATTTGCAGAAGGCTCTGCTGCAATCAAAGGTTTTATTTATTTTGTGCCAAAGGCACTGGATAAATAAAAATGTAAAGCAATGCTTTTGGGTTGGAGAGATTAGCCGTTTACAAGAAACGCTGCCCAGGAGACGTCCAACTGTATTTACTCAGTCTTCCAGGAGGCTCTTTCCACTCTGGGCTTTCATAATGTATGTGTCCAATTTGTTTACATCTGTTCAAGAAAATTCCTCTTGACTAATGAGATGTAAATGCTATCTTAGAAATCTTAAGGTACAGGTTATGCAGGGAAAATTACAAACCAAATACAACACATGAATCTGTTCCTTATACCACATAGAGTACTGCTTTAGCAAAAAACAGGAAGTTAAAATAGTTATTAAAGATCCTCTCCAATTTCTCTTCTCTCCAACCTTTGTAAGTTATTTTTTTATAGCAAAAACTGATTTTAAAAATATAAATAAAAGAGAATTGTTTGAGCTCAGATGGAAATAATTTCTTAACTACATGTATCAGAATAATTGCAAATTTAAACCACCCTCAGATCAAGGGAGATTTGGGTTAAATGACCAAAATAATGTCTATTACTTTAAAAATTAGACACAAGAGTGGGGAATTATTTATCAGTAACTGGATTGACAGGGGAGTAACCTGCAAATGTCTGTGAATTGGGGGAGGGAGGGAGAAGACAAAATTGTAACCTATTTGTTACTGTGTTGTCAAAGGTTTTCATGGCTGGAATCACTGGGTTGCTGTGAGTTCTCTGGGCTGAATGGTCATGTTCCAGAAGAAAACGTTATGCTCACATCTATGGCAGGCATCCTCAGAAGACCTCACAACCTTTGAGGATGCCTGCCATAAATGTGGGTGAAATGTCAGGAGATAATGCTTCAGGAACATGGCCATACAGCTCGGAAAACTCACACCATCCCTATTTGTTACTATTTTGTTATATTAAATACAATAAAAATACAAATTTAAAATGTAAGCTAAAAATAAGGAACAAAAAGATCCTTCTAGGCCATCTTGTATATATAAATAAAATAGTCCTGTAAGTTTCACCTCCATCACTCAGGAGGTTTATTATTAGGTAACCACAGCTCTTGCACATTTCTTGGCAGCCAGACTAAAATTCAAAGCTGATGTGGAGGCCTTGGCAGAGATGACGTGTTTCATTTTCACCTGCCTTAATTTCCTACAAGATTGGAACATGTTGGGTTTTTCCCATCTTGAAAAATAACAACAATAGTGCCTTCCAGATCCCTAGAGCACATGGGGGGCATTAAGGAGCATTTTGGGGGTGTGGGAGGAAGCTCTAGATGGCATTGACACACTTTATGTGGGAATTAGAAATAGGTTTATGAAGATCTCAGTGAACTAGGAACATCAGACTTTGTGCTGCTCAAATTTAGGATTGGGGAACAAAAGTGGTCTGTGTCATTAGATGTCTTGAAAACCCAGGAAGTATCACACTTGAGGCATATGCATAACTTTTACAAAAATAAACATACTATACAGTGGACACTAAACACATGCTTAAGGATCCCAAACACCAAAGAACATCCACAAACAAGGACCAGAATGGTAACCAAATAGTAACTCACCAAGAGTTGGCTCCTGCATAGTTAAATCACTATACTGAAAGGCTTACTGTTGAGTCTAACTACATGTGCAACAGGCAGCTCAAATCTATAAATAAGTAGTTCCAAACTTTGGGCCTCCAGGTGTTTTGGACTTCAGCTCCCAGTTCCTAATAGCGGGTAAGATGGCTGGGATTTCTGGGAGATGAAGTCCAAAACACCTGGAGGTCCAAAGGTTGGGAACCACTGCTATAAATACACTTTTGGTAAAACAGGTAAACATTCTACTAATGTGCTTCCATAGGTAGGAGAGTTTGGGACTTCAGCCCACAAATTCAAGCATAACTCCATCTATGACTGCACTGAGAAACTAGTGGTAAGTCCCCTTAGTTCTCATAACTGTGATGGAATTGGCATATTTTAAACCACAGCAGGTGCTACGGAAGAGAAAAGTTTGATTAGAAGTTCCAGCACATAACAAGCAGTACAGTCAAGAGCAACTCCAAATATTAATTGAAACACCAAATGCTAACCCGTCCATTATGGCTCTGAAACATCCACTTGCTTAATGTAAGTTAACGTACTTTCATTACTCAATGAAAAATATGTTTAAAAAATCAACAGACATTGAGGGAGACAAAAGTGTACAGTACACCTGAGCAGCTGGAGCAACAAACACTGTAAACTGTGACTTGCTTCCCTAAAATATCAAGGCTTTAGGGATTCAATAAGCTTGAAACTTTTCATTTGATCAATGTTCAAAGCAAGTGGTAGGTGTTCTTTCCACTAACAGGAAGTCCATCGTACACATGGAATAAGAACACAAGACAATGACGGCCCATCCCACCATTTTTCAAAAGTGTCACAATTTCCTCCTAATGCAGAGTTGCTTAGATAATGTTGATTCTGGAGCCCTTGAAAGGGTGCTCCTATTTCTACAATTTCACAGGCAAATTCAATGCTGTTTCATTAAATTTTCTAAGTTGAGAGAATGAGGCTAGGCTGCATTGATAAGTTTTAAAACAGCATTGTCATAAAGGTTCCCTCTCTCTCAAGAGCTGGAAGAATTTCACCACCACAAGATTTAATGCATATATGAGCAGAAAAGGACAAGAGAGACAGAAAGGAAGAGAGAGAGAGAAAGAAAGAAGAGAAAGAACACAGCCTTAGAGGAATGAGACATTACCTTTGGAGCGCACGATGTAACACTGTTTCTGTAAATTTTACACAAAAACGGCAAGAAATAAATTGTAGTACATTTCCAGACAAAACTGAGACTATGTTTAATACAACAATTTAAACTTTTTTTCAAGTGAAGGCAGCTTTCAAAGTGTATTCAATACCAAGGACTTTTTTTTTTAAAAAAACAGGGCTCTAAATTTTCTTTATGTTTATTATTTGGAAAGTAGCAAATGCAAGATTGTACAAGTAAAGAGGCACCCTCCACCTTCCTAGGACCTCTGTCTAAAAATAACACATGCTTTCCGACGTTTCGCTCCTAAACGGATGCACTTCCACATCTGCGAAGAGTTCAATTCACGTGATGTGGACTGTACAGGACCTCATGTCACTAAATCTCATTGTGAGACATTACTTAAAGAATAAACATTTAATAGAGAATGCTGAAAGCACAAATGTCTTACTTCTACGGTTAGCTAAGCACATTCGTTTAGGAAAATTTTATCCCCTTGGGGGAAAGAATGGTAAAAAATACTACTATCTTTCCTGACTTTTAGACCAAAGCTAAATCAAGGACATGAAAGAAATGTTATTTTTCCCAACCCTAATACACACTAGGATTGTAACAGGCCAGAAAACAAATAACTGGCCTGTTTCTGTACCTCTGGCACAGTTTCTGTACCTTTGGCAAAATAAAAAAATACACAAGAGTTATATTTTCCCTTTCTTTTCACCAAACCTTGCCGACTAAGCCTGTGAAAACAACCAGCTATTACTACTTATGTGGTGTGATATCACAGCTCCTTAAGCCTTATTGAGAATTGAGGGTATTCCTTCTTACGTAGTGCCAATGCATAGACTCTGGACATGTTTTATATATTAAGAAATAATTTACTCATTGTATTGTCAAAGGCTTTCATGGCTGGAATCACTAGGTTCTTGTGGGTTTTTTCGGGCTATGGGGCCATGTTCTAGAGGCATTTCTCCTGACGTGTCGCCTGCATCTATGGCAACCATTCTCTGAGGATGCTTGCCATAGATGCAGGCGAAACGTCAGGAGAAATGCCTCTAGAACATGGCCCTATAGCCCGAAAAAAACCCACAAGAACCTAATTTACTCATGTTGTGAAAAGGGCCCCATGGGAAAACCTTATACCCTTAAGTTAAACTCTGGAAAAACAAAGAACCACATACAAACCATGAAGATCGTGTGTATTTCCCATGGTTTGAAATAGGTAAAAAGTTAAACCCTCATTCCCGCAGCAATACCCTCTCCTGTTAGCTCAGTCCTAAAATCTGCATACTCCTACTCTACAAGATGTGTGTTAAATATGATCTGTTCCAAGGTTTTATAATGGCTCAAAACCAAAACCTGGTCTACTTTTAAGAGAAAGCCACTTCTTTTTTGTAGAAAATAGGATTCTTACTGTGTGTTTCAAGTCATTATGGCATTCCTTACACAAAGCTTTCATGCTCAATTACTTCAGAGGAGTTTTGCCATTGGGGCTGATATATATAGAGAGAGGGCAGTGGTTCCAAACCTGTGGTCCATGGACCACCAGTGGTCCGTGAGGAACAAAAATATGATCCGTGGCTTCACCATTACTACACTGTTGCCTTGAAACCACACAGCAAAGAGAGCAACTGGTCTCGCGAAACCCTTATTATCCCGGGAATGTCGGGAGGGGAGAGGCCGACTACCCATAAAAGATTACTACTACCACATCAGTTCTAGATTATTAAATATGGTTTTCAGTGGACGAGCAGATGGTGCTACTGGATGGCATATGTTCTATAATGGAAACTAGAGCTGATGTGGTCTATCCAATGCAGTTTTCTGAATCAGCACCCCAAATAACCAAACCGAATCCAAAGTTGACGAAAATATGATTTGTAACCCTTTCGGTACTAATGTTGGAGAGTGGTCCCTGGACACAAAAAATGGCTGAGCAGGGATTCAAACCCTTGTCTCCAAAGTCATAGTCGAACAGTCAAATCGCTACACCACACTGTCCCTAAGGAGATTCTTAATTCAGTGATAAATGTTTGAGGGCATGAAGGAAAGAGGAGACGTACACTACCTAAAATTCACTGTATATTAACTAACACAACATAAGCAACATCAAATTATGTTTGTGGCTTTTAACTTCCATTTGACTATTGTTAACAAATGTCAAAAGCAGTCTACTTTAAAAACTATACTTGGCTGGTCAATCTAAGCATCACAGAGGTTTGTATGAATGCAGATGAATTTTCTAATCCTGCTCCTTATGAAAGTACACTTCTGTTCAAGCTGCAACAACAAGTACTTTGGAAGCCTTCTCCATTAGCTGTCCTCTGACTGGCTGCTTGATGCTGTGGAACATGGCCAAAACACTCAAAAGGTGTTATTCTGGTATAATCACAAATACTGCAGTCCAGTTCAAGAGAGATAAACATCCCTATGGGGTTAATGCACACACACTTTTTTTACAGGACATTTCCCAGGATTGTAACAGCCACGCAGATGAACAGGCAAGGCCACCATTCACAAAGGGATGATTTTTTCATTCTAATATCGCCACCTTCATTTTGTTGAACATCACTATCTCAAGTTCCCAAAAAGTGAGTGGACAAAGGACTATGAAAACTTTCCTATGGGTGCAGTCAACTGGTGTTTAGCCCGCTTCCTTCTAAACCTTCCTAACAAAAACTATCCTGTCTTTGTGAGCTTCAATTTGTGAGCTTCAATTTCAACCTCGATTTGTCTTGGTCTCATGATATAATCAAGAACTTTGTTATTAGTCTATAGACTGCTGACTGTGTGCTCAAAGGCCCAGGGCTAGGAAACTGAAACCCTCCTGATGTTTTTGCATGACAATTCCCACTGTCTCTCATCACTGGATAGAGCTGGACGACAAAAAGAGCTGGAAGGTTTAAACCTAGCCACTACTGAGCTACACAGGCCATTCCTATTGTAGAGCATTGATTCTGGTCTAAATGCAATACTATACTGCAATCTGATTTTGTGAGAATGAGTGGAAAACAGATCTTCACTTTGGGTGCTTTCCACATGTTCTTGTGTGAAAAAGCAGGGTGGAAGTTTTTAGTTTAAATTGAGTCAAGCCACAGCTTTGGTGTAAACAAATCCTGGTTAATCTTACCAATCTTAACCAATCATGGTTAATCTTATCACTGGTTAGTGGAAACAAGCCACTTCAAAACATGGTTATGATGATTTATTTTCCTTAACTACCATTCACAGCAATCAATTTAAGGTTCAGATGTAGCTGTGTTGAAAAAAATATTGCTTATGTCTTCCCAGGAAAACAGAGAAAAGTGGATGTGCCCAAAACCAAGACATGCCAAGGCTCTTCCTCATTATACCAAAGCATAATCTATGCTTAAGTTCTTGCTTGTGGTACAACTATTCCATGAATTGCTTTCCCACAAATAAAATAGCCTATGGCAGAGATGAAACTTAAATCAAAAGCCAGACATTCGTGAGGTCACCATAACTTGGGAGGTCAACTTGATAACAGCTAACAACAAAAGTGACAATGGATCATGAGCTAAAGGGCCCCAGATAATCTTTCTGTTTGTAACTTTTCTTTTAATAGTAGAGATCAGAATGAACATTTCTGAATCTTATGGGGGCGGTGGTGCATTATGTTATGAAATTCCTGCTTGACTAACATTAAGACAAAATCTGTCTTCCCACGTGGATACGTGGGTGTTTCTCTTTCTCACTATTTTGTATTTGTCATTTTGGCTTGGGTTCATAATTAAGGTTATGGACATGAAGGAGAAATGCAAACAGACGAAGAAGCTACTTCAATGTTTCTAAGCACCAACTGCTGCCAAAGAACAACAAAACAAAAAGAAAAAGATGGTGTTTAGAAGTTTGGTTTATCATCTGGGCTAAAAAGGCAACAATCTGTGTATTTTATGGAGTGTGGAATAGCTGAGGTGGCTGTAAATGGCAAAGGTACTCAATCCTCATCCACTATGTTGTGGTGCCAGAGTAAACTTGTGCACCACAAGATGCAGAGCTAACCTTTAGAAATGGGGCTACAAAGTGGAGTCCATGACATGCGAGTGCAGAGAAGAGCAAACCACAGACCACCTACTACAATGCAACCTGAGCCCTGCCACATGCACGATGGAGGACCTTCTCACACAACACCAGAGGCACTCCAAGTGGCCAGCTTCTGGTCCAATGACATTTAGCATAATGACAAGTTTTTTAAAAAAAATCTTTGTTTTTAAATGCATTTTAACTGTACTCTTAACTTGCTTCTGGCACGATAAATAAATATCCACTATGTTCCCTCCATAGCCAAGACATCAGTAATGCTTCCGATGTGTGATTCTGCCAAGCTACTGAGTACATGATCCCAAAGGTTCTAGTGCATTTAGCTCCTGAACATCCAACTGCTACTTCAGGGGGGCAGCTTTCTAATATTAAAATTGTAATAATTCCCAAAATAGAGATGGCACAAAGAGACACCAGGAAAAACGTGTGCAGCAAATTCCACTCACTGCCTTTAAACTTCTGCTGACTAGTACCCAATCCTTTCAAACACAAATCACAAATATTAACACTTCAAGCATGCTCAATCCACTGGCAACCCAATACAAAGTAAACAATTGTATGGATATAGAACCTGCACTCTACATCAACTGTACATCTTTCATTTTATTTTTCAGGTTATGGTTTTGGAAATAAAAGAGGCACAAAATTAGTTTATATATTCAATGTGCAGTACTTTCTATAGCAGGTGTGTACAAACTTCAGCCCTCAGGTGTTTGGGACTCCAACTCCCACAATTCCTAACAGCCCCAAGCCCCTTCCTTTTCCCCCTCAGCTGCTTAAGCGGAAAGGGAAAAGGAAAAGGCCTGAGGCTGTTAGGAATTGTGGGATTTGGAGTCCAAAACACCTGGAGGACCAAAGTTTGCCCATGTCTGTTCTATAGCCAACATGTCTATTGAAAAATACCTTCCCCTGAACAGTGGCAATTGGATGAACTATTTGACCCTTTTAACACTTTTAACACTATTGTGCCAACTGTTTAAGCTTTCCTGCATTACCTTTAAAATTAAAAGTTAGGCCATTATGATATAGCCCATGATGCCACTCCCACTGATCCAGTTCCAACTCATATATTGCAATGTAATGTCAAAGAAACTTTAGAGCCCTTTGGTAGCTTCTTGAACAATTTACTTTCTCGGTTGCAAGTGTTATTTTGCTTGTTCAGATAAGCTTAAAAATGGAAACATGTGAGCAAAGAAGAAGGTAGCAAGAACAAACTGTTTTTGTTTATTATTGAAGATATTATGATTGCCAGGCTGAAGTTTCGAAAGGAGCTACTTTTCTATTACACTACACAAGAGATTTACTAGAAGCCTGCATTTAATTTCCTAATGAAGTAGGAAGGAAAACAAATTACAGATTCTTCCCCTCATGTTTATATTTATTTTCCATTTTTGGGACATTCTTTAGGAAGAAACCTAAATATGCCTCTTATCTGAACTTATCTGATCACAGTAGAGAGAGCTCTCTTCAGACAGAAAGAGATAAGATAATTCCTATAACAAGGCAATGAAGCGCCATTCATTCCCATCCACTAAGAAAGATGGCAAAGGTTACAAATATCTGAGTGAAGCAAATCAGCTTAGAAATAATCAAACTTCTCACTCCTCAAACGCAAAACTACAGTGAATAAAGCTTATATTTTTGTAAAATGCTAGTTCTGGTATTTAATACAAAACAGGTGATATTGAAACACACTAATAAAATCAAGTAGAATCACTTAGAAGACAATTTGTCACCTTCAGCCTAGCAGGTACCTAGGATTTAGAATATAATTCTGGATATCAAAACCACTTGTGTGTTTTATTGCCATTAAGTGTATTGATTGAAAACTTGTCAAGATATTCAAACTGCACAACAAAAGTTTTAATATGCATGTGCTTTATTATAAAATGGAAGTTTAATGATAAACCCTAGATCAGACATTGGAAAACTTGGGCCCTCCAGGTGTTTTGGACTTTAACTCCCACAATTCCTAACAGCCTCAAGCCCTTTCCTTTTTCCCCTTAGCTATTTAAGTGGCTGAGGGGGAAAAGCAAAGAGCTTGAGGCTGTTAGGAATTGTGGGAGTTGAATTCCCAAACACCCGGAGGGCCCAAGTTTGCCCATGCCTGCCCTAGATACAACATCTTAAATAAAATAACTCTCTGACCAAAAATACCATTTCCTAATGTTTGCTCATCGCTTTTGGTCAACATGATCTAGTACACTGTGACATAGCGTAAAGTCCACATAATTCGTATTGACTCTAGCTCTTTTCAGAACTTTCTCTATGTATACTAAGTGAACATGTGGAGTGTGAACACTCTTGCCAGCTCCCTCTCAACACTCACGCAGTCAAGAGATCTTGAAGATGATTCTATGCATGCAACTATCATAAACTCCATCTTTCAAACCTTCACCAAGGGCATACAAATCAGGGAGTAGAAAAGCTAAAGGAGAAACCATTCTGAAATGTATTCCCTGAGTTCATAGCTGAATATTCTAGGATACTATTCTTGTCTCATTTTAGGAACTAAGATCTCAATAATGAACTGAAATTCTTTTGACGTATTATGTTATGCTCTTTAAAGATTTAATATTGTTCCATCACAAACATTTTACCTACAAAATTAAGGTTTTTTCTCGTATTAATTAGAAGAGCAAATAAGAAGAAATTCTTCTTCACTTTCAACTTGATTTTAGCAATACCATCTTTCTCATGAACAGCGCTTCTCCACTGGAAAAAAAACCCCCTCAAATCTCAATTTATATCAACTTACATGAAGAATTGGGAACCATTGGTATGTTTCCCTCTGTTTGCCATGGACAAAAGAAATGCCCGATCATGTTTCAGAATAAAGTTCTCATCTGTTTCAAAGAAACAAAAGAAAAGAGATGGGTGTTAGTTTCTGCTTGATTACATATGTCCAAAATATCAGTCACTAACAAGCAGGGATTGCCCGACCTTTCACCAGAGAAATTTAAACTTTAAAAAAGCAATGCACACAACCAAAATGAGAACGGGTTTGGACAAGCAAATCAACATCGATAAAAATAATACGGCTAATAATAAAAAAAATAAAAAAACTTTAAGTTTTATCAAGCATCCTTTACTGAGTCAGCACATTTAAATCATTTAAATAAGTGTATCCCAAATTTTGGTCTTCTGGGTATTTTGGACTTCAACTCTCGGAATCCCTGATCTTTGGCCAAAGCAGCTGTGGGCGGTTCCACACAGAGGAAACTGCCCTGGGTTTAAAAAACCTGGATCAAGCCAGACTTCTGTCCCCACACTGGTAAAAATCCCTGCGCTTCCCTTGGTGGGGGGGGGGGGGGGGGGGGGGTCCACATGCCCTGCCGGAAGGTCCAGCACCCAGACACCACCACCCCCTTCCCCGGCAGAAAAACCTTTAAAAGTAAACATTACTTACCTGGCCAGTATTACCCTGCGACCAGCCCGCAAGCAGGGAGAATGGGGGTAGGCGCAATTCCCCCCTCCTCCTGATACGCCATTTCTACATGCCAAGAGAGGGCTGGCAGCAGGGAAATGCTAGCTGGTTAAGTTATTATTTTCTTTTTAAGGCTTTTAAAGGGATTTTGGGAAGGGGTGGGGAAAGTCTTGGGTTTTATGGGCTCCAGAAACCCAAAAATCCCAGGACAGCTGTGTGGATTCAGACCGGATGTCATGTAACACGCTTCTGGGCCCAATTCACACAGCACCCACTGCTGGAAATACCCGGGTCTTCTGAAAGACCCAAATCTTTCCAGCCATCAAATTACTTCAGCACAAAGCAGGTAAAAACCACTGCATTTTCCATCCTGTGTGGATGCACCCTGAGCGTTCTGAGAGTTGAGATATGAAACACTTGGAGGACCAGAGTTTGGGAATCACTGACTAAGCCCAGTTTCATCTGCTTTGAGACACATCTATCCTTCCCATAATTTCAAACAGAGAGTTTCTAGTCTACAATTGGCTCCAATACAGATTATAGTCATTCCTTCACATTTGAGGATATTTTTTGTTTTTGCAGATTTCATTATTCACAAATTGGGGAAGAGAGGAGGGGATGAGATGACCTCACCTGGGTGGGTGGGTAGGGGAGGAGGAAGAGGGAGGCCATGCATATTCCTACTCTTACTCACTCAGGGAGGAGGCTGAGAGGGGATAGATCAAAGAGAACCTGGGGGCAGGTGGGTGGTATAATGGGGGCAGGAGAAAGGCAAGAGCAGTGGGACTGTGGCAGCTGGTTTTATAGTAGAAGACTTGGAAAGTCAGAACTTACTGTGTATATTTGTGTACAAGCAGAAAAAAACCCTCCAAAATATGAAAGTGGTCCTTCCGGGCATAGCCTCCAGTAGTAGTAGATACCAGGCATGGGCAAGCTTGATCCTCAAGGTGTTTTGGACTTCCACAATTCCTAACAGCCTGGGATCAGTTAGGAATTATGAGGGTTGAAGTCCAAAATACCTGGAGGGCCAAAATTTGCCTGTGCCTGGTACATATGGCAATAGGGCCTACGAGTCCAGCCCAGGAGGAGGCTGACTGGCCACTCTTCAGATTCCCTATTCAGCCCAGACTCACTGAAGGACCACTTTAGTAAAAGCAGATGCTGCCCTGGCCATCCTGGTGACAGTAGCAGCAGAAGAGCCATATGCATGTTTGAGGGTCTTAAGATATTGGTGGGTTTTCCACTTTCACTGGAATCCTGCAACCTTCATAAGTCGAGGGCCAACTTTATATGCGTACTACATGGTGCCATAGAACAGGATGAAAAATAATAAAGCAGACACTGTCAAAATGCCCATCACAAGATAGCATATATATGGATAGCCAAAGCCCACTTTATTCCTGGCAAAAGAGGCCGTATTTCCTGGCTGGTTCAGAATTAAGTTTTCTGCTCTCTACGACTCTTTAAGACATCTTTGGGAGCAATTGTTAGCAGAGAAGGAGAAAAGACTATGCAATAATTTCCTCATTGACCTACAATTACTGTTCACCATACTATCAGGCTGAAGTGAACTGACACAATGGGACTAGAAACCATCTCTTTATAAAACCTGTTTCAAACATTGGGCAAGATCCAATTTTAGTCATACGTAGGGCAGGCTTAATGATACAAGTAGTAATACGTTATACTTGATGATATGCCGGTCTGCTGCTTATATAAATGAATCGAGACCCATTCTAGTATGTTTGCTATGTACACATACTAATTCTCACATCCCTCTATCCCCTCACATTCTTTAGAAGCCGCTCTAATAGTGATAAATCTGTTAGGCCTATACACATTTCTTTTACTAACTGGGAACAATATTAAAAATACAGGAGGAAGGCACAGTATGAGCAGGTTAAATTTTCTGAAGAAAATGTTAGGTTGGTAGTGAGTCTACTGAACAACACTAAGTTTAGTCAGGAAAATAGATTTCATATATATACTCATAGCAATTATGGCTGAACAGTTTGATAGCACAGCTACAGCATTAGACTATTTGTACTTACCCATAATAACGTCTTAGAAAAAAAGAAAGAACCAAAAGCCTTTAGAATATGGGTTTGTCAACAGGCTACCAATATCTGCTGACACCTAACTGTATAAAGAGTTCTTAGAACATACTCTTGGATCATGCATTAAACTGAAGAAAAATGAATATCAAACACTGTAATTCCAACCAAGGATTTCCACATAGGTGTGCAGCAAACAGTGCCACAATGGTTCAATATGTGTTCTACAACTCAATGATCGATAGTATGAAATTTGTGAAAGAGCTTGTGTATAACATACCTTAATTTATCCCATTCTATGGAAAGTACATGCTGAAAAATATTTGGAGAATTCAGTACCCATACAAACCTTGAAAGAGTAGGATTTAGGGAAAGGAAAGACTTAAAGACTTTTTTTAGCAATAATTATTTGGAATCCAATTATTTTGTTATTGAAAGAGAAAAAAATGCCTTAAATCTTCTCAAACAACCTTTAGGCTTCTCTCCAAAGCTACAATTACCCAGCCACAAATTCGTTATCGGTGGTCCATATACTAAAAAGGGTGCAAGGGAACAATTTGAATTTGTGTTGAGTTTTTGTCTCTTACCTTTTCATTTTGCAAAAGACCACATTCTCTATAAACAAAAGAATATGTTGACAGTTTTAGGCAGGAAGATAGGAGTTGTCATGAATCAAGTTGCCTAGCCTCCATGCTGCAGTCATGTTTAACCACTACATTAGCCGCAATAAATCTCGACCATAAACATTACGATTACAATGTATGTATTTAAAACACATGCAAATAGATAATATCCATGCAATGTTACTTTCATGCAGAAGTCATCTATTGTAGACCTTTTCATTAGACACATCCCCAAAAATGAAGCAACGAGTCAAGAATGATTCGACCTTACCTTTAAAATATCCGCCGTAAATAGATTCACCTCCTTTTCCATTACCTAGTGTTTAAAAAATATATGAATTAAACTTTGGCACAGCTATGGAACTGTCCACATAATCACAAATTAGTGATATCTACATTTTACAATGCTCACAACCACAAATGAACCACACACTAAAACAATGTTATTCTTGGCAAAGGTATAGAGAACTCTTTAAAGGTTATGTTGCCCTTTTACTGCCTACTAATCTCTTGTTCCTGTTCTTTAAAGGAGTGAGGAAGAAGTAGGGGTGCACCAAAAGATGCACATGCAAGGTTTGCATTAAAAGAAAAATTGTGATTCTTTAACGAACAAGGAAAAATTATGTTCACTTTCTCAAAACCACTTGCAGCTGCACCTAGATGACTTCCTATATCAAGCAAACTCTTCATTAGTTACAGTTGCTCACTTAGATTCCAAGTAAGCCTTCGGTTCAGGACAAAAACAGACTTTTTGTAGCAGTGATTACAGGAATTGGGTGGCACATTAATGATGACAGGAATTGGGGGCACATTAATAAACTCACACCAAAGTCCTGGAGACATTAGTTCTAATTCTTATTTAAGGTCTCCTTATCTAACAACATTCCTTGTCTGAGAGGACACCAAGCAGAGATGTACCATAGGTTCAGGCAATTCAAAAGAATGCATCAGAAAGAGTTTTCAAAGGTTATTTAAAAACAAGCAGAGAGCTATTTGGACAACTTATAAATTAATTTGCTTTATACAAAGCTTTAATTACTCTGTTTTGTGTGTAGTAGACATTTCAGTTTTAAGGACCTGCAAAAATTTGAGGAACTTCACCCCATCATAATGTTAACATTTCAAAATGAAAGTAGCTGATGATTTTGTAAAATGCTTTAGGAACCTATTTCCTGCCACTTTATGGCACTGGAGTGGGGAATTTAATTTCTCTCAAGTTTACCTTCACTGAAGTCTCCCCCTTGAATCATGAAGTTTTTAACCACACGATGGAATGTTGAACCTTTGTAGCAGAGTTTTTTCTCAGTTGTTTTCCCAATTCCTTTTTCACCTGCAGAGAAGAAACAGGCAGAAAAATACTGAAAACATAGAATCATACGAGTTGGAAGAGACCTCATGGGTCATCCAGTCCAACCCCCTGCCAGAAGCAGGAATATTGCATTCAAAGCACTCCTGACAGATGGCCATCTAGCCTCTGTTTAAAAGCTTCCAAAGAAGGGGACTCCACCACACTTCGGGGCAGAGATTTCCACTGTTGAACGGCTCTCACAGTCAGGAAGTTCTTCCTAATGTTCAGATGGAATCTCCTTTCTTGTACTTTGTATAAAATTATCTTCAGTCTATGTATATAAGCAACACACATTAATTTTGCATTTTGACTTGGGTCTCATCTTCAAGCTATTGAGCTGTGTACATATATACAAATACAGGTATTTCACAATTCCTAATCCAAAACACTTCTGGTGTTTTAGATAAAGAATACTAAATCTGTGCAAAGCAAAGTAGTCAAGCAAATGACATCCTGGAAATATTAAGCAGGATGGTTATTGGGCATTAACCATGCTCTCTCTCTGTAAATCAGTCAAAATTTTATTTATTTATTTCCCATATTTATACCCTCCTCTTTTCACCCCAAGCGGGACTCAGAGCGGCTTACAGATTGGCCACTTCAGTGCCATATTGCAATATAAAAATATATAAAATACAACACATTAAACATCAACAAAATAAACATACAAATACATAAACTGTTAAAACCTGTTAAACCCATATAGCTAAAACCGTGGTCATTCTTTATGTTGCTGCATATCAATTCCATGTTGCACTATTTGCAAATGCTTGATCCCAGAGCCAGGACAAGGAGGGAAGGGGCCAATCTAATATCCCTGGGAAGGGAGTTCCATAGCCGAGGGGCCACCACTGAGAAGGCCTTGTCTCTTGTTCCCACCAGGTTGTGGACTCTTGAACTATCTCATAAAGCAGTTACAATTATTCACCATTATGAGAAACTTGGTTACCTGAACATAGGCAGAGGAAGTTTTTGCAAGTCCGTGGACATACATCAGAGAATAGTTGAAAGATAATACGACCAACTGGAATAAGAATTAAAATATGATTACTTTCCAGTTCCATATCAAGAAGCATTTTTTCTTTTACGAAAATACTTTTTATACTCTTTTTGACAATAAATAAAAATAGCACAAGTTATTATATTTGCTTTAGACATGTAAACATTTTTAAATCTTTGCAAGCGCATGTTTTATTACCTTTTCAGATATGTGTATACGTGTGCTCCTTAAGGTTGCCTGCTGACATATAGCAACCCTATGAATTTCCGCATTTTCTTTGGCAAGGAACACTCAAAAGGTGTTCTCCTTCCTCTGGAATGAATCCTACAATACTTGATCTTCACTGGTAGCTTCCCATACTAACTACCCTGTTGAGCTTTGAAAACCAGGTGTTCTGGTGAAATTTTTAACTAACCAGGTGTTCTGGTGAAAATTTTATCTAAGCCAAATAAAAAGCTAAAAATACAGATGGCTTTATGAGTTTATCTTTCTAGCAAGAAGATAATGTACAAACAACAATATAAATGTCAATTAATGTTATGCTGTCTTCTTGTGATGTTTATGGGATTAACCATGATAATTGGAAATGTGTACACACACACACCTAAATACATACATGTGGGGGTATATATTCTCCTATTATATTCTAAAACCATACTAATGCTGTCAAATTTCAGGCTAAAAAAGACTGCTAGTTATCTCTTTTTATCTTTAATGTAGTGTTACACTTTCATGGGTTTGATCTGGTAAACAGCACATAACAAATTTTATATATTTATTTACTATGCTTCTATACCGCCATTCTCAGCCCGAGGGCGACTCATGGCGGTTTACAAAATGGCACAATTCGATGCCTACAACAGTACAAAAATAATTTAAACACTAAAAACATTTAACACAGGTAAAAAATTCATTACAATTAACATCAGTAACACAATAAAAACTATAAGTCCTCAACATTTCATTACCAGTCATTACCCAGTCACGTTGTCCAAACATGTCACTTGCATGACTCTGCCATGCTTCCTAACTACCACAGTAAGTACACATTCTTAAAACAATACTCATGTTTCATACAAATATATATTTGGTTCAAAGGAAATTCCAGTTACTCGTTTCCCTCCAGCTTCTGTATACTGGAAACTCAAAGCCTATAATTATTCAACATGGAGTCATTTCTGGACATACACTTTCAATCCCATCCCGCCTCCCCACACATTTTGTGCAAGGCTGTCTCATTTAATCAGAGATGAACTTTATATTTGCCTCATACCACCAATTTACATGGATTTATTGACATTTAAGTTCCATGAGATTTCAGATTTGCATGTCACAGCAAATAAATTATTCACACATATTAACCAACAGTCAGTAATATCTGCACAGTGCTATATTAGAGAGAAATGGTAATTCCATAAGACCTCAAAATATTGCAGTTTAATACCTTACATTAATTTGAGAGGAACACTCTGTACTTCCATTTCACACCTTGACTTAATACAAGCACTCAACTAAATATCTCTCCCAGAAAAGAACAAAGCTACACAATCTCCAAGTCTCACCTGGTTCTCGGTTGATTTCTATGTCGAAGAAGCACTGAGGCCGGTCCTGTGCCCCCATGGCAGCAGCAAGAAGCCCTAGTGCTTCTCACCACCACCGCCCTGGAAAGACAGAAGCACATCAGAATTCAAGCAGCTCAACACTGACCCTACCTTGCACAGATGTGGAGGCTATTTATTATAGCTTGGATGCCAGTTTACGTGCAGAAATCCTGCAATCACAAAGAAGGGGAAGAATGCCAAGGCTGGAAACAAGCCCATATTACAAAGCAACCCATGATAACTGGTCACACGGACCTCCAAGTAAACCAAGTGGAAGCTAAATTTTTACTGAAGTCAAAGAGTTTTCGTCAGATAGTAAACAACGAATACAAAGAAAGAAAACGTTAGAACTGCAGCACTCCAAACATCACTTCCTAAACAAAGAAATGAAGAAAGAGAAGTGAAACCTTGCTTTCTCCCTGTATTTTTTAATGAATGTATGATGAAGTTCAATCACATTTCTGCCAGGAATGGGAAAAGGGGCACAGCACTAATGCCAACATCACAGGGTTCAGAGCTAAGGAACAACATGTTTCCTCGTTCCACTTACATTAAAACTGTGAAAGCGTATCAGAGACCCAAATCCACATACACCAGAACACCGGGGTGGGAATTACGATGCTCTGAAGCTGTTGTTGGAATTGGATTAACGTCCCAGCAGCCTTAACCACTACAATGGATGCTGTGAGTAGTAGTCCTCAAAAATCTGGAGAATCAATATGATCCCCACCCTTGCCTTAAACAGAGAAGAATATGTTGTTGTTGTTTATTCTTTCAGTCGCTTCTGACTCTTCGTGACCTCCTGGACCAGCCCATGCCAGAACTCCCTGTCAGCCGTCACCATCCTCAGCTCCTTCAGAGTCAAGCCAGTCACTTCAAGGATGCCATCCATCCATCTTGCCCTTGGCTGGCCCCTCTTCCTTTTTCCTTCCATTTTCCCCAGCATCATTCTTTTCTCCAAACTTTCCTCCCTTCTCAT
>NW_026847660.1:127723905-127891405 GCF_025583915.1 Anolis sagrei ordinatus | reverse complement strand
AAGCTCCTTGCTTGAGCAGTAATGGCACGATCATCAGCATAAATGAAACTCTCTGTCCCTTCTGGCAGTGGCTGGTCATTTGTGTAAATGTTGGAACATGGATGGAGCAAGCACGTTCCCCTGAGGCAGGCCGTTCTTCTGTTTCCGCCATCTGCTTCTCTGGCCCTGGGACTCAACAAAAAGCTCCTGTTTTGTAGCAGGTTTCCTATGAGGCGGGGGAGGTGGTAGTCCTTTGTGATATTATACATTTTTCTCAGGAGGAGGCGGTGGTTCACAGTATCATAAGCTACTGACAGGACTATGAAGACCGCTCCTGTGATTTGCTGCCTTTCAAATCCATCTTCTATGTGTTGAGTCAGGTTCAGCACTTGCGATGTGCAGCTTGTGGCTTGATGTGTTCTGCATACAAGTTGAATAGGTTGGGTGAGAGGATACAACTCATGCCAGTAAGGTAATGCTCAAGATCCTGCAAGGAAGACTCCAGCAATCTTGAACCCAATCTTTCCCAATTTTGAACCAGTCTCTTGTTCCATGGTGAGTTCTTACTGTTGCTACTTGGTCCTTATACAGATTTCTCAGGAGAGAGACAAAGTGGCTTGGTCTCCCCAGACCACCAAGAACTTGCCACAATTTATTATGATCCACACAGTCAAAGGCTTTAGAATTGTCAACAAAACAGAAATAGGTGTTTTGTAGTTAACCGCACATTTATTTTAATTTGAATAATGTATGCCAAGTTTGGTTCAGCTCCCATCACACCAAGAAGGAGCCTATGCTGTAGAAACCAACCAGCCAACATACTTTTACTTATTGATAGATAGATAGATAATAAAACATTTTATTTATTATCCAATTCTTCTGATGGCTTGAGGTGGGGAGCAATAAATTCAAAAATAAATGAACATAAAAATACAATAAATTACTAAATTACATAAATAATTTTGTTGTTTTTCAATTGTTATTATGAAATTGTAAATTTTATATGCTATCATCTGTTTTTATTTAATTTAATTTATTTATTAATTGAACTTATATGCCGCCACTCCCCTGGGGCTCGGAGCGGCTTACAAGAACAGGCTAAAATCGAACACAATTTAAAACAATTTAAAAACAATCAGAGATCAAAGGCCCGTCAAAATAGATATGTCTTACATGCCCTGCGGAAAGCTGATAAATCCCGCAAGTCATAGACTTCAGGTGCCACTGCTGTGAAGGCTCTACGTCTGGTTGCTGTTAGATGCAAGTTTTTGACACTGGGAATTTCCAATAGATCTTTGTCCTCAGAACAGAGGGATCTCAGGGGTTGGTAGGGGGTGAGGCGGTCCCTCTTATGATTCTTACTTTTGGTATAAATGCGTATTTGTTTTGGGATTTGAGTGGGATGGGTTTTTGCTTACTTATGTTTGTTGTGCAGCATTCAATGTTTGCTGATTTTGTTGTTCACCGCCCTGAGTCCCTTTGGGGAAACAGAATAATATATTGCAAGGAAGACTCCAGTTTGCCAAGCAACATCTTGTTCTTTGCAGCTAGAATTTTAGAGACAGTGGGTGAGAAGTGTTGTAAGACAGTGGCCTTGTAAATTGTTTGTATTGATCAGATAAATATTATTATTCTTGCCTTGTGGCTATCCAGAATAGAGATGGAGAACAGTTAATGCCACATTGGGGATGCCAAGAACAATGACCTGGCCTGCCAAGAAAAGAGATAACCGAGGACTATTCCCTGTATGTTATCTAACAAGGCTTCAAGTGACCTTTAGGAACCAAGGTGAAGGCTTTGAATGATGCCATTGTTCTAAGCAAATGGGGAAGTGTGCAAGGAGATGTGGCATTTCCGCAACTGTGGCATTTCCACTTTGCAGCTGCTCAAGAAGAAAAGGGCAGATAGCTATCCCTTCACATTTGGTAGAGTTAGGGGCACAGGAGCTATTTTCCTGTTTTATGTTTGAAGCAGAAGACCAGAAAACCAACAATAAGAATCAAGGAAAATTACTATAAAACGATATGGAGGTGGTATCTAACTCCCATTAGATTAAATAAGATTGATAAAAAAATACTCAAATCAGTGCTGGAGAGGTTGTCAGGAAATAGGGACGTATCTTCATATGTGGTGGCCATGTAATATTATACAAAAATTTTGGGAAAGCATATTCAAAGAAATAAGAGCAATAATAAAAATAGAGATCAAGATTACACCAAAATTAGTCTCCAGGGAAGCAGAAAACAAGCTTGCTCCCTCCTCCCTGTGGCTTCCTCTCACATATTTATACATGGCTATCATATCTCCTCTCAGCCTTCTCTTCTTCAGGCTAAACATGCCTAGCTCCTTAAGCCGCTCCTCATAGGGCTTGTTCTCTAGACCCTTGATCATTTTAGTTGCCCTGCAGGTGAAACGTCAGGAGAGAATGCTTCTGGAACATGGCCACAGAATCCTAGAGTTGGAAGAGACCTCGTGGGCCATCCAGTCCAACCCCATTCAGCCAAGAAGCAGAAAATCGCATTCAGCCCGGAAAACTCACAACAACCCAAATTTCTATCGCTTCAGAACCGGAAGTGTATATTGTAAGCGTGTGAGTCCCGACCTCTAGGGAGTGGGCGGCTTTCTGCCCGTGACGTTCCTTCTCCGGCGTCTGCTCCGATTGGTCGCTCAAGCCGCGGTCCTCTGCTCCGATTGGCCACACCGGGCCGCGTCTCAAAGCAGTCGCCGGAAGTGGGCGGGGCGTACGCGTTTGTTGTGCTCGAGGCCGTTTCCGGCGCAGGTCTGAGGCTCCGGGAGGCCAGGTGAGGCAGAAAGAAAACGGCGGTGGTCGGGAAGTGGGTTTAAAGGCGTCGAGCTCAATGCGGGGACGTACTTTCCAGCTTCCCTGCTGACTTTTAGCCATCCCTATAGATTGCATAGGGTTGTGTTTAGGCAAGAGATGGTTTCGCAAGCGTACAGCGCCCCATATTCTTTGGCAGTCCTTTTGAGCCTCGGCGAGGTTTCCCTTTTGGGAAATGCCACTCCCAGAATCCCCATTTAGCATGGTAGAGTCTCCTCTGGAGGTTTCTAAGCAGCGGCCAGATAGCCATCTGTCGGGAGGGCTTGTTTGTGTTTTCCCGCCTGGCACAAATAGATTGGACTGGATGGCCTTTGGGGTTCCCTTCCAGCCAAGTCAAAAGGGTTGTTGTAGGTTTTTTTGCTCCAACTTCCGTACAGTGGCCCTTATTTCTCATGCCAGGAAGGTAATATTCAAGATCCTGCAAGGAAGACTCCAGCAGTACATGGAGCGAGAGTTGCCAGATGTTCAAGCTGGGTTTAGAAAAGGCAGAGGAACGAGAGACCAAATTGCCAATATCCGGATGCTGGAGAATGGAGAAAGGCAGGGAGTTTCAGAAAAGTAGTAATTTCCCCTACTACAGGGAAAACCAGCTGATCCCTAACCCATCTAAAACACAGACATGTGCCTTTCATCTCAAGAACAGAGAAGCATCCCGAGCTCTGAAGATCACCTGGGAAGGAATCCCACTGGAGCATTGCAGCGCACCCAAATACCTGGGAGTCACTCTGGACCGTGCTCTGACCTACAAGAAGCACTGCCTGAACTCAAGCAAAAAGTAGGTGCTAGAAACAATATCATACGAAAGCTGACTGGCACAACCTGGGGATCACAACCAGACACAGTGAAGACATCTGCCCTTGCGCTATGCTACTCTGCTGCTGAGTATGCATGCCCAGAGTGGGACACATCTCACCACGCTGAAACAGTAGATGTGGCTCTTAATGAGACATGCCGCATTATCACGGGGTGTCTGCGCCCTACACCACTGGAGAAATTACACTGCTTAGCCGGTATTTCACCACCTGACATCCGCCGGGAAGTAGCAGCCAATAGTGAAAGGACCAAGGCAGAGACATCTCCAGCTCATCCCTGTTTGGGTATCAGCCAGCACACCAACGACTTAAATCAAGAAATAGTTTTCTAAGATCTACAGACACACTCGCTGGAACACCTCAGCAAGCGAGAGTCCAAAAGTGGCAGGCTCAAACCCAGCACCTCAACCAATGGCTGATACCAAATGAGAGACTCCCCCTGGGCACACAGAAGACTGGGCGACTTGGAAGGCATTGAACAGACTGCGCTCTGGCACCACGAGATGCAGAGCCAACCTTCAGAAATGGGGCTACAAAGTGGAATCCTCGACATGCGAGTGTGGAGAAGAGCAAACCACTGACCACCTGCTGCAATGCAACCTGAGCCCTGCCACATGCACAATGGAGGACCTTCTTGCAGCAACACCAAGCACTCCAAGTGGCCAGATACTGGTCAAAGGACATTTAACCAGCTACCAAACTCACAAGTTGTGTATTTTTCTGTTTGTTTCCGTTGTTCTGTTAGAAATGTAATATAATGGACTGGTTGCTCTGACACGACAAATAAATAAAATAAATTCAGAAAAGTATCTATTTCTGCTTCATTGACTATTCTAAAGCCTTTGACTGTGTGGATCATAATAAATTGTGGCAAGTTCTTGGTGGGATGGGCATCCCAAGCCACCTTGTCTCTCTCCTGAGGAATCTGTACAAGGACCAAGTAGCAACAGTCAGAACTGACCACGGAACAACAGACTGGTTCAAGATTGGGAAAGGCGGACAGCAAGGCTGCATCCTCTCACCCAACCTTTTTAACTTGTATGCAGAACACATCATGCGAGGATGTGCGGGGCTGGATGAATGCAAAGCTGGGGTGAAAATTGCTGGAAGAAACATTAACAACCTCAGATATGCAGATGACACCACTCTGATGGCTGAAAGCGAGGAGGAGCTGAGGAGCCTTCTAATCAAGGTGAAAGAAGAAAGCGCAAAAGCTGGGTTGCAGCTAAACATAAAAAAAACCCAAGATTCCTAACAGCCAGTTGAAAGGAGAGCAATGACCAATCTTGATAAAACAGTGAAGAGTAGAGTCGTCACTCTGGCAACGAAGATCCACATAGTCCAAGCCATGGTATTCCCTGTAGTCACCTACGGATGTGAGAGCTGGACCTTAGGGAAGGCCGAGCGAAGGAAGATCGATGCTTTTGAGCTGTGGTGTTGGAGGAAAGTTCTGAGAGTGCCTTGGACTGCGAGAAGATCCAACCAGTCCATACTTCAGGAAATAAAGCCCGACTGCTCACTGGAGAGAAAGATTATTAGAGGCATAAAGGATGTCCTTTGGCCACATCATGAGAAGACAGGAAAACTTGGAGGAGACAATGATGCTGGGGAAAATGGAAGGAAAAAGGAAGAGGGGCCAGCCAAGGGCAAGATGGATGGATGATATCCTTGATGTGACTGGCTTGACCCTGAAAGAGCTGGGGGTGGTGACGGCCGACAGGGCGCTCTGGCGTGGGCTGGTCCATGAGGTCATGAAGAGTTGGAAGTGACTGAACAAATAAACAACAACAAAGTTGAAGTCCTAAGCACCTGTCCTTACTTTACTTAGGCGATCCCTCATTGTCCGAGTAAAATTGTCCTCCAAATTCAGTTTCCTGGTGGTGAGTAAGTAGGTGACTGTGGAGCCCTATTCTTGACCCGCATGTTCTCCTGCAGTGAGGGCATCGGTTTCCAGGTAGAAGGCGGTCCCAGTCAGGGTTGGCTTGACGCACCTTCCTCTTGGCACGTTTCTCTCTTTTGCCCTCCAGTCATGCCTCTTCAAATTCTACAGCACTGCTGGTTACAGCTGAGTTCCAGCTAGAGCTGTCAAGAACCAGGACTTCCCAGTTCTCTGTGTCAATGCCACAGTTTTTAAGGTTGGCTTTAGGGAGGGCCCAAGTTGGCCCATGGATTGCCAATGCTTCCTCTTCATCCTGGAAAGAAGTGATGAGTGGAGTGCCATAAACAGAGTTCCGTCCTGGTCCTGTTTAACATCTTCATTAATGACACATACGCTCTAGAAAGAGGTCCTAAACAATTTGTATGCACATGATTGTACCCCCATCCACCATAGCAATATCATCACCAATTTCACAGATGATAGAACCATGGTGGGGCTTATCTCTGAAGGGGATGAGTCTGTCTAATGGGATGAGATGGATCGGTTGCTCTTGTGGAGCAGGGATAATAATCTGGTTCAATAAGACTAAGGAGCTCATAGAGGATTATAAAACGAACAGACCAGAAATCCAGCCGTTGGTCATAAAGGAGACCAAGTGGAGCAGATGGCCAGTTCTAAGTTCCTGGGTGTAACTGTTAAGGAGGATCTGATCTGGGGCAGAGTTCATACAGCAGTATTGCTGAAGAGGGCACAGAAGATATTATACTACCTGAGACTTTTAAGGAACCAACAACTGAATGAAAAACTGCTGGTGACTTTCTATTCCTGTGCTACAGATAGGGTCCTTACTTACTGTATCTGGACGTGAGTTTGGTAACTGCATAGTGGCAGATAGCAGGCACTCCAAAGGATCACTACTTCTGCACATTGGTTGCCCTCTCTCCTTTTTGGATGATCTCTATAGTTTCCGCAGCCTTAAGAAAGCTCAGAGCATTCTTGGGGATTCATCTCACCCAGCATATCCTTTTTATTTGTTTATTGCCACCCAGATGGTTCAGGGTGACCAAGGCAAGGACAAACAGATTGAGAGACAGCTTTTTTCCTAGAGCTGTGGCTATGTTGAACTCCATGGTTTTGCATTGATGTGGTATTGGGGGCTGTGTGGTGGTGGTTGGAGTGTGGGGAGATGGGTGTGTTGTTTTGTGGTGTGTTCTGGGGAAGGCATTGAATTGTGTTGTGTAATAGTACAATAACAATAAAAGTATTCTAGTCTATGTACATAAAAGAGTTCAGAAGCAGACCTACAAAAACCCGCTGGGGCGAAAACATAGCCAAAAGTTCTAGTGTATACTAAGGCGTCCCTAATAATGCATTTTGCATAAAGCAGGACATATATGAAGCTTTAAGACTGAGGAACATTTCTATGTCTAGCAGTGCTAGAGGGCATGAAAAGCTCATTGATCTTTAACATAAGGCTGATAAAAGGTTCACTGTGGCAAGTTCAGAGCTGGAATGATACTTTGGAATGTGGCTGAAGTCTTGTCTGACGTGGTGCACTTTTTATCTTGTAAGTCGAGATTGGGTGGTTGTTATGCATATGCTTTGTAGGCATCAATGACATTCATGGTCTTTTCTGTTCTCTATGTTGGTAATTGTGCTTTTAAATGCTGATGCTTCCTCTTTATAAGAGATGAAAAACATTGCTTGTGTTTTTAAAACTTTAGGTGAGAGTAGAATAATCAGTTATCATTTGCAGAGTTTACTGGAATATTAAAATAAGTGCTTCATTCTGGCTGCACTTTAACAGAAGGCATGCTTTCTCAAATTTCATAGTTATCCATCTCTGGAATCTCTTAATTTTTGTACAAAGGGTGTCTGAATGATAAGATCTTTCTAGTTATGGTTCACTAACTAAAATAATTAGTGGTCAACCTCCACTGGATTCCTAGAGATTCCCAATTATTGAAATCAGTGAATAATCAGATCTGGAAAGGTATGGTGTGTGTCTGTGGTTGTGAGAAGAGGGGATTCCATCTGAACATTAGGAAGAACTTCCTGACTGTGAGAGCCGTTCAGCAGTGGAACTCTCTGCCCCGGAGTGTGGTGGAGGCTCCTTCTTTGGAAGCTTTTAAGCAGAGGCTGGATGGCCATTTGTCAGGGGTGATTTGAATGCAATATTCCTGCTTCTTGGCAGGGGGTTGGACTGGATGGCCCATGAGGTCTCTTCCAACTCTTTGATTCTATGATTCTATGACTTAGGATATATCTGTACTGTAGAAATAATGGAGCTTGTCACCACTTTCATTGCATTGTCTGATCTGTTGATTGGAATTAATTATTCAGTACCATGGCTCAGTGCTATGCAATATTGGGATTTTTACTTTGGTAAAGCCCAAACTATGACCCTGTATAACTACATCTCCCATGACTCTGTAGCATTGAGCCATGGCAATTGAAGTGTCAAACAGCATTAATAGTAGGTGACCACTTATTTTACATCTTGGTGCTTGGTCTCCATTTATAAGCTTGCTACTTCCTTGGGCTTTCATCTAGCTTTCCAGTTTTGTTTTCTGCTACACTGGAGGCTAGGACATGGAGCAGTGGGTTCAAATTGCAGGAAAAAAGATTCCACCTAAACATTTTGGAAGAACTTCCTGACGGAAATAGCTATATGGCAGTAGGACAGTGGTTCTCAACCTGGGGTCCCCAGATGTTTTTGGACTTCAATTCCCAGAAATCCTAACAGTTGGTAAACTGGCTAGGATTCCTGGGAGTTGTAGGCCAAAACACCTGGGGACCCACAGGTTGAGAACCACTGCAGTAGGATATGTTACTATCTGGGGGTCCAGTTAAGTTTCCTTCCCTGGAGGTTTTTAAGCAGAGGCTTGGCTGGCCATCTGTTGGGATAGCTTTTATTGTGTGCTCCTGCGTACCAGGGGGCTGAACTGGATGGTCCTTGTGGTCTCTTCCAACTGTATGGTTCTATGATTTATCTTGTTTTCCTGTATTGTGATCTTGGAGAGCAGCATGGAGATACACTAAACGAAATATCTGTCCCCAGCCTGTCCCCATGAGTTCCCCAGTGGAGGATGTCCATGATCCTTTTTGCCTGCGTGGTGCGGGTGAGGGACGGACTCCCACTCTCGGCCTCCACAGACTTCCACCTCGACCAGGACTTCTTGGAATGCCGGAAGAAACTCAAGGCCCTATCATCCATCTTGACACAGTATCCAGAGCGGGGTACAGCCACCGAACGTGACCTCAGCATACAGTAAGATGGGTTTCTGTTTCTGCTTGGTGTCACTTTTATGCACGGCTTCTTGAGCATTTTTTGAGGGTAATGTGTCCTGATTTTTAATAATAAAAAGGTCTGAAGGAAAAAACTGAAGAAGTGTGATCATAGCTTTATAATGTTTTACAGAAGCTAAGGTAGGCATGGGCAAACTTCAGCCCTTAAGATGTTTGGGACTTCAACTCCCTCAATTCCTAACAATTGATAGGCTGTTAGGAGTTGTGGGAGTTGAAGTCCAAAACACCTGGAGGGCCCAAGTTTGTCCATGACTGTGCTAAGAGCTACATTGACCATTTAATGCAGCTTGAAGTGAGCTTCAAACTGTGACAATCAGGTAACAATTTTCTGCAGATGTACACAACAAAAGGCTTTAATATACATCAGTGCTTGTGCAATAACCATTCAGGCTTCAAACTACTTTCAAGATTTCCGATGTAATCATCTGCACAGAGAAACCACATTCTGCAATACTGTTTTGAAACTGCATTAAATAGTTTAGATGCGGACAACGTACCACCATTGCTTTATTTTTGCTTTCTTCTCCTCTAACTCAATGTTGTGTATATTTTGCTATAGACCAATGCGGTACAACTCCCCTTATCCATTAATTTTATATTCACATATTCAGCCCTTGGTAGTGTTTGTGGCTGCTTCTTTATTTGTTTGTGTGTGTTTGTGTGTGTCTTACTCATTACAAATCTTGGATCTTTTTCTTTTCAGCTTCCATTCCTCGGGAGACATTG
This sequence comes from Anolis sagrei ordinatus, assembly GCF_025583915.1. NCBI lineage: Eukaryota > Metazoa > Chordata > Lepidosauria > Squamata > Anolidae > Anolis > Anolis sagrei. The sequence goes on along the minus strand of NW_026847660.1, from coordinate 127,881,861 downwards.
CCTGCATGGGCATCTGCAGAAACAGCTATCCCTCAGTCATGGCCTTCTGCTTCCTGGAAGAGCTCCAGTGGGAATTTGCCACTACTTATGATGCTGCAAGTGTGGGCCTGGCATCCAGGCCATATGCTTTTCTTGAATTTGGTGTGTAGCACGATTGTTTTGTTTTGTTTCTCTTCAGTAACTTGTAGCAAATAGCATGTTTAAAAAAAAATCAGCAGCACAGATAATATTGCCCGTTAGGTTTCCTGGCATGTCTTCATGAAGGAAAGGAATTAGATAAACAATCTGTTGAAATTGTGGATTCTTACTTATGAGAAGGTTCTTTGGTTGAGTTTTTCTCCTGGATGTTGAGGTTTTGATGGCTTAACTTAGTTATATCACTTAATCGTCTACCCAAACCAAGGGGTGGTGTTGGTGTTATTTTACTTTCTAAATGACAGTTTTTGAATGCAGTAATACTTAGCTCTACAGAAATGTTATGTGTATTCCTTGTTTCTGCAAACAAAGTATTGCCCTCAGTAACTTCTAATAAGTGTGGAGCCCCCAGTGGTGCAGTGGGTTAAACTGCTGAGCCTCTGAACCAGCTGATCAAAAGGTTGCAGGTTCAAATGTGGGAGCAGGGTGAGCTCCTGCTGCTAGATCCAGCTTTATTTATCATATTTCTATCCTGCCCTATCTCACCCCTGAGGAGGACTCAGAGTGGCTTATAGCTTGGCATAATCCGATGCCACATCAAAACATAAACATAACATTGTCATTGTACATAATTAAATGTCACTCCCAATCACAGTATATATGAACAAATTACAAAACAATACACCCATCCTTAGCTTTCCTTAGATTTTTAATTCTCTGGAAACAGATGTGTACCCACCTGTTGTGTGCTAAATAAAAACCCTGCACAGATACAGTTTTGAGGACATCTTGATTCTTAGTCTTAGTTTATCCGCTCTTTCAATGAAGCACATTCAAATATATGTTCTTATTTTCAGAGATAACTTTTCTTGCTTCCCTGCTGCAGACAATGTCATTCAGAAAGTCAAAAGCCGTTTCAATTACACAAACTGTGCGCAGACAGCATTCAACATGGAAAAAATCCAGGAAGAGCTTCGCTTGCAGCCTCCTGCTCTTGTCCGGTTGGAAGACACGGCATTGATGAACGGGATGGTGAATGGCCACACGGAGCTCCATGCCGAACCTGGTAAGGTGCAAGGTCCAAAGGCAGATAAATAATAAAAAGATAAATATTTAGACTTGGATCCCATTTACCTGAGATCTCATTATGCACATTTTATGTAACTACAGATATTACAAAAATTTAAAAAAATCTGAAATACAAAGCACTTCTAGTCCTAGGTATTTCAAATAAAGGATATTCAGCCTATATCTCATTATGTACATATATGCAACTTAGAGGCATTCCAAAATCCAAAATGCTTCTGGTCACAAATGTTTTGGATAAGGAATACTCTCTTTGCTGTAGTAAAGCAAAACAGTTGGAACAAATTAAGTGCTTTACATACCCTGTGACCAATATCATATCACAGAGAGTTATTTCGTGTTATCAACAACAACAACACTTTATTTATATTCTGCTCTATCTCCCCGACGGGAGTCAGAATGGATTACAGCATTCACAGATAGGCAAACATTCAGTGCCTTTAACAGAGTGAAATAACAATGACACACAAATACACAGAGCAAAGGTAAAGGCTTCCCCTTTCATCTCTGGCTTCTGGAGTCAGTGCTCAACTGTGGCCATGGGGAGGTGCTCTTTTTTCCCATTTCCAAGCTGAAAAGCCTGTTGTCTGTAGACACATCCAGTCGTGTTGCCAGCATGGCTGCATGGGTGCCTTTATTACCTTCCTACTGAAGCGGTACCTATTGAACTACTCACACTTGCATGTTTTTAAACTGCTAGGTTGGCAGGAGCTAGGGCTAACAGCAGGAACTCACCCCGATCCATGACTTCAAACTGCCAACCTTCAGGTCAGCAGTTCAGCAGCACAAAAGTTTAACCCATTGTGCCAATCACACCCTCTTTATTCTAAGTATTTCCATCTGCTCCCTTGTTCTTAAAGTGGGAGGGTAGAAATAAATGGTACACAAAATATATTATATACAAACTGTTTGAGCTAGAAAATGATTGCTGAAATAGTGTATGCAACAAGCATAATGACAGGCTTTGAATGTTTTCGCAATGCTCAGTTGTGTCTCTCTCTTGTTTGTTTGTTTGTCCCTTCTTGAACTGGCCTGAAGCCCCCGCTTACCGAATGCAACCAGTGTCTCCATTGGGAATTTTATCTCTGGTTCTCAACATCATGTGTGGTGCCTTGAATCTCATTCGAGGAGTTCATCTTGCAGAGTATTCTTTTCAGGTAATTGGGGAGATTACAGCTTTCCAAATGGGAGCAAAGCAATTCTGATTTTTTAAAATGTACTTTGTGTGGTGTTTTTAACTTCATTTGACCTTCAAAAACATCATTTTTCAACAGGAAGATCGCACAGGAATTGGGAAAGTAATAGCATTCCTTCTGCCTTTTGTAGCCTGTTTCCTGTTGGTAGGTAACTTGTTATATTTTCTATATTTTGGATGGTGCTTTTATCTCTTTTCCTGTTCTCTTTTGAGAGCCAGGAAAGCCTTTACCGTAAAAATCGGCATATTAGACGACTTTCTAAGCCAAGAAAGTCATCTTAAAAGTGGGGGGGGGGGTCGTCTTGTGTGCCGGCTATAAGTTCCACCACTTGAGGATGCCGAGAGAGAGGGACGCGAGCAGCCATGAGAGGCCAAAGGGAGCCTGCTGTTGGCAGCTCAGCTGGCCAGCCCTCCCGGCAGACCTGCCGATCCTCCTCCTCCTCCCCCCTCGCCATCCCCAAGCAGCGCAGCCGCTGCCGCTCCTCCTCCTCCCCGTCGTCCTCCTCCTGAAGGAAAAAGGGGCAGAAGAGGCTGCCCCCAAGCCTCTTTCTCCCTCTCCTCTCCTTCCTCAAACAGTGCTACTCAAGGAGAGTCCAAACAAAGGCACCTCCTCCGAGAAAGTCCTGCTGGAGAAACTTCTTCTTTCTCCCTCCCCTCTTTGGGGTTTCTTTCCTGTCTCTGTGTTCAGCTCCCTCTGAAAGAACAGCCGCTCTTAAGTTTTCAAAGTTTTCAATAGCCTGCAGAGGGAGGAAGAAAAAGGTCTCTTTCCCCCCTTTGGTTTTGTTTCTGCAGCCAAGAGCGAGGCAGCCTTAAAGGGGAAGTCCCAGTGCAAGGGCCATCTACTCTTAAAGGGGAATCCCCCCCAAAAAACTGCCACAGATTCAGTGCCATGGAATCACAGGAGTTGTAGTTTTACAAGGTCCTTAGCCTTCCCTGTTTAAGAGAGCCAGTACCATACCAATCTACAAGTCCCAGTTTTCTATCAGATTGATTTCAACTCTCACAATTCCTAACAGCTACTGGCTGGGTTGCTGTGAGTTTTCCAGACTGTATAGCCATGTTCAAGAAGTGTCCTCTCCTGATGTTTTGCCCAGATCTATGCCAGGCATCCTTGGAGGTTGTGAGGTCTGTTGGAAACATGGCAAGTGGGGTTTATATATCTGTGGAAAGTCCAGGGTGGGAGAAAGAACTCTTGTCTGCTTGAGGCAAGTGGGAATGTTGCCATTGGCTACCTTGATTAGCATTGAATGGCCTTGCAGCTTCAAAGCCTGGCTGCTTCCTGCCTGGGGGAATCCTTTGTTGGGAGGTGTTAGTTGGTCCTGATTTTTTATTGTCTGGATTTCCCCTGCTTTTGAGTGTTGTTTTTTATTTACTGTCCTGATTTTAGAGGAGTTTTTTTAAATACTGGTAGCCAGATTTTGTTCATTTTCATGGTTTCCTCCTTTCTGTTGAAATTGTCCACATGCTTCTTGTGGATTGCAATGGCTTCTCTGTGGAGTCTGACATGGTGGTTGTGAGAGTGGTCCAGCATTTCTGTGTTCTCAAATACTGACTGTTAGGAATTGTGGGAGTTGAAGTCCAAAACACCTGGAGGGCTACAGTTTGCCCATGCCTGATTTAGATCTATCTCAAAAAGGGTATATTCATCAAACCCTTTGGGCATGACCTTGGAAATATCTGGCTGCAGTGCAAAATGTTCTCACGTGTTGGGTTTTGGAAGCTGCACAAGATGGCTTTATGACAACTTCTGTCTCCTCAGCTTACCACTAGCTGCTGCATTTCCCTCCATTGGCTTATACTCGAGTCAATAAATTTTCCCAGTTTTTGGTCATAAAATTAGGTTTTATTTATCGTGTCATCAGCAACCATTGTATTACAATTCTAACAGAGCAAAACAAACACAGAGATTAAAAAGAAAAAAAAAAAGAAAAAAAAACCACACAGATTTTGTAAATTTGGTATTTGGTTAAATGTCCTTGGACCAGTATCTGGCCACTTGGAGTGCCTCTGGGGTTGCCGCAAGAAGGTCCTCCCTTGTGCATATGGCAGGGCTCAGGTTGCATTGCAGCAGGTGGTCAGTGGTTTGTTCTTCTCCGCACTCGCATGCCGAGGATTCCACCCTGTAGCCCCATTTCTTAAGATTGGCTCTGCATCTCGTGGTGCCAGAGCGCAATCTGTTCAGCGCCTTCCAAGTCGCCCAGTCTTCTGAGTGCCCAGGGAGGAGTCTCTCATCTGGTATCACCCATGAATTGAGGTGCTGGGTTTGGGCCTGCCACTTTTGGACTCTCGCTTGCTGGGGTGTTCCAGCGAGTGTCTCTGTAGATCTTAGAAAACTATTTCTTGATTTAAGTCGTTGACGTGCTGGCTGATACCCAAACAGGGGATGAGCTGGAGATGTCTCTGCCTTGGTCCTTTCACTATTGGCTGCTACTTCCCGGCGGATGTCAGGTGGTGCAATACCGGCTAAGCAGTGTAATTTCTCCAGTGGTGTGGGGCGCAGACACCCCGTGATAATGCGGCATGTCTCATTAAGAGCCACATCCACTGTTTTAGTGTGATGAGATGTGTTCCACACTGGGCATGCATACTCAGCGGCAGAGTAGCACAGCGCAAGGGCAGATGTCTTCACTGTGTCTGGTTGTGATCCCCAGGTTGTGCCAGTCAGCTTTCGTATGATATTGTTTCTAGCACCCACTTTTTGTTTGATGTTCAGGCAGTGCTTCTTGTAGGTCAGAGCACGGTCCAGAGTGACTCCCAGGTATTTGGGTGCTGCAATGCTCCAGTGGGATTCCTTCCCAGGTAATCCTCAGAGCTCGGGATGCTTGTCTGTGCTTAAGGTGAAAGGCGCATGTCTGTGTTTTAGATGGATTAGGGATCAGCTGGTTTTCCCTGTAATAGGCAGTAAGAGCACCTAGAGCTTCGGAGAGCTTCTGTTCAAAATTAGGTGCCTCAGCTTATATTTGGGTCAGCTTATACTCGAGTATATATGGCAACTAGAACTGGATGGCCACCTGTTGGGGAGGCTTGCATTGTGTCTTCCTGCCTGGCAGGAGTGAGTGGGTTGGAATGGATGGCCATTGGAGTCCCAACTCTAGCGTTCTGTTGTTGTTGTTATTGTTAAGCAGAGTTGTATGGCCACCTGTTGGGAAGGCTTGCATTGTGTCTTCCTGCCTGGCAGGAATGGGGTTGGACTGAATGGTCATTGAGGTCCCTTCTATTATTGTTGTTATTGCTATTATTGTTGTTATTGCTATTATTAAGTAGAACAGGATGGCCATCTGTCGGGAGGGCTTGGACATGTGTTCCTGTCTGGCAGAATTAGGGTTAGACTGGATGGCCATTGGAGTCCCTTCCAATTCTAGATTTCCATTATTGTTGTTGTTGTTGGGGAAAGGACATTGGACCCGGCCCTGGTCTCACTCTAGGTAAGGTAAGGTAAAAATTTATAGAACTTTATTACGCTCCATGGACCCACAACTGTTAAATAAATAATAAACATACAGGAGTTTACAGGTGAGGTAAAGGTTTTCTCCTGACGTTAAGTCCAGTCGTGTCCGGCTCTGGGGGTTGGCGCTCATCTCCATTTCTAAGCCGAAGAGCTGGATACTGCTTTGATAGTCTTGGATTTGAAATCAAATCTGATGTTTTTATTTTTTATTTTTATTTGGTGTGCGATGGAAGAGGGGTGGTCTTATACGGCGAGTATATACCAAACTCTATATTTTAACTGGAAAAGTTGGGGGTCGTCTTATACGCCCAGTCGTCTTATATGCCGGAATATACGGTAATTTTAAACATGTTTACATGTGAAGGGCTTCAGGCCAAACTTCTATGCTCTGTAATCTACATCAGGCATTGGTCAACTTCGGCTCTCCATTTGTTTTGGACTTCAACTCCCACAGTTCCTAACAGCCTCTTGGGTTAGTGAGTGTCTTGTGTCCAAATTGGGTGGCAATTGGTCCAGGGTTTTTTGAGTTATGTTAATCCCACAAACAAACATAACATTTTTATTTATATAGACTAGCCATCCCCTGCCACAAGTTGATGTGGCCCATAGAATCATAGAGTTGGAAGAGACCTCATGGGCCATCCAGTCCAACCCCATTCTGCCAAGAAGCAGGAATATTGCATTCAAATCACCCCTGACAGATGGCCATCCAGCCTCTGTTTAAAAGCCTCCAAAGAAGGAGCCTCCACCACACTCCGGGGCAGAGAGTTCCACTGCTGAACGGCTCTCACAGTCAGGAAGTTCTTCCTCATGTTCAGATGGAATCTCCTTGCTTGTAGTTTGAAGCCATTGTTCCACGTCCTAGTCTCCAGGGAAGCAGAAAACAAGCTTGCTCCCTCCTCCCTGTGGCTTCCTCTCACATATTTATACATGGCTATATCTCCTCTCAGCCTTCTCTTCTTCAGGATAAACATGCCCAGCTCCTTAAGCCGCTCCTCATAGGGCTTGTTCTCCAGACCCTTGATCATTTTAGTCGTTGTCCTCTGGACACATTCCAGCTTAAAGTCAACATTTCTCTTGAATTGTGGTGCCCAGAATTGGATACAATATTCCAGGTGTGGTCTAACCAAGGCTCAGTAGAAGGGTAGCATTACTTCCCTGGATCTAGACACTAGACTCCTATTGATGCAGGCCAAATTCTCATTGGCTTTTTTTGCTGCCGCATCACATTGTTGGCTCATGTTTAACTTGCTGTCCACTTGCTGTCTTTTTCACATGTATTGCTTTCAAGCCAGGCACCCCCCATTCTGTATCTTTGCATTTCATTTTTTCATTTTTCATATGCCTTCTCTATAATCTATAAACAGCTGGTTAGGAATTGTGTTAGGAATTGTGGGAGTTGAAATCCAAAACACCTGGAGGGTTGAACTTTGCCTGGGAAGCATCCTCAGATAACCTTGAATTCTCTTCCGCTAGTTTTGTAGATGGTTGTAAATACAGAGCATGCAATTGTGACTAAAGACAGCATGCCATCATGGTTTAACCATTGGACGATGATGCCGACGATGGTGGTTTGAATCCCCACTCTGACATGGAAGTCAACGGGTGACCATGTACAAGCCACACTCTTTTGACTAGGCAAAACTACGGTGAGGTGGATCTGTAATTGGTTAAATGGGTGCTCACTAATGCTTCCTCTTCATCCTGGAAAGAAGTGTCAAGTGGAGTGCCGCAGGGTCCTATTCAACATCTTTATTAATGACTTAGATGAAGGGTTAGAAGGCAGGATCATCAAGTTTGCAGACAACACCAAATTGGGAGGGATAGCCAATAGTCCAGAGGACAGGAGCAGGATTCAAAACGATCTTGACAGATTAGAGAGATGGGCCAAAACTAACAAAATGAAGTTCAACAGTGACAAATGCAAGATACTCCACTTTGGCAGAAAAAATGAAATGCAAAGATACAGAATGGGGGACAATGCCTCGCTCGAGAGCAGTAGTGTGAAAAAGATCTTGGAGTCCTCGTGAACAACAAGTTAAACATGAGCCAACAATATGATGTGGCGGCAAAAAAAGCCAATGGGATTTTGGCCTGCATTAATAAGAGCATAGTGTCTAGATCTAGGGAAGTAATGCTACCCCTCTATTCTGCCTTGGTTAGACCACATCTGGAATATTGTGTCCAGTTCTGGGCACCACAACTGAAGAGAGATATTGACAAGCTGGAATGTGTCCAGAGGAGGTCGACTAAAATGATCAAGGGTCTGGAGAACAAGCCCTATGAGGAGCGGCTTAAGGAGCTGGGCATGTTTAGCCTGAAGAAGAGAAGGCTGAGAGGAGATATGATAGCCATGTATAAATATGTGAGAGGACGCCACAGGGAGGAGGGAGCAAGCTTGTTTTCTGCTTCCTTGGAGACTAGGTCGCGGAACAATGGCTTCAAACTACAAGAGAGGAGATTCCATCTGAACATGAGGAAGAACTTCCTGACTTCCTGAGCTGTTCAGCAGTGGAACTCTCTGCCCCTTCTTTGGAAGCTTTTAAACAGAGGCTGGATGACCATCTGTCAGGGGTGATTTGAATGCAATATTCCTGCTTCTTGCAGAATGGGGTTGGACTGGATGGCCCATGAGGTCTTTTCCAACTCTAGGATTCTATAATTCTATGATTCTATGACTGCATAGTAAGGCAAAAGGCAACCCACCTCTGAGTAACTATTGGTAAGAAATACGACAGATTCATTTTAGGTTTATCACAGGCCGGAAACAACGTGAAGGGGCACAACAACAACACTACATCTTTAGAATGCCTTTAAGGGGCATTCACTTTAGAAAAATAAAAGCCTTCTAATCCTTAGGATATTATTTAATTCTAGCAACCTTTAGGCACTTCGGGATTGACCATGATGTGAAATGGATGTATTTTAAATCAATGTGGAGCTCTTAATTCCATTTGAAGTAAACAATGTTGGTACTCTGTTTTGCGATCCACATAGCAAACTGCTCTTTTGTCTCCTCTTTTTCTGCAGTGCTATCTCTACCTGTTCTACAGCTCAGCCAGGAAGATAAAGGTCTTCATACTTTACGTCACAATCTGTTTATGCAACATTTATTTGTACGGACTGAGGAACATCTGGCAGATCCTCTTCCACATCGGGGTGGCTTCCTTTTCTTCCCATCAGATACTAACACGGCAGGTTGCAGAGAAACAGCCAGATTTTGGAGTATGAACAAGAAAACAAGGCAACTGGAAATGTGTTTTGTCAGAACTTTGGGTTTGGGAGGGGTATTTAAGGCTGGTCACAGATAGCTTCCATTATATGGAAGTCCCATTCTTGTTTAGATTATGGGTTTTAGCAGAACTCATGTCAACAGAATGGACCAGAATGATGATGGTGTTGGGTTTAAGGCAAGAGCCTCTACACACCAGCCCTTTACAAGTGTGATGCACAAAACTTACACGAGGAGCTGAATTACCTGCTCCAGGAGGGAAATCAGGGTGGAGATTTCATGAATATGAGCACCATACTGGTCTGGACTTTGGGGAAGATGGTAGGAAAGCTGCAACAGGAACAACCAACTTGCTTGTCCTGTTTGGTAAACATGGGCAGGATTGTAAAAATGCAATCAGCTCTGGATGAAGCCAGAAAGAGAAAAACTGTTCTTCTGGGAGAGAAGGACTTTAAAACTAGGGTGCAGCAGCCTTTTCACCCTTTGGATAATTTTTGGATAATTTTAGGGTGGTGGATTGGAGTCCACACGCCAACAGCACCAAAGGCCTGGAATTGGCGGTAAACAGGGAAATGCCCAAATCTGCGCTCAATTTCCCCTTTCTTTTCCTTTAACCCATTTCCTCTCAGCTGAGAAAAAAGAGAAATCACTCTTGCAAAGGTTTCAGCGCTGGCTTGCAGAGGGCTTTTAAAATGAAGCTAAGCACTGGATAAGATGAAGCTCCGTCCTTCAGCAGTTGCCATTGAAGTATCTGTGGTAAACTCTTCAACTCACCGAACTAGCAACTTCTCTAAGTTGCACTCCTGGGCGCCTCTGTGGTCCACCTTTGCACCCCCGAAAGTTTGAGGCACAATGTTTCTTCACTCACTTAAAATTTTAAATTTCAATCATAACTGTGTTAGGGGCATTGCCCCGGTTCTTGAATGATGGTAATCTGTTTCAAATCGGAGACTCAGGACCTCATCACACTAGAGCGCGGATCTACTTAAATCCAATTGCTGAGTCCTGCAGATTTCATAGAATCATAGAGGTGGAAGAGACCTCGTGGGCCATCCAGTCGAACCCCATTCTGCAAAGAAGCAGACAAATTACATTCAGAGCACCCCCGACAGATGTCCTCTGCTTGAAAGCCTCCAAAGAAGAATCCGCCACCACACTCTGGGGCTGAGAGAGAGTTAGAATCATAGAATCAAAGAGTTGGAAGAGACCTCACGGGCCATCCAGTCCAATCCCTTCCCAAGAAGCAGGAAAATTGCATTCAAATCACCCTAGACAGATGGCCATCCAGCCTCTGCTTAAAAGCCTCTAAAGAAGGAGCCTCCACCACACTCCGGGGCAGGGAGTTCCACTGCTGAACCGCTCTCACAGTTAGGAAGTTCTTCCTCATGTTCAGATGGAATCTCCTTTCTTGTAGTTTGAAGCCATTGTTCTGTTGTGTCGTAGTCTCCAGGACAGCAGAGAACAAGCCTGCTCCCTCCTCCCTATGAGTTCCCCTCACATATTGATCCATGGCCCTCAGCATGTCCCCTCTCAGCCTTCTCTTCTGCAAGCTAAACATGTCCAGCTCTTTCAGCCGCTCCTCATAGGGCTTGTTCTCCAGGCCCTTGATCATTTTAGTCGCCTTCCTCTGGACACATTCTAGTTTGTCAACATCTCCCTCTGATTGCTGTGCAGAATTGGGCACAGCGTGATTTCAGGTGTGGTCTGACCAAAGCAGAAGAGAGCATGGGGAGCATGGCTTTCCTGGATCTTGACACTAGACTCCTATTGATGCAGGCCAAAATCCCATTGGCCTTTTTAGTTGCTGCATGACATTCTTGGCTCATGTTCCCCTTCCTCCCCACGAGGACTCCAAGATCTTTTTCACAGGTACTGGTGTCGAGCCAGGCACCGTGCCACATTCTGTCTCTTTGCATTTCATTTTTTTCTGCCTAAGTGGAGCATCTTTCTGGGGTTTGTAGTTTAGTGAGGCCCGGGACCTTTCTGGTGGAGCATTTTAAAGCCCCCTCCCTAAACTACAAGCCCCAGAATTCTGCAGGAGGCAGCAACCGGGTTTAAATTGAGTGTGATGAAGTCCTTAGTGTGGTGTAGTGATTTGAGCATTGGGCGAAGACAGAGAAGATTAGGCCACAGAAGTCCACTGGAGTCGCATTCTCATTCTCAGAGGAAAGCCATGGTAAACCCTGGAACAAATCTTGCTGAGTAAACCTAAGATGGGTTTGCCTAAGGATCACCATAAGTTGGAAACAACTTGAAGGTACACAACAACAACAACAACAAGGTTTGCATGCAGTGGATAATGGACTATTCCCTTGTATGTATCAGAAAAAAAATGATGGGAAAGACAACATAATGAGTGTTTTGGAGAGCCAAACAAAGGGTATGCAGTGAATAATGGACTATTCCCATATATGTATAAGAAAAGATTGGTGGGAAAGACAACATAATGAGCGTTTTGGAGAGCCACACAAAGGGTATCTTGAACAGCATCCAAGCAGAAATTCCTTGTACAATTCAGCTGTTTTCCTCTTATCTCAGGCCTTGAATAAATATGTGAGAGGAAGTCATACTGAGGAGGGAGCAAGCTTGTTTTCTGCTTCCCTGGAGACTTGGATGCAGAACAATGGCTTGAAACTACAAGAAAGGAGATTCCATCTGAACATGAGGAAGAACTTCCTGACTTCCTGAGCCATTTAGCAGTGGAACTCTCTGCCCCGGAGTGTGGTGGAGGCTCCTTCTTTGGAAGCTTTTAAACAGAGGCTGGATGGCCATCTGTCAGTGGTGCTTTGAATGCAATATTCCTGCTTCTTGGCAGAATGGGGTTGGACTGGATGGCCCAGGAGGTCTCTTCCAACTCTATGATTCTATGAAAGTTTTAACAGGGTTCGTATTGGTTTGTCTTTTGTGCCCAGTGTGATAGCTTTGCACCTACTTCTCGCACATCCAGGGCCACAGCCATGGGTTTGTATCATTGATGGGTCAAGAAGGAACACTGTAAACTCCATTTTTTCCAGGAGGGATCCCTGCAGATCAGTGGTTCCCAACCTTTTGAGAACCATTTTGACCAGGGACCACTCTCCAACATTAGTACCAAAAGGGTTAGGAATCAGTTTTTGGTCAATGTTAGATTTGGTTTGATTATTTGGGGTACTGATTCAGAAAATTGCATTGGATAAACTGCATCAGCTCTAGTTTCTGACACAGAACATATGCCATCCAGTAGTTGCCATCTGTTCACCCACAAAAAACCATATTTAATAATCTAGACCTGATATGGTGGTAGTCATCTTTCGTGGGTAGTCAACGTCTCCCCTCCCGACATCCTCATTGCCTTGGCACTATAAGAGGGTTCCCTGAGACCAGTCGCTCTCATTGCTGTGTGGTTTCGAGGCAGTGGTGTTGTAATGGTGAGGCTGCAGACCATATTTTTGTTCTTGGGGACCACTGGTGATCCATGGACCATAGGTTGGAAACCACTGCTGTAGGTATATGTAACAGATGTAGTCATCTGTGCCCTGGATATAGGTTTAGTTATGGCAGGTGGTTGAGACTCTAAAGCAGGCATGGGCAAACTTTGACCCTCCAAGTGTTTTGGACTTCCAACTCCCACCATTCCTAACAGCCTACTGGCTGGGAGTTGAAGTCCAAAACACCTGGAGGGTCGAATTTGCCCATGCCTGTTCTAAAGCCATGGGTAGCTTGTGAAATAGTCAGGAATTCTGGTAACTGGAATCCAAAACACCAGGATGGCCAAAGGTTGGACATTACTGAGTGATAGGGATCTCACTATATAATCTCTATTCTTACATCAAGGATAATAAGAGTTTAATGTTGAGCGACTGCCTCCCAGTATGCGTCCCCTGGGCAACGTCCTTGCAAACAGCCAGTTCTCTCACACCAGAAGTGACTTGCAGTTTCTCAAGTCACTCCTGACACACACACAAAAGTATGATGTAGTGGTAGTGGTTTGACCATTAGATTATGACTCTGGAAACAGGATTCGAATCCTTACCTGGCAATAGAATCCCATTGGGTGATGTCTGTCAGGAAGGAAGCAATGACCGATCCCATTTGAACCAATTTTGCCAAGAAACTCCTGTGATAGGTCTGTCTATGAATTAGAAATTATATGAAGTTGGCTGTAAGTTGGGAACGAACGTACTCATCTTTGTTTTGGTTTGTTGTCATTGTTCCACGTAGACTCCTCTCGTCCAAAGTGATGCAGAACTGTTTTGCTTAATAAAAGAAATTATTCAGTCCATGTTTATTAGAACAAAATGGAACAAATACCCGTTTGTGTAAGCGGTCTGCATGGATTACTCATCATTTGCTTTGATCTGATACACTCAGAAATCTCACAGAAGTTCCCTTTTGAAACCTTGATATTACGGAGCTGGTTCAACTCAAGTGGAGGGGGAAAGGTTCATTCAGACATACAGAAACCTGTGTTTTGTGTTTGCTTAGGACTGCGCTTGACTTCTCCGAGGTTGCTTTTTTACCTAGCTCCATAAATGAGGTCTTCTACAATCAAAAATATTTGTTGTGGTTGGAATCATCATGTTTTAAGCCTTCAAAAAATGACAAGAAAAAATATCAATTCTCCTTTTTTTTGTTCTCACCTTTCCCTGATATTTATTGTGTTTGGGTACAGATATATTTTTAAATACTTGTGTCTTTTGTCTCCCACAAAAACAGAACAGTTTGGATGAAAGGATGGGCCGTGGACAACTAGTAAGGAAAGCCATTGGTTTAAAAACAATGTATGTTGGGTTGTTGTAGGTTTTTTCGGGCTGTATGGCCATGGTCTAGAGGCATTCTCTCCTGATGTTTCGCCTGCATCTATGGCAAGAATCCTCAGAGATAGTGAGGTCTGTTGGAACTAGGAAAAAGGGTTTATATATCTGTGGAATGACCAGGGTGAGACAAAGGACTCTTGTCTGCTGGATCTAGGTGTGAATGTTTCAACTGACCACCTTGATTAGCATATAATGGCCTGACTGTGCCTGGAGGTCTGAGTTCCAACAAACCTCACTACCTCTGAGGATGCTTGCCATAGATGCAGGCGAAACGTCAGGAGAGAATGCCTCTAGACCATGGCCATACAGCCCGAAAAAACCTACAACAACCCAGTGATTCCGGCCATGAAAGCCTTCGACAATACAATGTATGTTGGGATTCTAAATGGAATCCCTTTAAGAAGAGAAAACCGAGACTAAGATCTTAACCTCCTGCCCTTCTTTATTTTTAAACCAAAGACATTCGATTTTTTAAAACAAGAAAAGAGGTGCTGTTTTTGCAATGAGTTTTTCGCACTGTAATGAAAAGACTGGATTTCTGGTAAAAATCAATTTTTTGCATGAGTGTAAATATGTATATACTTAACAGGCGATTGGAATAAACTGAGTAAATTACTTTTTTGTATTTACTTGTGCATTGTGATTTGTATATGAGAGAATATGGGATTTGTAGATGAGAATATGGTCTCTTATGTCCAACATGATTTAGGGTGCATCTACACTGAAGATATAATGCAGTTTGGTATCAATGCTAAGGAATACTGAGAGTTGTAGTTTTATAGGGTCTTTGCCATATCTCCCTGAGTGTTGCTGTGTTTCACATGTGAAGGCTTTCTCTCCATGAATGAGGAGCAAAAACTGGAAAGCATCCATGAATACTACAAGTGAGAGAAGAGACTTCTGTTGAGCCACTAAAACTGGTCAGTTTATTAGAAAAGCCCAATATTTATTTATCGTGTCAGGAGCGAACCAAACAGTTATATTGTATTAAACACACACAAAGTTTGCAAACTTGGCATTCTATTAAATGTCCTTTGACCAGTAGTTGGCCACTTGGAGTGCCTCTGGTCTTGCTGTGAGAAGGTCCTCCATTGTGCATGTGGTGGGGCTCAGGTTGCATTGTAGTAGATGGTCTGTAGTTTGCTCTTCTCCACACTCGAATGTCATGGATTCCACTTTGTAGCTCCATTTCTGAAGGTTGGCTCTGCATCTCATGGTGCCAGAGTGCAGTCTGTTCAGTTCCTTCCAAGTCACCCAGTCTTCTTTGTGCCCAGGAGGGAGTTTCTCATTTGGTATCTGCCATTGATTGAGGTTCTGAGTTTTAGCCTGCCACTTTTGGACTCTTGCTTGCTGAGGTGTTCCAGAGAGTGTCTGTAGATCTTAGAAAACAATTTCTTAATTTAAGTCGTTGGTTTGCGGGCTGATACCCAAACAGGGTGGGCCGGAGATGTCACTGCCTTGGTCCTTTCACTATTGGTTGCTACTTCAGAGTGGATGTCAGGTGGTGCAATACTAGCCAAACAGTGTAATTTCTCCAGTGGTGTAGGGCGCAGACACCCCGTGATAATGCGACATGTCTCATTAAGAGCCACATCCACTTTTTTAGCGTGGTGAGATGTGTTCCACATTGGGCATGCATACTCAGCAGCAGAGTAGCAAAGCACAAGGGCAGATGTCTTCACTGTGTCTGGTTGTGATGCCCAGGATGTGCCAGTTAGCTTTTGTATGATATTGTTTCCAGCATCCACTTTTTGCTTGATATTCAGGCAGTGCTTCTTGTAGGTCAGAGAACGGTCCAGGGTAACTCCCACGTATTTGGGTGCGCTGCAATGCTCCAGTGCAATGCTTCCCAGGTGATTCTCAGAGTTTGAGATGCTTCTCTGTTCTTAAGATGAAAAGCACATGTCTGTGTTTTAGATGGATTAAGAATCAGCTGGTTTTCCCTGTAATAGGCAGTAAGATCACCTAAAGCTTTGGAGAGTCCTGTGCATTTTGAGAAGACCTAGAAGTTCCTGAGATTTGAAGAACCATATAGTCTTGATATTGGAAGGGACTACAATCTTGTTTTCTGCTGTTCCAGAGATTAGGAGGCAGAGCATTGGATGCAAACTGCGAGAAAAGATTCCACTTTAATATTATTTATTTGTTGTAGGGTTTTTTCAGGCTATAAGGCCATGTTCTAGAGGCGTTCTCTCCTGACGTTTCGCCTGCATCTATGGCAAGGATCCTCAGAATCCTTGGAAACTAGGAAAAAGGGTTTATATATCTGTGGAATGACCAGGGTGAGACAAAGGACTCTTGTCTGCTGGAGCTAGGTGTGAATGTTTCAACTGACCACCTTGATTAGTATTTAATGGCCTGGTGGTTTTTTGGTGTGGCTTGTTAGTACCTGGAGGAAGATTTTGTTGAGAGGTGATTAGCTGTCCCTGATTGTTTCCTCTCTGTTGTTTTGCTGTTGTAAAAACCTACAGCAACCCAGGGATTCTGGCCATGAAAGCCTTCGACAATACATTATTTATTTATTTAATATTTACTTTGTTTATACCAGTGGTTCCCAACCTTTTTATTATTATTTTGACCAGGGACCACTTAGTACCAAAAGGGTTACGATTCAGTTTTTGGTCAACTTTAGATTCCGTTTGGTTATTTGAGGTGCTGATTCAGAAGAATGCATTGGATAGATCGCATCAGCTCTAGTTTCTCATACAGAACATATGCCATCCAGTAATTGCCATCTGCTTGCCCACAAAAAAACATATTTAATAAATAGGTTCTTGTGGGTTTTTTCAGGCTATAGGGCCATGTTCTAGAGGCATTTCTCCTGACGTTTCGCCTGCATCTATGGCAAGCATCCTCAGAGGTAGTGAGGTCTGTTTTGGTGCTTCATATGTAAAATCATAACATAATTTGATGTTTAATAGGATTTTCCTTAATCCCTCCTTATTATACAACATTTTCGCTTATCCAACGTTCTGTTGACCTGTTTATGTTGGATAAGACTCTATTGTAAGCCTGTATTTAGCTTTCCCTTTCCCTTCCAGGTGCCAGGACTCACATTCCACTCTGCTTTCTGCCTGGAAGTAAGCAGGCTAGATTGAATGCTCCTGAGTCCAACTCCCTACATCCCTAATAATCCCCTAATTTTGCCTTCAAGATTTCTGTTTTTCTAAACAGGAAAATAAATCACCTCTCAACAAAAGATTCCTCCAGGCACTTCCAGGCCATCAAATGCTAATCAAGGTGGCCAGTTGAAACATTCACACCTAGCTCCAGAAGACAAGAGTTCTTTGTCCCACCCTGGTCATTCCACAGATATATAAACCCATTTTCCTAGTTCCAACAAACCTCACTACCTCTGAGGATGCCTGCCATAGATGCAGGCGAAACGTCAGGAGAGAATGCCTCTAGAACATGGCCCTATAGCCCGAAAAAACCCACAAGAACCTAGTGATTCCAGCCATGAAAGCCTTCGACAATACATATTTAATAAACTTTGGCACTAGATCCGTCGCTCCCATTGCAATGGTGTAGTAATGATGAGGTTGTGTTCCATATTTTAGTTCTTGCAGACCACTTGTGTCCCACAGACCACAGATTGAGAACCACTGCCTTTCTCTTCATGGGGACCGAAGGTGGCCAAGAACCACACACTTTGGTCACCATTTAAAACCAAGCAAATACGAGAACTAAAACACAGTTGAATGTGGATTAGGTTAAAATATAATAAATACCATTAAAATACATTTTTAAAACACCCAGTCCTCCTCAAATCCCCTCCAGAACCTTAGGGAGAACTTCCTGAAGATAATGTGAAACATAATGGACCAAGCTGTCCTGTGTATATTTTCCATTGAAGCAGCAGGCGGCGCTGGTATACATAAGATAGCCTAAAATAAAACCACAAGGGCACAAAAGCACTAAGAGAGAAAAAGAACTCATTCTATCATTCATCTTGGGAACTTGGGAAGATCAAGGAAATCTGTCAGCAATGGAGGCTAGGGTTTGATAGAGGATAGAGACAGAGTCAATCTCAAAGGGAGAGAATTCAGGGTTGCAAATGGAGAACTGAAATGCTATTCGTCAATCAGACAAATGCAGGAAGAGTGGAGTCATATTTTCCTGGGTTGTTGTTGGTTTTTTTTTAGCTATATGGCCATGTTCTAGAGGCATTCTCTCCTGATGTTTTGCCTGCATCTATGGCAAGCATCCTCAGAGGTTGTGAGGTCTATTGGAACTGTGTCCAATTCTGGGCACCACAGTTCAAGAGAGATATTGACAAGCTGGAATGTGTCCAGAGGAGAGCGACTAAAATGATAAAGAGTCTGGAGAACAAGCCCTATGAGGAGCGGCTTAAGGAGCTGGGCATGTTTAGCCTGAAGAAGAGAAGGCTGAGAGGAGATATGATAGCCATGTATAAATATGTGAGAGGAAGTCACAGGGAGGAGGGAGCAAGCTTGTTTTCTGCTTCCCTGGAGACTAGGACGCGGAACAATGGCTTCCAACTACAAGAGAGGAGATTCCATCTGAACATGAGGAAGAACTTCCTGACTGTGAGAGCCGTTCAGCAGTGGAACTCTCTGCCCCAGAGTGTGGTGGAGGCTCCTTCTTTGGAAGCTTTTAAACAAAGGCTGGATGGCCATCTGTCAGGGGTGATTTGAATGCAATATTCCTGCTTCTTGGCAGGGGCTTGGACTAGATGGCCCATGAGGTCTCTTCCAACTCTTTGATTCTATGATTCTATGAACTAGGAAAATGGGTTTATACATCTGTGGGAAGACCAGGGTGGAACAAAGAACTCTTGTCTTCTGGAGCTAGGTGTGAATGTTTCAACTGACCACCTTGATTATCATTTGATGCCTGGAGCAATCTTTTGTTGAGAGGTGATTTATTTTCCTGTTTAGAAAATAAAACAGAAATCTTGAAGGCAAAATGAGGGGATTATTAGGGATGTAGGGAGTTGGACTAAGGAGCATTCAATCTAGCCTTACAGAATCTAGCAGAAAGCAGAGTGGAGGGTGAGACCTGGCACCTGGAAGGGAAAGAGAAAGCTAAATACAGGCTTACAATAGAGTCTTATCCAACATAAACAGATCAACAGAACGTTGTATAAGCGAAAATGTTGTATAATAAGGAGGGATTAAGGAAAATCCTATTAAACATCAAATTATCAAATTATCAAATTAAATCAAATACACAAGCATGTGGACAATTTGAACAGAAAGGAGGAAACCATGAAAATGAACAAAATCTGGCTATCAGTATTAAAAAAAAACTCTAAAATTGCAACAGCATAACAACAGAGAGGAAACAAACAAGGACATCTAATCACCTCTCAACAAAAGTTTGCTCCAGGAACTGTCAGGCCATCAAATGCTAATCAAGGTGGTCAGTTGAAACATTCACACCTAGCTCCATCAGACAAGAGTCCTTTGTCTCACCCTGGCCATTCCACAGATATATAAACCCCCTTTTTCCTAGTTCCAGCAGACCTCACTACCTCTGAGGATGCTTGCCATAGATGCAGGCGAAATGTCAGGAGAGAATGCCTCTAGACCATGGCCATATAGCCTGAAAAAACCTACAGCAACCCTCATCAAATTATGTTATGATTTTACACATGAAGCACCAAAACATCATGCTTTACAACAAATTGATAGAAAAAGCAGTTTAATACACAGTAACGTTATGTAGTAATTACTGTATTGACGAATTTAGCACCAAAGCATCGTAATGTATTGAAACAGCTGTGGATCCGGGCGGGAGGCAGACTGCATTGGATAATACAGAACATTAGATGAGCAAAGGTTGGATAGGCAAGACTCTACTGTATTTGATACACGATTAAGGATGAGTACTGTTGGCAACTAGAAATTTACCCAATGCAAACCTGTCTTTTTTCCAACGTTGAGATGCAATTTGACTGCTGAAAAACATAAATAAGGCATTATATATAACTCCCAAAGGCGTGCAAAAGCTAAATAGCACAGCACATTGAAAGCAAAGTAGCACATAGCTGCAAAAGTGTTTGGAAAGTCATAGAAATGTGACAAATAGTTCAACAAGAGTGGATTATGTAAGTATGGGATCTGATTATAATTGAAAAGATTCCAAAGAGTGAATTGTTGAAAAGTGGGGAATGCTTGTAAAGACATTGTTCCTCTTTGCAAAGTCTTTGCAAGTTGCAGCAAGCAATTAATGAAGCTCCTAATCCCAGTATTTATTTATTATTTATTTATTTACAGCATTTTTACCCTGCCCTTCTCAACCCCTGTGGGGGGGACGGGACTCAGTGTGATATCGAGCTGCTTTTAGAGGGGTTCCCTCAAGCGAGGGGAGCCCGAGGACTGCACCAAAAAGAGTCCTGGATACCTTGGTGAGGCCAGTCGAAGCCAATTAAAATAATTAAAATATTTAAAATAAAATAATCTCACCAGAGGCGGAAGAAGTTCAGCGACCGAGGCGTTTATTTGCGATTCAGCTGTATCGGATGCGATTGTAGGGATATTTCCTCTACAAGCATGGCGTTACAGAATTTCCAAGCATTTTTATACCATACAGACAAAGGAAGACAGTTTTGAAATTCCCGCCCGCCCTCTGCCGGCCAGCTTCGCGCTGATTGGCTGGCGGCGGAACAGCTGGGAGGAGGCTTGGCGGCCCGCCTCGCCTCTGGACCAATCAGCGAGCTCCGCCGCCTCTGGGAGGCCAATCAGTGCCTTTCTAGCGCTTCCGAGGATGGACCAATCAGAGGCTAGGAGGCGGGACGAGGCTTGACAATGGCTGAAGAAATGATAGGCTTTGGGGGCATCCACCAGCTGGAATGCGAGGCTTTTGTCCTCGCTGGCGGGGTGTGATTTAGAGGAACAAAGGGTCTTCCTGTCCTTGATGAGCTTTGGGGGGAGATATGAATGACTATTTCGGCATCGGACCTCAAGGGGGATCAACGATGCCTTATGCAAATACAATCTTTTTATTCCGAGTGTCCATAAGTCCCCTGATCCCATCAGACATGCTCAGAGAATGGGGAGGGGCCATTATGGCTATGGTTCCATGCAGGGTGAATTAATCAAGGGTGAGTCTTGGGAGATGCAGAGATTCTCCCTCAGGCAGTTCCTGGTCACAGTATTTTGTGGGGCAAGGGTCGAGAGGGCGAGGGTACAGGGGAAATTCATAAGGGTTACATATATCAAATTCATAGGTAATAGGCATCACTGATACAGAGTTATTTCATTAATATCTTATACACAACCCACAATCTATCCCGCACCCAAACCATTACAGTAAATAAAATACTCATTTTATTTCACAAAAAAGAAACTAGAAATCCCAAATTCCCGGCGGAGAAGCATGGAGGCAGGGGTCAGCCCGTGGCTCTGGCTGGCCAGCAGAAGGTCCGTCTTTCCTGGGCAGAAGACTGGAGTGGAAGGGGAAACAGGATCCCGCCGCTTTCCGCCCTTGGGGAAACTAGAACTCCCAACCGAGGATTGGGCCTCCTGCCTGATCCTTCTTCTCCGAGGCTTCCCTTGGGCGGCGGCGATGAGTCCTCAACGGCGGGGGCCATGCACGAGCGAGCGGCAGCAAGCAGAGCGAAGCGGTTCGGCGAAGCCAGCTGAGTTTGACAATCAGCTGTTTCCCTGTTCGAATTTATTACTTAAAATAAAACAATTATTCCTCGGGTGTGTGAGTCCAAATTGAGAAAAGTGAGATGGTAGTTAGTCTTAGAATTAGTTGTAGAAAAATATAAAATTTAAACGGGGCCGATCCGCCATGTTGTTATTTTGGCGGATAAGGGGGCCCATTGGAAAACCTCCGTATCCGCGGTTTGAACTAACGCAGATTCGGCGGCCTGGGGGTTCCGGGAAGGCATCCCCGGTGGGCTCACGGATCTCCGGAGCCCAGAAAATGGTTAATTTTTATGTTATGTGAGGCTTCAGGCAAGGGAGGACACAAAGTATCGACAGGAAAAGTTTTAAAGTTGCAAAGTTCAAGTACTTTATTAAGGGATTGTTACAAAGTAAGGAGGGGGAAAGTGAAAGAGGGTTTCATGCAATCCTAGTAGCTCTGAGCTGCTGGCTGAGCCACATTTCATCTGTTGGTCCCAACTTGGCTCTCCGGAACCGCGGAACTCTCTGCTGCGGTTCAAATCAGCTTGAAGGCAGGAGTCTCCGCGGCACGCAGGGACAAGTGCTGCTCAAATAGTTGAGCTGGAGTTTTACCTCTCGTGATGGGTATTTTCAGTGATTAGAAATCAATAGCTTAGAAATATGGTTGAGGCCAGGCTTTAGGAGCTGCTCTTACAATATGAAATCTGGCCCATCATGAAGGTTGCTTGGAAGAAGAAAAAGTGACTTGGAGTCAATGTAATTTGGGGAAAGAGCATCCTTTTGTCTTCTGCCTGAAAGAAATAAACCCGATTTTCTAAGGAGGTTCTTTCTTATATTAAGAAAAAGTGCCTGCCAGGGAAATATGTATGTCTAGAAAAGTGACAAATGGACCGGGAACCTTTCCAATTTGGGATGGATGGATGAATCTTTTGCTCACTTCTGGCATTACGGCCCAATGGAGGACTACGGCTGCTTGCTTAACTGTAAGCAATAGGCAAGATTTGGTTTAAAGAAATGATACCATCCATCTTCCTTCCCATACAGCCCATTTTGCTGTCACATTGTACAATTCTTGCTTTGCTTTCTCTCAATATCCAGCCGCTGCCATCTCAGTGAAGTAGCAAATCCTTGGCTTTAAGAGTTTCCTTAGCGAGAGTCTATGGTAATTCCATGGTATGCTTCTGTTGGAAGTTACTATAGAATCACACTGCCTTTTTGTCATACAATCACGCTGAATTTTCCCCCAAGACCTCGTAGAATCATAGAATCAGAGTTGGAAGAGACCTCATGGGCCATACAGTCCAACCCCATTCTGCCAAGAAGCAGGAATATTGCATTCAAATCACCCCTGACAGATGGCCATCCAGCCTCTGCTTAAAAGCTTCCAAAGAAGGAGCCTCCACCACACTCCGGGGCAGAGAGTTCCATTGCTGAATGGCTCTCACAGTCAGGAAGTCCTTCCTCATGTTCAGATGGAATCTCCTCTCTTGTAGTTTGAAGTCTCCAAGGAAGCAGTAAACAAGCTTGCTCCCTCCTCCCTGTGGCTTCCTCTCACATATTTGTACATAGCTATCATATCTCCTCTCATCCTTCTCTTCTTCAGGCTAAACATGCCCAGCTCCTTAAGCCGCTCCTCATAGGGCTTGTTCTCCAGACCCTTGATCATTTTAGTCGCTCTCCTCTGGACACATTCCAGCTTGTCAATATCTCTCTTCAATTGTGGTGCCCAGAATTGGACACAATATTCCAGGTGTGGTCTAACCAAAGTGGAATAGAGGGGTAGCATTACTTCCCTAGATCTAGACACTAGGCTCCTATGGATGCAGGCCAAAATCCCATTGGCTTTTTTTGCTGCCACATCACATTGTTGGCTCTTGTTTAACTTGTTGTCCATGAGGATTCCAAGATCTTTTTCACACGTACTGCTCTTGAGCCAGGCATTGTCCCCCATTCTGTCTCTTTGCATTTCGTTTTTTCTACCTAAGTGGAGTATCTTGCATTTGTCACTGTTGAACTTCATTTTGTTAGATTTGGCCAATCATCTCTCCAATCTGTCAAGATCGTTTTGAATCCTGCTCCTGTCCTCTGTAGTATTGGCTCTCCCTCCCAATTTGGTGTCATCTGCAAACTTGATGATCCTGCCTTCTAGCCCTTCATCTAAGTCATTACTGAAGATGTTGAACAGGACCGGACCCAGGACGGAACCCTGCTGATGGCACTCCGCTCATCACTTCTTTCCAGGATAAAGAGGAAGCATTGGGGAGAATCACCCTCTGGGTTCATCCATTTAACCAATTACAGATCCACCTCGCTTAGCCCACATTGGACTAGTTTCCTTGCCAGAAGGTCATGGGGGATTACTGAAATCCAGGTACGCTACATCCACAGCATTCCCCTCATCTACCCAGCTTGTAACTCTATAGTTTTTCTCAACCTGGGGGTTGGGACCCCTGGGGGGGGGGGGTTGCAAGAGGTTTTTAGAGGGGTCACCAAAGACCATCAGAAAACATATATTTCTCATCAGAAACCTCTTTGGAACCTCTTTGGCAGAGAAGGATGAAGATCTCTCCACCTGTCCTTCTCCTTTTTGGAAACAGAAGGAGACTCCTCCAACCAAAAGCTCTTCTCCGCTATGATTATCTGGCCTCTCAGCCAAGGGGAGGGCTCTTTCTAAAATTCCAAGTGGGGAGGGGAGAGCAGGCGTGCTTGGCGCATGGCAACATGGTGTATATGTACAGGCGAGAGAGAGTGTGTGAGGCTGGAGGGAGGCTCGCCTCAGTGAATCCCTTCAAGGCATGAGGGTTCTATGTGTGAAGTTTGGCCCAATTCTATCATTGGTTGGGTTCAGAATGCTCTTTGATTGTAGGTGAACTATGAATCCCAGCAACTACAATTCCCAAATATCAAGGCCTATTTTTCCCAAACTCCACCAGTGTTCACATTTGGGCATATTGAGTATTTGTGCCAAGTTTGGTCCAGATCCTTCATTGTTTGTGTCCACAGTGCTCCAAAAGTACAACTCCAAAACTCAGAAGTCAATAGCCATCAAACTCTTCCAGTATTTCCTTTGGTCATGGGAGTTCTGTGTGCCAAGTTTGGTTCAATTCCATCATTCTTGGAGTTCAGAATGTTCTTTGGCATATTGAGTATTCGTGCCAAATTTGGTTCAGATCCATCATTAATTGAGCCCACAGTGCTCTCTAGATGTAGGTGAACTACAACTCCAAAAATTAACGTCAAACCCTTCCAGTATTTTCTGTTGGTCATGAATTTGGTCCAGATCCATCATTGTTTGAGTCCACAGTTCTCTTTTGGTGTAGGCGAACTATAAATGCCAGCAACTACAACTCCCAGATGACAACATCAATCCCTTCCCAAACCCACCAGTATTCAAATGTGGGCATATCAGGTATTTGTGCCAAATTTGATCTAGTGAATGAAAATACATCCTGCATATCAGATATTTACGTTTCTATTCATAACAGTAGCAGAAGTACAGTTATGAAGTAGCAATGAAAATAATGGGTTGTTATAGGTTTTTTCGGGCTATATGGCCATGGTCTAGAGAGGCATTCTCTCCTGACGTTTTGCCTGCATCTATGGCAAGCATCCTCATAGGTAGTGAGGTTGCTTGCCATAGATGCAGGCAAAACGTCAGGAGAGAATGCCTCTAGACCATAGCCATATAGCCCGAAAAAACCTACAACAACCCAGTGATCCCGGCCATGAAAGCCTTCGACAATATAATGAAAATAATGTTATGGTTGGGGTCACCACAACATGAGGAACTGTATTCCGTGGTCGTGGCATTAGAAAGGTTGAGAACCACTATTCTATGGAAACTTCTGGTGGAAAGTATTCATTTCAATATTATCCATGGTTTCTTGTTTCCACTGTGAATTCAAAAATGTATCCCTGTGGATACTGGGATCATACTGTAGTTTTTTTATGTCATGGAAAAACTGGATTTTTAAGCATTGCAACTACTTTGTTTATTCGTTCAGTCGTCTCCAACTCTTAGTGACCTCATGGACCAGCCCACGCCAGAGCTCCCTGTCGGCCGTCACCACCCCCAGCTCCTTCAAGGTCAGTCCAGTCACTTCAAGGATGCCATCCATCCATCTTGCCCTTGGTCGGCCCCTCTTCCTTTTACTTTCAACTTTCCCCAGCATAATTGTCTTCTCTAGGCTTTGCTGATCGATGCTTTTGAATTGTGGTGTTGGAGGAAAGTTCTGAGAGTGCCTTGGACTGCGAGAAAATCCAACCAGTCCATCCTCCAGGAAATACTAGGCCTGTTTGATCAAGAAAAAATTGTTTCTAAAATCGATTTGTAATTGGGGTGTTTTTTTGTTTCGATATTTAAAATAATTACAAAACTTTCCAAAAAAAAGTTTCGGTATTTACGAAATTTCGTAAATATTTACAAAACATTTTGTAAAGATGGCGGACCCCCGCGCATGCGCAAAAACACTTCCGAAGCTTCGTTATTGGCGCGGGGTCGATTCGTTAAGGTTATAACGAATCGATTCGTTAAAATGGCGGACGCGATCGCGCATGCGCAAAGCGGCTTTCGAAGCATCGTTACTAAATACGATTCGATTCGATATTGATATAATAACAAATCGATTCGTTAAAAGCGAATATTTATATTTTTTTAAGAATAAAAGACAGGTATTTTTAGAAAATATTCAGAAATGGAAAATTAACCAAAAACTGGCCCTGATGTAGAGCTAACACAGGCAGGAGACAGGGCAATCGAGAGCACACACCAACAGAAGAGTCTTTTCTTTTTTTGGAATATTTTTTGTATTTTTTTTAAGAATAAAAGGCAGGTATTTTTTAGAAAATATTCAGAAATGGAAAATTAACCAAAAACTGGCCCTGATGTAGAGCTAACACAGCCACGAGACAGGACAAATGAGAGCACACACCAACAGAAGAGTCTTTCTTTTTTTGGAATATTTTTGTATTTTTTTTAAGAATAAAAGGCAGGTATTTTTAGAAAATATTCAGAAATGGAAAATTAACTAAACTGGCCCTGATGTAGAGCTAACACAGCCACGAGACAGGGCAAATGAGAGCACACACCAACAAAAGAGTCTTTTCTTTTTTTGGAATATTTTTTGTATTTTTTTAAGAATAAAAGGCAGGTATTTTTAAAAAATATTCAAAACTGCAAAATTAACCCAAAACTGGCCCTGATGAACAGCCAGCTAACACAGCCAAAAGACAGGGCAATCACGAGAGCAAACACCCAACAGAAGAGTCTTTTCACGCCAAGAGCCAACCAGTCTTCCTACCCAAGCCTTAGCAATAGCCAACCCAAAGCAGCAAGCAGCCCTCCCGGACCTCTCTCCTCCCTCGCCTCCGCGCTACAAATGAGCTCCGTGGCCGCGCGGAGCCCCTTTTAAAGGGCTCGCCGGCCAATCAAAAGCAGCCACGGTGCACTGCTTGTGTGCTGGGAGCGCCAGATTGGCTCCCAGGCACCAGCAGCCTCCATCTCATTAACGAAACGAGCGGAAGCTCGTTAAAACAATGGGGCTGACGCTTCGATATTTTAAAACCCTTCCGGGTTTGAAAATGTGTTTCGATATCGCTTCGTAAATGCCAAAAATAACGAATTAATAATGAATTACGAAATTAACGAACGAAGCCGCACAGGCCTACCGACTGCTCATTGGAGGGAAGAAGACTAGAGACAAAGTTGAAGTACTTTGGCCACATCATGAGGAGACAGCAAAGCCTAGAGAAGACAATTATGCTGGGGAAAATGGAAGGTAAAAGGAAGAGGGCCGACCAAGGGCAAGATGGATGGATGGCATCCTTGAAGTGACTGGACTGACCTTGAAGGAGCTGGGGGTGGTGACAGCCGACAGGGAGCTCTGGCGTGGGCTGGTCCATGAGGTCACGAAGAGCCGGAGACGACTGAACGAATGAACAACAACAAAAGGCTTTGCTGTCTCCTCATGATGTGGCCAAACTACAACAACAACAATAAACTTCCTTGCTTGGGCTTCAGGACAATAACTGTAAGAAAGTAATTACTTAAGTAGCTTCCCAATGTTGTCGAAAAGCAAACTTGTGTCTTAAGTATCATTCACAAACGAGCTATCTGATAGAGAAATAGAAGAAAGTGGCCTTTCATTTGCTTGAGATGCCACCTGTCAGGAATAATGTCTGAAATACCAAATCCTGGATTCAATTTGCAAGCATTTATTCTGTTGCTGTTCTCACCTAAGGCACAAAGACATCCGAAGTCCATGCATTGAAATTCCCCAGGAGTTGCTCCCATGTATTAAGAAGGGTTTGAAGAAAAAATGAAATCCAGCATCTCATTTCACGAACGCCATTTCGTGATTACTCCTTGCACCATCCTCTGATTCAAACACTGATTGCCCAGTGCATGGCAAAAGGAGAGACTGTATTTCTTCAATTCCAGTAAAAACATATTTTAAAATGGGGTGGGTTTAGAATTGTGGGTGATTTTAATATACTGAAATTACTCTGCATCTTGCAATCGATGGCATCTTAGAATAGAAGAAATAGGGCATTTACTTGACTGCCAAAGAAAGTCCATTTGGTTCCCTGCCAGACTGATAAAATGTCAAGGTATTGATTCAAACAGAACTGTTCTGACCTTCTCTGTCTCCTATGTGGCCATGTCTTCCTCCCTGCTGTGATAGTTGGAAACCAAGAGGTAAATGGTAAATTCCTGCTCAGAATTATTGGCTGATATGTTTGGAATCGTGGAAACCACAACACACTATGGAAGAACGACTGTACTAAGTTGTCCAAAGTCTTTAGCCTTTCCAGAGTGTTGGTGCCTAACCAAAGTACAGTTCCCCCAATTCCATAGCAATGAGCCATTTAAAGAGGTATCAAGCAGCATTCATTCTACAGTGTAGATTGGGAGAACCCAAAAGTTTTGAAGACCCTTGGTGTAGATGCATCCTAGGCTTCTTCAGTCATCTTTCCAATTTGGCCAGACATTTTCAAGAATCATAGAGTTGGAAGAGACCTCATGGGCCATCCAGTCCAACCCCATTCTACTAAGAAGTAGGAAAATCGCATTCAAAGCACCCTTGTGGGCCATCCAGCCTCTGCTTCAAAGCCTCCAATGAAAGAGCCTCCACCACACTCCAGGGCAGAGAGTTCCACTGCTGAACAGGTCTCAGAGTCAGGTTCAGGTGGAATTTCATTTCTTGTAGTTTGAAGCCATTGTTCCGCATCCTAGTCTCCAGGGAAGCAGAAAACAAGCTTGCTCCCTCCTCCCTATGACTTCCTCTCTCATATTTATACATGGCTATCATGGCTCCTCTCAGTCTTCTTGTCTTCAGGCTAAACATGCCCAGCTCTTTAAGCCGCTCCTCAAAGGTCTTGTTCTCCAGACCCTTGATCATTTTAGTTGTCCTCTGGACACATTCCAGCTTAGAGTCAACATCTCCCATCAATTGTGGTGCCCAGAATTGGACATAGTATTCCAGATGTGGTCTAACCAAGGCAGAATAGAGGGATAGCATGGCTTCCCTGCATCTAGACACTAGACTCCTATTGATGCAGGTCAAAATCCCATTGGCTTCTTTTGCCGCCTCATCACATTTTAACTTGTTGTCCACAAAGACTCCGAGATCTTTTTCACACCTACTGCTCTCGAGCCAGGCATTGTCCCCCATTCTGTATCTTTGCATTTCATTTTTTTTTCTGCCTAAGTGGAGTATCTTGCATATGTCCCCACTGAACTTCCTTTTGTTAGTTTTGGCCAATCATATCTCTAATCTGTGAAGATCATTTTGAAATCTGCTCCTGTCTTCTGGAGTATTGGCTCTCCCTCCCAATTTGGTGTGTTATCTGCAAACTTGATGTTCATGCCAAGGTCATGGGGGACCTTGTCGAAGGCCTTCCTGAAATTCAGGTACGCCACATCCACGGCATTCCCCGCATCTACCCAGCTTGCAACTCTATCGAAAAAAGAGATCAGATTAGTCTGGCATGACTTGTTTTTGATAAATCAGTGTAGACTATTAGCAATGACCGCATTTGTTTCTAAGTGTTTCCTTTGAGAATTTTTCGCCTTCGTGTAAATGCTCAAGGTATGATCGGTTTGACATCTGTCATAACAAAACTCCCAAATTATAAGTCGCCTGATGAGCCAATTTGCCCATTCAGCAAATACTCTAGTTAAGAAATGTATGCGTATTTCTGAAGGATAGGTGTCAAAACAAACCCAGATGCCTTCTTCCTCTGTACCATGGTCTAGAATACTGATGTTAAGATTTGGGCTGCTGGCCAATAGATGCAATCTGCTCCATGTCCAGAGACAACGCGGTTATAGGATCTTAGCAAGAAATGAGAAGAAAAGGATCAAAGCTGTGTTTGGGAGGAAAAGAGACGTTGGTTTCACCCTACTCTACCCACTTATCTGGAAGTGAGCACTAACAAACTCCAAAGTGCTGCTTACTATATGATTGCAATGTTAGTAACTGAATATCAGAGTTGAAGAGAGAGCCAGTTGATGAGGTGCAGGCAATAAGATTTACAGTATTTTGGGTCTTTTCCAGTTATTTTGCAAATACAACTCAAAAAGAAAGACAAACAATTCTTAACAGCAGGTATGGACCAACTTGGGCCCTCCAAGTGTTTTGGACTTCAACTCTCACAATTCCCAACAGCTTACCGACTGTAAAGAATTGTGGGAGTTGAAGTCCAAAACACAATGACAGCCAAAGTTTGCCGAATGCCTGCTGTAAAGAATTGTTTGTCTTTCTTTTTGCCTCTCATTTGTGTTGTATTTGCAATTCTGTTCACCATGATTGTGTTTGTATTCTCTGTTCTGTCTCATATTAAGTAGTTATGTGGTTTCAAGTCATTTCCAATTTGTGACAACACTAAGAAAACAGTATCAAGGATTTTTCTGGGGCTGAGAGCATGCGACTCACTCAAGGCCATCTCACTTTTAGCTACGTTTGGGATGTTCCTGTTTCTCTTCCTCCTCACATTTTGTCAGCTGTCCTCTGCTTGCTGCAAACTGAGTATAAAATGCATAATTGTACTCAATGAACTCAACCCATAGAGAGTGGAAAGGAGAGGCAGAATCATGTCCTTCCCAGGAGGCTCATGTTGTACCCTAGTCAGATTTTGAGTGATCGGAAGATGAGGAAGGGGGTGCTGGGATAGGTTTGGGCCCCCCAAAAAGAGGATAGAAGTGGCCTGGAGATAGTTGTTCCCTTGAGAGTGGAGAGAGTTAAATCAGTTCTCATGCCAGAAGTGCCAGCTGAGAGTAATGTGGGAGATGAATTTTTGTCTAGGTCAAGGCACTTGGAACTTTGGAGGCAGACAATACAACAGAGACAGACTCATTTTTCCCAGAGGCTTAGAGATAAGGAGAGGAAAAGCAGGTGTGTGAGAAATGATGTCATGGGAGGGACTGAGGCTTTTAAGTAGGTTTTCTACTGGTACAATCCTTTGTGAGAATAACATTGCATTCAGATAAATAGCTCTCAGTTCTTGGTCCTACGTTTTTGTGATTTATATATTAAAGTCTTAAGTTTGCATCTGTTTCTAGTTTCATGTTGTGGCATAAGTTGCCTGCCTTGGATTCACGCTATCATGTTTATGGATCTATCAGTGGATTGAGAACCACTGATCTAGACACTATGCTTCTATGGATGCAGGCCAAAATCCCATTGACTTTTTTTGCCGCCACATCACATTGTTGGCTCATGTTTAACTTGTTGTCCACGAGGACTTCAAAATCTTTTTCACACGTACTGCTCTCGAGCCAGGCGTCCCCCATTCTGTATCTTTGCATTTCGTTTTTTCTGCCTAAGTGGAGTATCTTGCATTTGTCACTGTTGAACTTCATTTTGTTAGTTTTGGTCCATCTTTCTAATCTGTCAAGATTGTTTTGAATTCTGCTCCTGTCCTCTGGAGTATTGGCTATCCCTCCCAATTTGGTGTCGTCTGCAAACTTGATGATCATGCCTTCTAAGTTGGAAATTTGGTGGCAGACAATACACCAGAGACAGACTCTTTTTTCCCAGCAGCTTAGAGATAAGGAGAGGAAAAGCAGGTGTGTGAGAAATGATGTCATGGGAGGGATTGAGGCCTTTTCAGTAGGTTTTCTGCTGGTACAATCCTTTGTGAGAACAACATTGCATTCAGATGAACAGCTCTCAGTTCTTGGTCCTACGTTTTTGTGATTTATATATTCAAGTCTTAAGTTTGTACCTGTTTTTAGTTTCATGTTGTGGCATAGGTTGCCTGTCTTGGATTCACGCTATCATGTTTATGAATCTATCAGTGGATTGACTCTTAAGACTGTATTTGAAAAGATTTTGGAATCTTGGCTATCTCGGAAATAACTTTTTGAACTTGAATTCTTCTTTTTATAGAATCATAGAATCAAAGAGGGAAGAGACCTCGTGGGCCATCCAGTCCAACCCCTGCCAAGAAGCAGGAATATTGCATTCAAATCACCCCTGACAGATGGCCATCCAGCCTCTGTTTAAAAGCTTCCAAAGAAGGAACCTTCACCACACTCCGGGGCAGAGAGTTCCACTGCTGAACGGCTCTCACAGTCAGGAAGTTCTTCCTCATGTTCAGATGGAATCTCCTTTCTTGTAGTTTGAAGCCATTGTTCTGCGTCCTAGTCTCCAGGGAAGCAGAAAACAAGCCTGCTCCCTCCTCCCTGTGGCTTCCTCTCACATATTTATACATGGCTATCATATCTCCTCTCAGCCTTCTCTTCTTCAGGCTAAACATGCCAGCTCCTTAAGCCGCTCCTCATAGGGCTTGTTCTCCAGACCCTTGATCATTTTAGTCGCCCTCCTCTGGACACATTCCAGCTTGTCAATATCTCTCTTGAATTGTGGTGCCCAGAATTGGACTCAATATTCCAGGTGTGGTCTAACCAAAGCAGAATAGAGGGGTAGCATTACTTCCCTAGATCTAGACACTATGCTCCTATTGATGCAGGCCAAAATCCCATTGGCTTTTTTTGCCGCCACATCACATTGTTGGCTCATGTTTAACTTCTTGTCCATGAGGACTCCAAGATCTTTTTCACACGTACTGCTCTCGAGCCAGGCGTCCCCCATTCTGTATCTTTGCATTTCATTTTTTCTGCCAAAGTGGAGTATCTTGCATTTGTCTCTGTTGAACTTCATTTTGTTAGTTTTGGCCCATCTCTCTAATCTGTCAAGATCATTTTGAATTCTGCTCTTGTCCTCTGGAGTATTGGCTATCCCTCCCAATTTGGTGTCATCTGCAAACTTGATGATCATGCCTTCTAAGTTGGACCTTTGGTGGCAGACAATACAACAGAGACAGACTTGTTTTTTCCAATGGCTTAGAGATAACGAGAGGAAAAGCAGGTGTGTGAGAAATGACGTCATGGGAGGGATTGAGGCCCTTTAAGTAGGTTTTCTGCTGGTACAATCCTGTATGAGAACAACATTGCATTCAGGTGAACAGCTCTCAGTTCTTGGTCCTATGTTTTTGTGATTTATGTATTCAGGTTTCAAGTTTGTTCCTGTTTATAGTTTCATGTTGTGGCATAGGTTGCCTGCCTTGGATTCACGCTATCATGTTTATGGATATATCAGTGGATTGACTCTTAAGACTGTCTTTGAAAAGATTTTGGAATCTTGGTTATCTTGGAAATAACTTTTTGAACTTTTTAGGTTTGCTTATTTTAATATACTCTTTTCTGAGTAAACTTTTACTCACTGGATTATCTGGACAGAGTGTGGTTTGTGGTAAAAGGTGTTTCAGGGCTCTAGTGCAAAAGCTCAGGGCAAAGCAAACTGCCACACCTCTCCCTGCTTATGGGTTCTTCTTCATTTATAACTTCTTGACCACACTCTGATATGACTTGGCCACTTGATGCATCCCTGCGAAAAGTAATTAAACCATGCAGCCGAATTATCCACCAGTAAGCGGAGCTACAAAAAATGGAACAAGATGCGGGAAAGCCTTTAGCAGCTCATGTTTCCTCAGCGGAGTCGGAATGGAGAAACATGAAAGGATTGCTCTCGCAAGCCTCCCAGTTCATTTGTGATGATAAATTCAGAAAGAGAGCAAACATTTTTCAGAGGGGATTACATGTCTGAGGGGCTGGTGGAAACGGGATGAAGAGACGGAGGGCACTCCGAGCAACGATCGCAGTTAAGCACATCCAAGCGAAGTGAAATAATTGAAATAGAAACGGCCAGAGAGAGGGAAGGCAGTTGTGCTTCTGACCTAATTGTCAGGCAGGAGATAAGCGGAGCTGGGGAGCACACATGCAGAATACTCAAAAATATCAGGGCTTTTAAAAAGAGAAACTTAAAGGGAAAGGAAGCCTTCCTTGCTTGAAATCATGGGTGCTTGGGATATAAGGCTAGAATAATATGAGGGGGAATATTATTTGCATCAGTAAAAACATCAAACAAACTACAGTAGGCCCTACACTTCTATGGGACCTAAGGGGAATAGGACCCTTACCAGCTACATGTCTAGATTTGGATCTCATCTTCAACATATTTCATTATGTATGTAGATGCAAATGCAGTTATTCCATAAATCAGAGTAAATCCAAAATATAAAACACTTGTGGTTCCAAGCATTTTGGACAAGGAATGCTCAATATGCATCAAACTAAACACATAATTAATTTTAAAAAAAATATTACCAGTGCTTGAAAGCAAAGTTTAAAAACTGTATAACAAACAACAGCTTGAAGAAATCCTCTCTTCTAGTAAAGTAAAGATTTAAGTCTAGTCGTGCTTGACTTTGGGGGTTGGTGCTCATCTCCATTTCTAAGCTGACATTGTCCGTAGACAGCTCCAAGGTCATGTGGCCAGCATGACTGCATAGAGAGCAGTTACTGTGCAGGTACAACTGTACCAGGAGCTCCAATTTTGTTTGCTTTGCATTTAATGTTTGTTATAGTTCTAAGTTTCAGGGACTCTGCAGATAGGTGGCTTCCTTTGGCTGCAATCATAGGGCAAGCCACCTGTCAATTATCGTTAGGTTCCCTGGTCCTGTCCCCTTTTTGGGTTTTGTAGGGAATAGGAGCCATTTTGGGCCAGTCCATACAGAGAAGCCTTTCATGCAGGACATAAAACCAAGAGCTCCTGTAGAAAGCTTCATCTTCTATAGCTTGGCTGGGGAGAAAGGTCCTGTAGCTTGGCCGAGGATTATACAGCCTTACAGCTCCTTTGCTGAGGGACTTCAGTCAGCCGTCACAGAAACCTAAACTCCTTTTCCCCCTGGAAGTCTACAAAGCTCTGCTTGGTAAGGGTCACTCGTGGAAGCCAGAAGCAGTTGGTGCAGGGGCTCCACGCCAACAGAGGCAAAGACAGACTGCCCAGATTAGAAGTTAAGGATTTCCCCATTAGTTACAGTTGTGAAGATAGTGCCTGTTCCCTGTGGACAAGATTGAGAGAGAGCCAATAGACTATTAAAAAAGCCTTAAAGTACCTGTTTGTTTTCATTAATAAAGAACTTTGTTGAATCTTTAAGAATTTAAAGACTCTGTTTTAAGGAAATCCAAGGGCCTTTAATCTGAGGCAGCCCCGGCGTCCCGTTGGGCATACAGAATTTATATCCTGTCTACAGTCTTATGCACAGGCCTAGCGTGCGACAGTACAGTTACCTTACCTATTGATCTACTGACATTTGCATGTTTTCAAACTGCTAGGTTTGCAGAAACTGGGGCTGACAGTGGAAGCTCACGCCGCTTCCCAGATTCGAACCTGTGTCCTTTCGGTAAACAAGTTTAGCAGCTCAGCAGTTTAACCCACTGTGCCACCTGGGGCTCTTCTACACAACCATTAAATGTACAGGATCCTGTTCCAGTTTTCATGTGGATAGCCCTTCCTGACACCAAAAAACAGTCTTCAGATGTGTGTCGATCACCACTGGGACCACCTTGACTGGCTTGTGCCAGAGTCTTTGCAATTCAATCTTTAAATCCTCATATCACGCCAGTTTTTCCAGCTGTTTCTCTTCAATCCTCCTGCCACCTGGGATTGCAACATTGATGATCCATACTTTGTTCTTTAACACAATCGTGAGGTCAGGTGTCTTGTGCTCCAAAACTCTGTCTGTCTGAATTCGAAAGTCCCAGAGTAGTTTGACGTGTTCATTTTCTGTAACTTTTTCAGGTTTGTGATCCCAGCAGTTCTTTGTCGCAGGCAGATGGTATTTGTGGCACAGGTTCCAATGAATCACCTGAGTAATGTTGTTATGTCTCTGCTTGTAATCTGTCTGTGCGATCTTCTTGCAGCAGCTGAGGATGTGATCTATTGTTTCATCTGCTTCTTTGCAGAATAATAATAATAATAATAATAATAATAATAATAATAATTATTATTATTATTATTTGAAACACAACAAGATGAGTCCACAGCAGACAAGATCACTCTGCTGGCTGCTGTATTGGATCACACATTGGACACTTCCCAAGTGTCTAGGATTGTATGATGTATCAGCGAATAATGCGTGCAGATCCCAGTAAGGTGGCCTTCTGCAGCTGGCAGATAGTAATTTTGTCAGCGCCAATTGTGTTTAAGTGCATGCCCAGGTCTTTAGGCACTGCACCCAGTGTGCCAATCACCATTGAGGCCACCTTGACTGATTTGTGCCAGAGTCTTTCCAGTTCAATCTTCAAATCCTCATATCGTGTCAGCTTTTCCAGTTGTTTCTCTTCAATCCTGCTATCACCTGGGATTACAGAATAATAATAATAATAATAATAATAATAATAATAATAATAATAATAATGTAGTATTGTTGAAGGCTTTCATGGCCGGAATCACTGGGTTATTGTAGGTTTTTTCAGGCTATATGGCCATGTTCTAGAGGCATTTTCTCCTGACGTTTCGCCTGCATCTATGACAAGCATCCTCAGAGGTAGTGAGGCCTGTTGGAACAAGCATGTGAACAATTTCAACAGAAAGGAGGAAACCATGAAAATGAACAAAATCTGGCTACCAGTATTAAAAAACTCTAAAATTAGAACAGCACAACAACAGAGAGGAAACAAACAAGGACATCTAATCACCTCTCAACAAATGTTTGCTCCAGGCACTGCCAGGCCATCAAATGCTAATCAAGGTGGTCAGGTGAAACATTCCCACCTACCTCCAGCAGACAAGAGTCCTTTGTCCCACCCTGGTCATTCCACAAATATATAAACCCTTTTTCCTAGTTCCAACAAACCTCACTACCTCTGAGGATGCTTGCCATAGATGCAGGCGAAACGTCAGGAGAAAATGCCTCTAGAACATGGCCATATAGCCCCAAAAAAACCCTACAACAACCCAGTAATAATAATAATAATAATAATAATAATAATAATAATAATAATAATAATACTTGTGGGTCTCCACTTATCCACCCATGAACTGCATATGTCTGTTGCACAACAGCCAAGAAATCCAGCCATATTTGCAGGGGAACTTGGAAGGGTGTAGGACGCCAACAGAATTCCAGCATCTATGTGTATGTGTGTATGTATACTTGTGTCTATATATATATGTCCTAGGGACACATATCCTAAAAGAAATATCATCCATGTCCTGGTTGGGTAATGACGAGCATTGCAGTCCCAAAAAGTTACCTTTCCATGAATGCCTCCAGTTCAGATGATGACTTTGCTCTTTGATGCTCCATCACCAGCTCTTGCATTTACAAAGATGTCTATGTTAATGTGTACTGAAAATTTCATGTCAAGGTAAGTGTAAAGTGATTATCCGGAAGACGTAGTACTGGCTGCCTTTACAAGATGATCTGGTGTGTCATGCCAGGGCCTGTTAGCAACAACTCAATGATGCAAATTGTTCTACACAACGGGTAGCATTTGGAGGAACGCATGAATCATTTTCATGATATAGATCAGTGGTACAAATTACATTTTCTCATGTCTTTTGGTGGCTTTAAGTGCTGGAAAACAAGTGCCTTTTTGCACTGAGTCAGACAGTAATTGGTATTGAAATTCTCTGTACAAATGTTATGAAATGTCCTGTTTGAAATGGTATAACTTGGAACCTCTTTTGTTTCATTTTAAAAGTAGGCAATATTAAATAAACATTTGGAAGCATGACCTGCATCTCCCCTCTGAGGCTCAGAAATGGGACGGTGGAAGAAGGAGCCTGTGCATTTGTGGATTATTGGTCTTCCCTGAAAGAAAAAACTGGATTTCTAGCAGAGGATGAACAAGAAAGACGTTGAAGATTTTGTTGCTTTTAATAGCCATGAAATCAGCTTCAACTTTTGGTGACCTCGGGAATGCGAGCCCTCCAAAGACATTTTGGCATCAACAGCCTTGCAAATCCAGGGTTGTGACTTCTTTGGTTGTGATGCAGTCTACCTTTTGCCTCCCACTTTATCAAGCATTGCCATAATATCTAATGTGTTATTCAATCTCATGATATGTCCAAAGTGCAATCAATAGTCTCAACTTGGCCATTAAATGACTTTAACAATAAATGGAACAAAAATGCCCATTGTCCAAGCTGGGTTAAGAAAAAGAAGGGGCATTAGGGATCATATTACATAACTTACTTACTTACTTACTGTTGGGGTTCAGCCTGCGTGTGAACCTGAACCTGATTCTCTGATTGTATTTCCTGATGCAACTGAACAGGCTACTGAACATGAATTTGTCCCTGAAGGTTTGGAAACTGTTGATTCTGAGGTCAGTGGCTCTATGCATCCTGATGGGAATGTTGCATCAGGATGCAGTGAAACTATGCATCCTGATGGGAATGTTTCTGAATCAAGCAGTGATAGCTCTCCAGAGGAGCTAGCACCTGCCTTTTTTTTTTAATGAGGATAGAAAAGGACAGATTTGGAAAAACAGGAGTGAATCGCAGAGTCTGCGAAGGTCAAGCAGATTAAAGGAAAGGTAGGCACAGGCTTCAAAGCCTGGAGGCGTGTCCCGAAACAGTTTCTTTAGTTTTAAGTGTCTCTCCCCGGGCTCTCTCGTTAGATCAAGCATCGTTTAGACTGAGGCATTACCTTGGCAGATTTCCTGGTTCCCATGGCCTGCATTCCCAGAGGCTTCTAGTTTCCAAGTACGGTTAGTGAGATGCTAACAGGTTCCAGGTTTTTATAGTGTTGCTTTGGTAATTTTGATCTAGTTCATAGATATTCCTGACTGCTGAATTTTACTGTGGCTTTTTGGACTTTGTATTTTCCTCTATTTTATAACCATTTCTCACCAATAAAAAAGGATTTTTTTCCTACAGTCAAGTGTGGTGGATTAATATCTTATGGTCTTGTTTCCTGATCTGGGTTGCAACACTTACTTAGGCGATCCCTCGTTGTCCGAGTAGGATAATCCTCCAGGATGGGTCTGTAAGTGACTGTGGAGCCCTATTTTTGATCTGCATCATCTTCCACAGTGAAGGCATTGGTTTCCAGGTGGAAGGCAGTCCCGGTCAGGGTTGGTTTGATGCGCCTTCCTCTTGGCACATTTCTCTCTTTCACCCTCCATTCATGCCTCTTCAAATTCTGCAGCACTGCTGGTCACAGCTGACCTCCAGCTGGAGTGCTCACAGACCAGGGCTTCCCAGTTCTCAGTGTCTATGCCAGAATTTTTAAGGTTGGCTTTGAGCCCATCTTTAAATCCCACCAACATTTCATTTTCCTTTCTTGAGTTCAGAGTAGAGCAACTGCTTTGGGAGATGGTGGTCAGGCATCCGGACAATGTGGCCGGTCCAGCAGAGTTGATGGCGGAGGACCATTGCTTCAGTGCTGGTGGTTTTGCTTCTTCCAGCATGCTGACATTTGTCCGCTTGTCTTCCCAAGAGATTTGCAGGATTTTCCAGAGGCATCTCTCTAAGAAGATCAAAAGTCTTCATGGGACTCTACAGTCAATTTCTGCCCAATAGTGACCATAAATCCACTGTGGTAGGAGTTAGAGCAGTGGCATCCAACCTTTGGTCCTCCAGATGTTTGGGACTCCAACTCCCAGAAGCCCTGGCCAGTTTGTCCAATGGTTAAAAGTTCTGGAAGTGGAAGTCCAAAACACCTGGACGACAAAAGGTAGGACTACTGACTTAGCGATTCCTAGAGAAAATGCTTCTCTCAGAATGTCGTAAACCTCCAGTGGAAGTTGACCATAGACTCATGTTGGGGCCCTAAGAGAAAACATAGAATCATAGAATTGGAAGAGACCTCATGGACCATCTAGTCCAACCCCCTGCCAAGAGCAAGAATATTGCATTCAAAGCACCCCCAACAGATGGCCATCCAGCCTGTTTAAAAGCCTCCAAAGAAGGAGCGTCCACCACACTCCAGGGCAAAGAGTTCCACTGCTGAACGGCTCTCACAGTTAGGAAGTTCTTCCTCATGTTCAGGTGGAATCTCCTCTCTTGTAGTTCGAAGCCATTGTTCCGTGTCCTAGTCTCCAAGGAAGCAAAAAACAAGCTTGCTCCCTCCTCCCTGTGACTTATACATGGTTATCATGTCTCTTCTCAGTCTTCTCTTCTTCAGGCTAAACATGCCCCGCTCTTTAAGCTGCTCCTCATAGGTCTTGTTCTCCAGACCCTTGATCATTTTAGTTGCTCTCCTCTGGACACATTCCAGCTTGCCAACATTTCTCTTCAATTGTGGTGCCCAGAATTGGACTCAGTATTCCAGTTGTGGTCTAACCAAGGCAGAATAGAGAGGTAGCATGACTTCCCTGGATCTAGACACTAGACTCCTATTGATGCAGGCCAAAATCCCATTGGCTTTTTTGCCGCTGCATCACATTGCTGGCTCATGTTTACTAAGCAAATCTAGAAATAATCATTTCTTTTGTTGACCTCAGCGCAATGCACTGCAGAATGAATGCAGTTTGACACTACTTTAATTACTATGGCTCAATGCTACGAAACCATGGGAGCTGTAGTTTTGGGTCTTTTGTTTCCACTTCCAAATATTGCTTGTGTCTCACCGAACTCTGGTTCCGTTGCTTCCATAGCATTAACTCATGACAGTAAAAGTGGTGTCAAACTGCATTACCTCTACAGTGCAGCTGCACCCTAAGGCTCTCTGGAGCTTTAGAGGAGCCAAATGTCCATTGGCATGATTTCTAGGTTTTGCAATATTCTTATTCGTGGCTTCAAGGTCAAACTGCTTACCTTTTAATGACCAGGGTGCCCTGGCAGTAGGAAAACAGCCTGCAGCTCGCTCTGAAATGGATGTCATTGGAAATGAATGTTTACAACTGAGATATATCCTGAAAATAGATCGCAAGTTTGGGGTGGCTTAAATAAGCAGGAGGCATTCGGTTTTCTTTCCAGCAGCCTTCAGAGAAATCGCTACCAATCTGCTGGACTTGAGAAATTAATATTCTATAAGCAGCTAGAGGCAGCATTGCAAGCAATTGCATATTTAGGTAATGTGGAGCAATTCCTGCAAAACAGAATCGAAAATCACTCATATTTGGAGCAAGGAAATCAGGTCGAGCAAGTGCTCTTGTAAACAACAGACTATATTTCTTTTTTTTCCTCCTCTTTTCCTTGGTTAGGGAGTTCACTTGCCGAGCTTCAAGCTCCCAGACACACCGGTTGCCTGGATGCGGATGAGATGATCCAGTACAACAAAGGCAGTTTAGAACTGGGTGATTTGTTTCTGTCAGTGGGATCTGCCAAGAAAAGAGAGAGCTGAATCTGGCAGAGAATCAAGTGTCTCCCTTGTTCAGATTTAGGGCTTGGATTTCAATTGGCAGGGGAAAATGAGGCTTCATTGTGAGTAGCATTTCATAGAATCATAGTGAATCTTGCCAATAGAAAGGTTGACAGTTCGAAGCCAGGTTAGGGTGAGCTCCTGACTGTTGTGACTCAGTTTGACTCTGAGTCTGAAGCTGAGCCCTGTGGGTCTTGTGAGCCAGAGTTCCCTGATGAGGAGGATGATGGGTTACAGATTTTTGTTCATGACAGGATTGACGGTGCAGCTGCAGAAGGGGAAACAGCAAGTCAGTTCTCAGGGGAAAAGAATGTCAGTGAGACTGATAATGGGAGTGAATTCCCACACGACCAGGTGGAGATGTCTTCACCTCCTTTGCCTTCCCAGTCCAGCTGGTAAACCAAGATGATAAGAGGGTATAGAGAGCCTTGAAAATAATGAATTAATGAGCAGGCAGGATCGCCTGCAATTCAGGGTCCGGAGAAGTTCTCGCTTAGCTAGTAAATGAGAAGCCAAGTCAGCCAAAGGTCATCGCAATGCGTTCATGACTGCAAAGGGTATTTAGCCTTCTGGCTGACCAACAGGCGTTGTCAGTTCAACGTGGCTCTTTCCATGCAAACATCTATGGATTAACCTTGGCTTTAAGCAGCACGCTTCTGGCTTCCTGATTCTGGGATTTTGGCTCTTGTGTTCAACTGTTTTACCATGGACTCTTGTTTGGCCATTGCTTAAAGGATTATGCTTCATGTTTTTGCCTTTGGATCTTGGGAACTGTGTCTTTGCATTTAAGCCTGTGTTTTGCCTATGGAACTCTTGCATTTGCTATACTATGTTTTAACTTTGCATTTCTCAATAAACTACAAAATCTACAGCTTTGGTGTGGTGGTGTTTGGGAGCAAGGTGAAAACAACGCTGAGTTGCAACACTGGCCTTCAGCCCAGCTCCCCTAGTAGATTGAAAACAACCATGTGAATAGGAACCGCATTGAGCAGGGAGGTATATTAGGCACAGCATTTCGGAGGAAAGTTTACAAACAAAGAAAGCTTTTTGGCAAGGAGATGGAGCAACAGCACCCCCCCCCCCTCCCCGGTGGCTGGAACTGAGCACAGGCTCCAAAAGTTGCAGAATGATGAGGAAAAGGATAAATATACCTCTATCTGTTGACTGTCTTGACACTGTATAATCGACATTGAATGATTGCTGTATATGTATTCTGTGATCTGCCTCGAATCCCCTTCAGGGTGAGAAGGGCAGAATATAGGTAAAGGTGAAGGTTTTCCCCTGACATTCAAGTCCAGTCATGTCTGACTCTGGGGGTTGGTGCTCATCTCCATTTCTAAGCCAAAGAGCTGGTGTTGTCTGTAGACACCTCCAAGGTCATGTGGCCAGCATGACTGCATGGAATGCCGTTACCTTCCTGCTGGAGTGATACCTATTGATCTACTCATATTTGCATTTTTTTTGAACTGCTAGGTTGACAGAAGCTGGGGGTGACAGCGGAAGCTCATGCCGCTCCCTGGATTTGAACCTGAGACCTTTCGGTCAGCAAGTTCAGCAGTTCAGTGGTTTAACCCACTATGCTACCGAGGGCAGAATATAAGTACTGTAAAAAAATATAATATTTTTTCCATGCTCTGATTCTAAGCGGAGAATGGGGAAGCAACTATAATCCTGATGTCATTGGATTCCAAAACTCATCAGTTCTAGTTTCACAAAGTGGGCTGAGAGATCATAGGCATGAATTCTAGGAATGTCTGAATTACACATGTTCCCTGATTTATTATATAGAGGAAGGTTTCCTGAATTACTTCTGACCCAAGCGTCTCGAATTCTAACATGGGAAATGGAGGTGACACCATAGTTGGACCGGACGACTCCCATCAGCAAAGAACGCTCCATCAATGCTCCGAACATCACGACACTGCATCCGTCTGCCAAGACCTGCAAGGTAGCTAATGAGCTTGGCATTTCTTAAAGAACAGCCTCTCCTTCTGCGGGCTTTAATAATTCACCACGAGATGTATCATTGATGAAGTACTTCTCCTCCTTTAGGGTTTTACAAGCCACAATATAAAACGACTGCAATCGAAAATACTTTCAATGGGAGCATTAGATCAGCTGAGATTGGGGAGGGGAGGATGCTGGTTGAAGGGATTTGCCATCAAAATGATTGGTCCATGCTTTGTTTTGTTTTGGGGAATGCGATCCAGGAAAGAGTCGTGCATTCCATACAGATATGAAGCCCTCTCCCCATTTCAGCAGTTTCAGGGAAATTATAGCTGAGATCTTGTACGGCACATCATTTATCTTCTGACCAAAGCAGAAGAGTGTGCAACTATGACTTTCCTTGATCTCAGTGTTATACTATTGATGCAGCCTAGAATCATGTTGGCTCTTTTAGCTGCCACATCACACTGTTGACACATTCTCAGCTTGTGGACTTGCAGAGCCAATCTTAAGAAATGGGGCTACAGGGTGGAATCCACGGCATGCGAGTGTGGAG
This sequence comes from Anolis sagrei ordinatus, assembly GCF_025583915.1. Lineage (NCBI taxonomy): Eukaryota > Metazoa > Chordata > Lepidosauria > Squamata > Anolidae > Anolis > Anolis sagrei. The sequence goes on along the minus strand of NW_026847660.1, from coordinate 127,838,203 downwards.
AAGAGCAAACCACTGACCACCTGCTGCAATGCACCCTGAGCCCTGCCACATGCACATGGAGGACCTTCTTGCGGCAACACCAGAAGCACTCCAAGTGGCCAGATACTGGTCATAGAATCATAGAATCATAGAATCATAGAATCAAAGAGTTGGAAGAGACCTCATGGGCCATCCAGTCCAACCCCCTGCCAAGAAGCAGGAATATTGCATTCAAATCACCCCTGACACAGGCATGTAGCCAGGGGGGGGGGGCGCTCGGGGGGCTTCAGCCCCCACCCGAAATTTTCATGGTGGTTCGCGAAAAGGTCTTATTGGTGCATTATTTAAACTGTTATGTTTATTCATATCATGATCTGATCACCATACTCATTATATTCCCATATGCATGGGGGTATTGGGGTAATGATACAAAAGGTTTGCTAGGCTAGACCCTCTTTCACTCAGACTCAGCCCCCCCCCCAAACTCAGCCCCCCCCGAACCCCCCCTGAAAAAAATCCAGCCCCCCCCCCCGAAACAAAATCCTGGCTACGGGCCTGCCCTGACAGATGGCCATCCAGCCTCTGCTTAAAAGCTTCCAAAGAAGGAGCCTCCACCACACTCCGGGGCAGAGAGTTCCACTGCTGAACGGCTCTCACAGTCAGGAAGTTCTTCCTCATGTTCAGATGGAATCTCCTCTCTTGTAGTTTGAAGCCATTGTTCCATGTCCTAGTCTCCAGGGAAGCAGAAAACAAGCTTGCTCCCTCCTCCCTGTGGCTTCCTCTCACATATTTATACATGGCTATCATATCTCCTCAGATACTGGTCAAAGGACATTTAACCAATGACCAAGTTTGCAAAATCTGTGGTTTTGTTTTGTTTTTGTTTTTTTAATCTGTGTGTTTGTTTTGTTCTGTTAGAATTGTAACACAATGGTATGGTTGCTGATGACACGATAAATATACATCTACACTATAGAATTAATGCAGTCATACTGTCCACATGACCTTGGAGGTGTCTACGGACAACGCTGGCTCTTCGGCTTAGAAATGGAGATGAGCACCACACCTCAGAGTCAGACATGACTGGACTTAATGTCAGGGGACAACCTTTACCTTTACCTTTTAGATCCCTTTCAGAGACTGTTTTCAAGCCAGATGCCAACCAACCTAGATCTGTGCTTCTCATTTCTTCTGTGCTCTTCCTTTTGAAATCCACTCTAGTCAATCTCAGGTATGTAACCAATTTATTTCATGCCAAAAGCATTGCATAGATAATATGTATAAAACTGGTAAAATTAGAAGGAACACAAGCATCTAAATATTTTTTGACCAAAAACGAGCAAGAGCAATAGCATTATCTGTAGCTTTAAGCCAGTGGTTCTCAATCTTCCTAATGCCGTGACTCCTTAATACAGTTCCCCAACCATAAAATTATTTTGTTACTACTTCATAACTGTAATTTTGCTACTGTTATGAATCATAATGTAAATATCTGATATGCAGGATGGATATTCATTCACTGGACCAAATTTGGCACAAATACCAGATACGCCCAAATTTGAATACTGGTGGGGTTGGGGGGAGGTAAATTTTGTCATTTGGGAATTGTAGTTGCTGGGATTTATAGTTCACCTACAATCAAAAAGCATTCTGAACTCCATCAACGATGGAATTGCACCAAAGTTGGTATACAGAACTCCCATGACCAACAGAAAGTACTGGAAGGATTTTGGGACATTGACTTTGAGTTTCAGAGTTGTAGTTCACCTACATGCAGAGAACACTGTGGACTCAAGCAATGATAGATCTGGACCATCTGGACCTAGCTTGGCATGAAAACTCAATATGCCCAAATGTGAACACTAGTGGAGTTTAAGGAAAATAGACCTTGATATCTGGGAGTTGTAGTTGCTGGGATTTATAGTTCACCTACAATCAAAGAGCATTTTGAACACCATCTAGGATAGAATTGGGCCAAACTTCCCACACAGAACCCCCATGACCAACAGAAAATACTGTGATTTCTGATGGTCTTTGGCAACCCCTTGGGCACCCCTTCATGACCTCCCCTGAGTGTCCCGACCCCAGGTTGAGAAACACTGCTCTAAACGGTTCTTGTGTGCATGAGGCAGGACATTGTAGACAAGCATACAGATGTAAAGTTGTTTGTTCTACTCCAAAGTTGCACAAGGTGAGAGATTCTTTTAGGTTGTGCCATTTTCCAGGTTGTCTTTTGATCTGTCCACTCCACTTTTGCGTCTATTTAGGGATTTCCAAGTTGCCCATTCTTGGTTTGCCCCAAGAGGAAAACTTGTGGGGGGCAATCAGGTTGGGGTTGACTGTTTTAGCTGCCCAGAGGAATGCTCTTGCTCTGGCTGGGGAAACATTAAGAGGTGCTTCCCATGAAGCTTTTCCTTGATTTGAGTCTGCTGGGAGGAGGCTGATAGCAATGCAGTGGATGGCTTTCACAGTGTTCAACCTTACTTCCTGTCGCACATCAGGGGAGTCAATGCCAGCTAGCTTGTGGAGTCTATCAACAGGTTTGAGACATCCTGTGATTATTCTGCATGTCTTGTTCAGTGCTATATTCACCTGCTTCGCATGAACAGACTTGTGCTAAACAGGACAGGCATACTCAACAGTTGAGAAAGACAAGGCCAGGGCTGATGTTCTTATTAATTTTGGGTCTGCACCCCATGAGCTGCCAGTAACTTTCCTCAGGATGTTATTGTGTGCTGCTACTTTGTGTTTGGTGCTCATGCAGTTATTCCTAAATGTTAGTGTTCAAACTAAAATGACACCAAGATATTTAGGATGGAAACAATGTTCAAGCTTTTGACCTTCCCAGGTAACTTTCAATTTCCTGTTGAGTTCATGGTATTTGTGCCCAATTTGGTCCAGTGAATGAAAATACGTATTGCATTTTAGATATTTACATTGTGATTCATAACAGAAGCAAAATGACAGTTACGAATTAGCAACGAAAATAATGTTATGGTTGGGTGTCACCACCACGACATGAGAGACTATTAAGGGGTTGTGGCATTAGGAAGGTTGGGAAATACTGCTCTATAGCATCCTTGCCATATTTGCATTTTACGAGTGTCATTTGCAAGTTTGTTCCATCATCATCATCATCATCATCATCATCATCTTATTACCTGTCTCTCCTTGCAGTTTGTGACAACTCCTGTGTCTCGTTCCTCAATTCATGCCCATTTTATAGCCATAATACTGCTGTGATGGCAAAGTGGTATGTCACTAGGATGTGTTATAACATTATGGCAATATGGCACCAAACCAAACAAATAAATCACAAGTGAGAAGAGTGGGTTGAGAGACTTGCTTGGGAATCCTTGAGGGATTCTCAACATCCACATCGTACCCACTAAAGTATCATTTACAGAAGAAAGCACTGTGGGATATCCACACCTGAACTATTTAGTGAATTATTGCAGGAAAGGAGGCCTATTAATGGATTATTTCCAGTGTGAAAAAGCAACAACACATTTTCAGACCAAATACCTTCTGTTTTCTGTGATCATTAGCATCTTTGCGTCTCGCTAGTATCTGAATGCCATCTGGTACCCATAAGGGCTAGAAATGCAGGAATCAAGGATGCAGTTTTCCAGCCAATGCCATATTATTTGGCTTCCATTCAGCTTCCTTCAACTCACACAGAATCATCGGCATTCACCATTACACTTTTTTTTTGCTAGCTTCACAGAGATTGGCAGCTGTTGGGAGCCCAAATGCCCGATAAATTGGATTTGGGCTTGATCCAGATAAGCAGTTATTGGCTTATGTTTCTGTTAACATTGCTCTCTATCCAGTCAGTCCAGACTTAAATTAAACCATTGCCCCAAAAAGCCAGATTGCGGATGCCTGCCTGCCTCCCTTTCCTAACTCTTCATTCTCTCTTACCACTCCCCCTCTCTCAATATATCACTCTCCTTTCCTTCCTTTCTTCCTGCCTTCCCTCCATCACCCCTTCTTGTTTTGGAAAAAGGGCATATTCAGAACCATTTGGGAAAAACAGGAATTTTCCACAGGCTTTTGGAAGCATGACCTTTTGGAGATTAATTGGCATTTCGCACTATTTGGAATAATCATAACCTTTTGTAAAGTGTGATATTCCTGAGATGAGTTAAAAACTTGCTTGGGTTAACCTTTTCCTTAATGGTAAATATCACTAATTTTCATGCAAGGCAATTAGGTTTCTCAGCTGTTAGACTTGATATACCTAGGTATCTCTTTGAACTGTTAGGGGCAAAGATATGCCAATGTCCCAAAACAGGAAAGTTTCAGAAGTGTTATTTTAGTTGCTCAAAAAATTATCTACTCTCCCTTAAAACACATTGCTTTTAAATCATGCTCTCGAGACAACATTAAGTAGTGATCTTTAGAATAACATAAGGGTCTGGAGAACAAGCCCTATGAGGAGCGGCTTAAGGAGCTGGGCATGTTTAGCCTGAAGAAGAGAAGGATGAGAGGATATATGATAGCCATGTATAAATATGTGAGAGGAAGCCACAGGGAGGGGGGAGCAAGCTTGTTTTCTGCTGCCCTGGAAAATAGGACGCGGAACAACAGCTTCAAACTACAAGAAAGGAGATTCCACCTGAACATGAGGAAGAACTTCCTGACTGTGAGAGCTGTTCAGCAGTGGAACCCTCTGCTCTGGAGTGTAGTGGAGGCTCCTTCTTTGGAAGCTTTTAAGCAGAGGCTGTATGTCCATCTGTCGGGGGTGCTTTGAATGCATTTTTCCTGCTTTTTGTCAGGGGTTTGGACTGGATGGGCCACGAGATCTCTTTCAACTCTATGATTCTATGCCATTTCAGTTAATGTGGGTGTCTAACTGCATTCATTCTACCATTAGATAACCTCTGTTCTTCAAACCCTAGAAGCCCAGTTGTTCTCTCTTGAAGCCTAAGCAGAGCTGATAGGTTTCCATTATTATTATTACGAACTGAGCCCATAGAGTCAAGCAACAAAGCAGGTTTCCACTAGCCCTCCTTCCCAAAGTCAACACACTGACATTGTGGTGTTAATGATTAATAAAAATGCCATGACTGGACCACTAAAACTGTCATTCCCAGGGCTCGCAATTGCCAGCTTGGGGCAGATCATGTAAATACAGCCACTGTTCATATAAATCAAAACCGCAATGAGTGCAAGTGATTGGCGGACTGGGAAGCTTTGCAACAGAAATCAACTTTGCAAAAATTCTCAGAAAGGATTGGAGGAAGCAGGTGCTATTCTGCCTTGTTTTCCTGCAAGAGAATGGCCCTGCCACATGGAAATTATCAGTCATAAATTTCCTATTTATCTAGCTGACACAGAATCGTAGAATTGTAGAGTTTTAAAGATTCACAAGAGCCATTTGGCCCTTGGATTGTGTATTCTTTCATAGCAACGCCCTGCTATACATCACTAGGTCAGTATGGCCATCCATCCTCTGTTTAAAAGCCTCCAAAGAAGGAGCCTCCACCACACTCCAGGACAGAGAATTCCAGTGCTGAACACCTCTCACAGCTAGGAAGTTCTTCCTGATGTTCAGATGGAATCTCCTTTCTTGTAGTTTGAAGCCATTGTTTCGCGTCCTAGTCTGCAGGGCAGCAGGAAAAAAAGCTTGCTCCCTCTTCCCTATGACTTCCCTTCACATATTTATACATGGCCCCCATCATGTCTCCTCTCAGCCTTCTCTTCTTTAGGCTAAACATGCTTAGCTCTTTAAGCCGCTCCTCATAGGGCTTGTTCTCCAGACCCTTGATCCTTTGAGTCACCCTCCTCTTGACACATTCCAGCTTAAAGTCAACATCTCCGATTACGGTGCCCAGAATGGGACACAGTGTGATTCCAGGTGTGGTCTGATCAAGGCAGAATAGAGGGGTAGCATGACTTCCCTGGATCTAGGCACTAGATTCCTTTTTATGCAGGCCATCATAACAACAACAACAACAACAATAACAACAACAACAACAATATAGAACATTCCTTAACATTCAACTATATCATTTTTCTTTGTTTGAATAGCTACCAAGCAATAAGCTTGGGAGGATCAAGAAGAGATACTATTTCACAGAGCTGTTTGGCAGTGGAATTGGCTGTGTTGGAATCAGGCAGAGTCTCCTTCTCTGGATGTTTTGAATCAGAGGATGAATGGCCATCTGTCAAGAGGGCTTGGATGGTGTCCTCCTGTATGTCTGAGTGATGTTGGACTGGATGGCCCTTAGGTGTCTCTTCCAACTCTATGTGGCCATGAATCTATGAAATTTCAATGTTAAAGATGGAATGAATGGTGGTGGAGTCTCATACAGTGAAGTTGGTTGACCATCTGTTGGGAGGGCTTGGATGGTGTCTTTCAACATGGCAGAAGGGGTTGGCTTGGATGGTCCTTGGAGTCTCTTCCAACTTTATGAGCCTATGATTCTATGTGCGCAGACGGCAAAGGAGATCAGAAGCAAGCCGCCCCTTGCTCGTGCCCCAATGCTGGTTCTCATTAACCATTTCCTCAGCGTGCAGGCTTTGAAGTGCCTTGCTGTTGCCTTTAGGAGCCTCAAACTCCCAGCAGAGGTTGAGCGAAAGGTGGGGGGGATTCTTTTCCTAAGATGATTAGACACACGTTCTCAGCAGGATGCTACCCTCAGAGCGAAGAAAAGCAAGAGAGAGGGGAAACTTCCTTCGCCAACTCTTTGAATCGTGTTGGGTTCTGATGCCCAAAATCCCAAAGCAAGCAAAGAACTGAAGGAATGTTGATGATGTGTGGAGTGGCTTGTAATGAATTATTCTGACATTGCAACATTAAAGGAAGGGAGGGGGGAACAGACACCTGTGATTCCATGTTGGAGAGGTGCATTTCCTTTGGCTACAGGTTCCCTACACCCAAAATTGTGAAGTCTCAATTAGAACAAACACGTTGGTGCAGATCTAAGCTTTACAGCGGACACAAAGTGTTGCGATCTATTTCTTGCACTAACCTGATCCAAAGGCTTTTTGCTCCAATAGAGTATTTGAGATGAATCTCTGATTGCTGGATTTGAATCAAGGCTTTTGGTCTCTTTGGCACCATGCTGTACTAGCTCTGGGATAACACAGGGCAACCTCCCGTAATGTAGAAATTTTGAGATGTATGGGACTGTGGTTACTGCAATTCTTGACATCCCCTTTCTTGGAGATTGGGACATCTAGTGAGCATTTCCAGTCTGTGGGAATCTAGTATTGTTTTTCATATTTGGTAATAGATGTTGCAATTCAACCTGTGGTTGTGTTTCAGGATCAGGGTGCTTTGGATGTGGGAAGTGATTCCAATGAATTTCAAGATGGTAATGGTTTGGTCAATGATACTTGTGCTGGTATGGCTGTACCGGGAGCTCCAACTTCTTTTCCTTTCTATTGAGTGTCTGCATGTATTCCAAAGTTCCATGCATTTTGCAATAAGGTGGCTCCCCTTGGTTTGCAATCATAGGGCCAATGACCCATCAATTATCGTTATGTTCTTTAGTTCCGCCCTTTTTTCTGGGTTAAGGAGGGAAGAAGGGGACCTCTAGTTCAGTTCACACAGAGAAGCCTTTCGTACACAACGTGAATCAGTTCCACCTGTAGAAAGCTTCGTCTTTTACAGCTTTGCTGGGGGCAGGGGCGGCTCCACCCATTACGCAAAGTAAGCATTTGCAATATAGTTGATTTTGCCCAGGGGCGCTCTTGAGGCGCTCTTGGGGGAAAATAGACCTTGACATATGTGAGTTGTAGTTACTGGGATGTATAGTTCACCTACAATCAAAGAGCATTCTGAACTCCACCAATGATGGAATTGAACCAAATATGGCACACAGAACTGCCACGACGAACAGAAAATATATATCAGTGATTGGTTGGGGGGGGGGGCACCAAAATACTGTTTGTTTACCATTGAAAATTACCTAGGGCAGCTTTGCTGGGGGGATCCAGTCCCACAGCTCTACAGAGAACTACAGCATAGACTTTGTTGGGGAATTTAGTTCCACAACTCTACAGCCAGCTCTTTGCTGGAGAAATACAGCTCCACGGTTTTACAGCCAGCCTTCACTGGGAATTGAAAGTCTTCTTTCCTCTTGGAAATCTACTAAAGGACTCTGTTTGGTAAGGACCACTCATGGCAGCCATAAAGCAATTTGGACCGGGTGTAGGGGCCCACGCCAGCAGAGCTTAAGTCAGATTGCCCAGGGAGGGGTCAAGGATTTCCCTTGTAGGAGGAAGAAACAGTTTATGAAGAAAGTTGCCTGTCCCTTGTGGACAAGATTTAAGCAAGCCACCAGTTGATTCAAAGCCTTGAAGTATTTGTTTGATTTATTGAAGATTTAAGCAACAATAAAAACTTTGTTGAACTTTCTAAGTCTTTAAAAGAACTTTGTGTGGGGAAATCCGAAAGGCCTCTCAGCCGAGGCACCCCCAGTGTCCCGTTGGGCATTCAGACAATACGTCCTGTTTACAGACTCTTTCACAGGCCCAGCGCGTGACAGCACAACACTGATGCAGAGAAGGACCAGGAGATCAGTGCAAAGTGTGGTTTCCCATGAGAATGTCCCTGAAGGGTGTGGGGATGATGGTGTGCTCCCTGAATTGTTACCAGAGAGTTCCCAGGATTTGTAGTTTGAAAACAACTGGGAACCTGGCCCAGCTGGAAAACTTAATGAGCAAATATATAGGAGGTAGAAGATTAGTCAAAACAGGCAGACCGAACAGTGGATTCGGCGGTCTGCCAGAATCCGACAGAAAAAGATAAGAGAATCTCAATTAAATTGAAACCAGTGCTGAGTACTGGGGATAGCTTAACGAGGGGATAAATGTTCCAACTGTGGGAAATATAGTCAGATGAAGCATCGTTTAGAATCAAGGGAAGTCCTCATTCTTGTTCATGGAAGCCTTGCTGGGAAGATTCTTGTCTAAGTATTTCTTCTTTCATGATTTGGATTCTTGGATTGTATGAATGCCTAAAAGTCAAAACCTTCCTGATTCTCAACACAGTAGTATCAGCTTTTCCCTGTAGTTCTTAGAGTACAGACTACCTCACTGGTTCTCAACACACAACAGAACCAGCCTCCCCTGTAGTTCGCTGACTACAGACTAACTGTTTTAAAATGGCTGCCCTGCCAAGTGGCAGTTGGCTCCGCCCCTTTTTCCATGGCAACTCAGCTCAGAGTGAGCTAAGCTGGCTACCACCCCCCCCCCCCAGTTATGCTAGTTTAAATACTTACCCTTTTAAACACCTATCTATAATTATACATAACTGTAGATTAAAATTCACACCACCACATGTTGTCCAAGGCTTTCATGACCAGAATCACTGGGTTGCCGTGAGTTTTCCAGGCTGTATGTCCATGTTCCAGGAGCATTCTCTCCTGACATTTCGTGGGGAAAAACGTCAGGAGAGAATGCTTCTGGAACATGGCCATACAGCCTGGAAAACTCACAGCAACTCAATTGGGTTTGTCTCTGCCAAATTGGGACAGTTTGAGGGCAAATCTCATTGATCCATGGATCTACACTGGTGGGGACTCACAAGGAAGTTCGGCTCTGTAACCTAGCAAGGTAGTAACTGTCACTATACTCTTTCCCTGAGGAGAGGAATCTGAGAAGAGGAAGCCATAATTTAATTTATTCCCCATTTCTGTATCAGAGAGGCATAAATACAGTTGGTGAGAATATCACTGTGGTCGCCTGACAGTCCTGTTAATAGTTTCTGGCTGGGATTCAAGCTTACGGCTGCATCTAAGTAAATCACCCCTCTTCCGGTGATGCCCAGTTCTTAATGGATAGTGTTGATTTAACGGCACTGAATTTCCCTCGAGGAGGTCGCAAAACGGTGCTGGAATACTAAGCATGAGAATGGCATTTACGGAAGAGATTCTTGGCTTGCATTTTTTTGTAGTATTCTTTGCAGCCTCTGGATTGTAGGAAAAATCAAGACAAATACAGTGCTGCCAAGTCTACCATGAGCTATGTATCATCTCTTAAGACTTTTGAGTGGCAGGTTGTGAACCTGTTGACTAATTAAATGACAAACACTTCTACATTGGCTCATAATAATAATAATAATAATAATAATAATAATAATAATAATAATAGGGTGCCGTACCAAAAGATCTCAGCCGACATTTGGAAACAATAAACATCGACAAAATCACAATCTGTCAACTGCAAAAGGCCACTTGACTTGGATCTGTGCGCATCATTCGAAAATACATCACACAGTCCTAGACGCTTGGGAAGTGTTCGACTTGTGATTTTTTGATACGAAATCCAGCATATAGATCTCGTTTGCTGTGAAATACTGTGCTTTTATGTCAGAATAATAATAATAATAATAATAATAATAATAATAATAATAATAATACAATAGATCACCTCCTCAGCTGCTGCAAGAAGATCGCACAGACAGACTACAAGCAGAGACATAACACTGTTGCTCAGATGATTCATTGGAACTTGTGCCATAAATACCATCTGCGTGTAATAAAGAACTGGTGGGATCACAAGTCTGAAAAAGTTACAGAAAATGAACAAATCTAATGACTCTGGGACTTCCGAATTCAAACGGACAGAGTTTTGGAGCACAATACTCCTAAACTCATGATCATATTAAAAAACAAATTATGGATCGTTGATGTTGCAATCCCAGGTGACAGCAGGATTGAAGAGAAACAACTGGAAAAGCTGACACAATATGAGGATTTAAAGATCGAACTGCAAAGACTCTGGCACAAGCCAGTCAAGTTGGTCCCAGTGGTGATCGGCACACTGGTGCAGTGCCTAAAGACCTTGGCCTGCCCTTAAACACAATCGGCGCTGACAAAATTATCATCTGCCAGCTGCAGAAGGCCACCTTACTGGGATCTGCACACATTATTCGCCGATACATCACACAGTCCTAGACACTTGGGAAGTGTCCGACATGTGATCCAATTCAACAGCCAGCAGAGATAATCTGGATGTTATATGGCAGTATAGAAGAGGCCTCATATTATATGAGTCTACACTGTTGTATAATCCATTTCAAAGCAGATAATATGGAATATATGGCAGTGTAGAAGGGACCTGAGTTTGCAAGACCTGAGTGAGGTTGCTAATAACTAGTTTCTTGGAAGTGTCATATTCATAGGATTCTTGTGCGTCAAAGCCAACTCGATGGCAAACAAAAGAGCAAGGATATTCCAGCCATCATATTCATGAATGCCAGCGCTATTCAGGGTATTCTTTTATCGGGAGTTCTTCTTTCAGATTTGCAACAATGGAACATTTTGATTTGCTGCCCTTTGTCAAGCATCAGCTGGTTTACATAAAAGTCTCCTCGCAGATGAGGCAGCTTTTCCAGCGGTTCTTGGAGAGTGTTTAGATTAAAGGAACACTGTCAAGAGCTTTTCCTGCATTTAGAAATACCGTCATTCCTTTCTTTTGTGTCTTTTCTTCTTTAAGCAAAGCTACGTGCTCAAAGCCTAATGGATACAGCTGTAGAGGGAAATACATATTTTGTTTTTGGATGCAGTTCAGGGAGGAAAATTGGAATCAAGTAAAATGTTATGGAAACTGTCTAGAGAGCAGCATGTTGACGGGAGACGCTGCCTTAATACCAGGTCAAGCCATTGTGAAATTCTGCTGTATTAAGAAGGGAAGGCTTGTATTTTAGCAAACCACGCTTTTCTGACTTGATGCCCTCCAGTTATATTGGACTACAACTCCTATCATGCCTTACATAGAATCCTAGAATCCTAGAGTTGGAAGAGACCTCATGGGCCATCCAGTCCAACCCCATTCTGCCAAGAAGCAGGAATATTGCATTCAAATCACCCCTGACAGATGGCCATCCAGCCTCTGTTTAAAAGCTTCCAAAGAAGGAGCCTCTACCACACTCCGGGGCAGAGAGTTCCACTGCTGAACGGCTCTCACAGTCAGGAAGTTCTTCCTCATGTTCAGATGGAATCTCCTCTCTTGTAGTTTGAAGCCATTGTTCCATGTCCTAGTCTCCAGGAAAGCAGAAAACAAGCTTGCTCCCTCCTCCCTGTGGCTTCCTCTCACATATTTATACATGGCTATCATATCTCCTCTCAGCCTTCTCTTATTCAGGCTAAACATGCCCAGCTCCTTAAGCCGGTCCTCATAGGGCTTGTTCTCCAGACCCTTGATCATTTTAGTCGCCCTCCTCTGGACACATTCCAGCTTGTCAATATCTCTCTTCAATTGTGGTGCCCAGAATTGGACACAATATTCCAGGTGTGGTCTAACCAAAGCGGAATAAAGGGGCAGCATGACTTCCCTAGATCTAGACACTAGGCTCCTATTGATGCAGGCCAAAATCCCATTGGCTTACATACTGGATAAGACAAGTAATGTAGTCCAAAAGGTTGAGTCAATATGAGGGTGTATCTACATGGGCAAACTTTGGCCCTCCAGGTGTTTTGGACTTCAACTCCCACAATTCCTAACAGTCTCAAACCCCTTCCTTTTACCCCTCAGTGTTGGAGCTCAGCCTGTGATTATGTTTAAGGATCAAGGTGCTTTAGATGTGGGGATGATGGTGTACTCCTTGAATTGCTACCTGTTCTGTCACGCGCTGGGCCTGTAAAGAATTTCCTTTAGAACAGGACGTGCAACCTTTGCCCAGCGGTAAGCCAGGGGGCCCAAGGAGAAGTTCTCAGAGGTTTTCCACCACAGATAGTCTTTAGATGGCTTGTGAAGTATAACAAAGTCTTTTATTAATGAACAATCAAACAGAAACTTCTCTTGACTTCAGTAAAATTAAAACAAATGATTTCAGGCTTTTAGGCAACTGGTGACTTCCTAAGGACAGGCAAGTTTCTTCAATAACTTCTTCTTTACTTTAAAGGAAAATCCCCTTTTTAACTTCTCCCAGGCTGACTGTAATCTAATCCTCACTACCGGGTCGAATTGCGTCTCAAAGCACCGAGTGGACCTGCCAGTAAAAGTTTAGATATTCTCCAACTGGAGTTCTTTGGTCTTTACAGGGCTGTTTTCCTGGGAATCTTTGGAGACCCTTAAGACTGTTTCCCCCCTGAAAGTCTTGAGGGTTGAAGCTTTTGTACAGGGGAAGCTTGCACACGTCTTGTACATTAGCTTTCCTTGCTGAGACTAACTAAAAACGGCTCCCCTCCCTTCTGAGCAAGGAGAGGAACCAAAACTTAACGATGATGGACAGGTGACTTGCCCTATGACTGCAACCAAAGGAAGCCACCTATCTGCAGAGTCCCTGAAACCTAGGACTGCAAACAAACATTTAATACAAAGAAAATAAAGTTGAAGATAAAGAGAATTCCCATGATTTGGAGCTTGAAAACAGCTCAGCACCTGGCTGCTTAAATTAAGGAGCAAATACATAGATGAGAGGAGATTAGTCAAATCAGAAGAGCCGAACAGTGGCTTCGGTGTTCTGCCAGGCTTAGAGAGAGAAAGATAAGAGACTCAAAGCTAAAGTGAAACCAGTTTCTGAGCACTTGGGACATATCTTAATGAGGAAATAAAAGTCCCAAGTACAGGATATGTAGTCAGATGAAGCATCATTTCTGTATCTCTATCTTTAACGGTTTCACTTTCTTGGCCTGCATCAGAATGAATCCCAGGAAAGCCCACAATCCCTTATGACTCTAAGTCATCAATGAACCCATCAGCTCCCGGATGCTATGACTGCTGCTGAGCTGCAACAGCTGGTACCTCACCAAACTACAACTCTCATGATTCCATAGCATAGAGCCATGGTGTTCAAGTGGTATCAAACTGCATTAAATCTACATTGGAGATGCATCCTCAGTCAGCAATAGAAGTATCTTGTCTAGGTCAAGAGAAGTAATAGTACCATTCTGTGCTGCTTTATTCCTTGCATATATTTGTACCATTTCCTCAATTAGACAAAAATCACACGGCTTTTCATTCCGCTTGTGGATCAGCCGGGCCCATGACCCATTTTTAACTGTGTCCACTTAATGCTTCTCCCATTTCTATTCATAATTGAGAGATGCCTGGCTTTGGAAATTAATTGCCTCTCTCTCTCTCTTAATGAATTCCAGATGAAAAAGATTTATGGGAGAAAACACAGCTTGTTTGCGTGGCCCATGTTTATCCATTCTGGTCCAGCACCGTGAAATCAATTTGACCTTCAATTAAATCCTGACTTCAGAACCCCTTAAAACTTTTTATTATTTTTATGATTAAAGGGTAGGCCTGGGTAACAACGGAAAAATTTGTTTCTAAAATCGATTTGTATTTGGGTTTTTTTTTTGTTTCGATATTTAAAATAATTACAAAATTTTCCCTTAAAAAAGTTCGGTATTTACGAAATTTCGTTAATATTAACGAATCAATTCGTTAAAAAGGCGGACGCGGTTGCCCGACGTGAAAATAATAGTTTTAAATAATAGTTTTAACCTCGGAGAAGGAAAGAGGGGGGAAAGAGAGAGAGAGGAGGGGTGAAACAAACCACTTTCTGCCTTCGTGAATGTAAGGGGCAGTGAAAGCAGTACTGAAAGATGGCCATCCATTCTTAATAATAATAATAATAATAAGTAATATAATAGTTTTAACCTGGAGAAGGAAAGGGGGGGAAGGAGAGAGAGAGGAGGGTGGGTGAGATCTCTACTCTGGTTTGACAATGCTTCTTCTCAATAATAATAATAATAATAATAATAATAATAATAACAAACCACTTTCTGCCTTCGTGAATGTAAGGGACAGTCAAAGCAGTACTGAAAGATGGCCATCCATTCTTAATAATAATAATAATAATAATAAATATAATTAATATTATAGTTTTAACCTGGAGAAGGAAAGAGGTTAGGTAGGCAACAGGCAGTCTCTGAGTGCTGCACTGCTGTATCTCTTTGCCCAATGCACGCAGGCCAGAGTGAGGAACGAGGTGAGGTGAGGACAGGAGGAGAGGAGAATTTTATCCACTTAAGCAGAGGCCAGGGACCCGGAAGTGGGGTAAATGCCGACCGCTTGCAACCAGGGAGAGGGGAGGGAAACAACTATAAAACTTGCACCAGACACATACGGAAATAATAACGAAACAATAACAAAACAATTACGAAATAGCTTTAAAAATTCGTTTCGTTATTTAGCTGCTCCTGGATGGTTTGTTATCGCTTCGTTTACCCAAAAAATAACGAATTATTAACGAATTACGAAATTAACGAACGAAACCGCCCAGCCCTAGTAAAGGGAAATGCCGACCTGTTTCCTGCAGCAAAGAAAAACTGTAGCACAGGTTGAGCATCTCTTGTTTGAACGCTTTGGACCACAAATGGTCTATATTTTGGATTTTTAAAAGATTTTGGAATATTTGCATATACATAAAGATGGAACTTAAGCCTGTACACTAAATTCATTTATGTTTCATATATGCCTTACAAACATAGGTAAAGGTTTTTCCCTGAAATTAAGTCCAGTCATGTCCAACTTTGGGTGTTGGTGCTCATCTCCATTGCTAAGCCGAAGAGCTGGCGTTATCCATAGACACCTCCAAGGTCATGTGGCCAGCATGATTGCACAGAGCGCCGTTACTTTCCTGCCGGAGTGGTACCTATTGATCTACTCACATTTGCATTTTTTTCGAAATGCTAGTTTGATAGAAGCTGGGGCTAACAGCGGGAGTTCACCCTGCTCCCCAGATTCGAACCTGCGACCTTTTGGTCAGCAAGTTCAGCAGCTCAGTGCTTTAACTTCCTGTGTCACCGGGGGCTCCTACACACATAACATGAAGGCAATTTTAAACACTATTTTAATAATTTTGTGCATGAAACAAAGCTGGTGTATTTTAACCCAGGTGGGAAGATGGGAACTGTAGTCCCACAGGTTGTCTTGAAGGACGAAGGTCAACAGTGTGCTGCAGCAGCCAAAAAGGCCAATAGGATTGCAGCAGTAGCAAAAAAACAAACACACCTGTGTTGACAATTTTGAATCTTGGAGTAAATTAGAATTCAGAATCATGGATTATGGATGTACAACTTGTACAAAACTAACAAATAAACAAAAAGTCTTGCAAATATTTTGTTTACTGTCTTTCTCTCATTCCAAGTTTTTACATGTATCTATATGTCTAAAAAGGTAAAGGTAAATATTTCCTCTTGACATTAAATCTAGTCAACCATGGAGGGTGGTGCTCATCTCCATTTCTAAACCGCCATTGTCCATAGACGCCTCCAATGTCATGTGGCCAGCATGACATTGGAGCACCGTTGCTTTCCCACCGGAGCTGTACCTATTGATCTACTCACATTTGCATGTTTTCAAACTGCTAGGTGGGTAGAAGCTGGGGCTGAAGCGGGAGTTCACCCTGTTCTCTGAATTCAAACCACCGACCTTTTGGTCAGCAAGTTCATCAGCACAGCAGTTTAACCCGCTGCACCACCATGGGCTCCGAACTATTTATTTATTATTTATTTATTTAGAACTTTTATATACCTGATTTGGCCACGGTGTTCCACGCTCTGGTTACATCCCATATAGACTACTGCAACACTCTCTACATGGGGTTGCCTCTGAAGACTGCCTGGAAGCTGCAATTAGTCCAACGAGCGGTGGCCAGATTACTAACAGGAGTGAGGTACAGGGAGCGTACTACTCCTCTGTTGCGCCAGCTCCACTGGCTGCCAATTAGCTTCCGAGCATAATTCAAAGTGCTGGTTTTGACCTATAAATCCATAAATGACTCCGGCCCAGTTTACCTGTCTGAATGGATTCTCCCCTATGAACCATCAAGGTTGTTAAGAACGTCTGGAGGGGCCCGTCCCACCTCCCCCACAATCGTGTCTGGTGGGGACGAGGGACAGGGCCTTCTTGGTGGTGGCGCCTCGGCTCTGGAACTCTCTCCCATTGGAGATTAGAACTGCTCCTTCCCTCCTGACCTTTAGAAAGTTGGCAAAAACCTGGCTCTGGAATTTGGTATTTGATGAGTGAGACAATAACTCTTGACCACACCGACAGATGGGGATGAATAGGGATGAATAGTAATTTTATGTTAACGATTTGGCCTTATATAATTATATGATAGTACTTTAATGTGTTTATATTAGTGTATTATTGGATGTGATGTTTTAAACTACCGTGTATGAATTCCTTGTTCTAAACCGCTTGAGTCCCTCGCTGGAGAGGAGAAGACCGGTATATAAGAGTTCTAAACAAATAAATGGGCTCCGAACTACAGCTTACAACATCTGATATTTGGAAGCAGTCTCCCATCCAAATGTTAGCCAGAGCTTACTCTGCTTAGCTTCCAAGATGAGATAGGATCTGGTACCCCAATTAAGTGTATGAAAATGGTATCTCAATTTAGTGGACAGAGGCCCAAGAGATATTTGGGGGTGAAGATATTCTCTTTCTATTCTCATTTCCCCTTTGAAAGGAAAGAGTTGGACAAGCCCCTTCCTCCCCTTACATTATTTCCCTGCAGAACTCTTTTGTTCTTCCTTCTAACCCGTTCCCTTTTATCTCTTCAAAAGAAGGGAGGAACAAAATTATCAAAGTCACGGCAAGGTCTGCCATGGAAGAAGTCTGTCTTATCCCTCTGAAACGCCCCGGGCAAATAAGTGCAGACAGGGAAAATCCCAAAACCAATGAATGGCTCTTCTTTCCAAAAGTGAATGGCCTGCATTCAGCTGTTCATTCGGGAAAGTTTGGGCTTCTAAA
Source organism: Anolis sagrei ordinatus (assembly GCF_025583915.1). Lineage (NCBI taxonomy): Eukaryota > Metazoa > Chordata > Lepidosauria > Squamata > Anolidae > Anolis > Anolis sagrei. The sequence continues at coordinate 127,820,551 of NW_026847660.1, read as the reverse complement.
AGCCCTTCTACACTGCCATACAATCCAGATAATCAAAGCAGATAATCAGATCAAAAGACTGACCAATCTTTGGGGAGTGAGTTGTGATCTCTCAGAAATGACAGGCTGGTGTTGACAATATTGCCTCTGAGCACATACAGAGTACCATCTTTTTTGCAGGCTGGTGTTGACAATATTGCCCCTGAGCACATACAGAGAGCCATCTTTTCTGCAGGCTGGCGTTGACAATATTGCCTCTGAGCACATACAGAGTGCCATCTTTTTTGCAGGCTGGTGTTGACAATATTGCCTCTGAGCACATACAGAGAGCCATCTTTTCTGCAGGCTGGCGTTGACAATATTGCCTCTGAGCACATACAGTGCCATCTTTTTTGCATGTTGGCGTCGACAATATTGCCTCTGAGCACATACAGAGTGCCATCTTTTCTACAGGTTGGTGTTGACAATATTGCCTCTGAGTACATACAGAGTGCCATTTTTTCTGCAGGCTGGTGTTGACACAGTATTGCCTCTGAGCACATACAGAGTGCCATCTTTTCTGCAGGTTGGCGCTGACATTATTGCCTCTGAGCACATACAGCGTGCCATCTTTTCTGCAGGTTGGTGCTCACATTATTGCCTCTGAGCACATACAGAGTGCCATCTTTTCTGCAGGCTGGCGTTGACAATATTGCTTCTGAGCACATACAGAGCGCCACTTTTTCTGCACTGATGTTCAAAGGGGATATTCCTGCTAGTCTATTATAACAAAAATATGTTATAATATGTTATGTCACACGCTATGAAATTATAATTCTTTATGGAGAGCTGGAAGGTCTGGCTATGTTCTGTAATCAGATGTAAACTGATGGTTTCATCTGGTGAATACAAAGTTTTACTATTTTACGGTAGCTACTATTTAGCAGTCTTTCCACAGCTATTTGGTTGTTTGTGGACTGGCTGTGTTCCACAGTCAGATATAAACTTGATTACATTATCTGCTAAATCCATGAGATCATATTGTTTAGCTGATGCAGCTTCCCCATAGCCATGTGGTGGCTTGTGGAGAGATGAAGGATCTGGCTATGTTCTGTACTCAGATGCAAACTAATGGCATTATCTTCTGAATCAATGGGGTCTTTTTGGTGCAGCTTTTCCATAGTCATCCAGTAATTTATGGATAGCCAAAGGGTTTGGTGATGTTCAGACAGATGCAAAGTGATGACACCATCTGCTGAAGCCATAAGATCTTCCAGAGTTTTACTGTTTAGCTGACACAGCTTTCTCACAGTCATTCGATGATTTATGGAGAGGCAAAGAGTCTGGCTATGCTCCGTAGCAAGGTGCAAAATACTGGCATTACCTTCTGAATCCATGGGGTCTTTCAGGGTTTTACTGTTTCTGATGCAGCTTTCCCATAGTCATTCAATGGTTTATGGAGAACCAAAGAGTCTGGCTATGTTCCATAGTCAAATGCAACTTTCGGACATCATTACAAGAATCCATGGGATCTTCCAGAGCTTTCAATAGATGATATACTCATTTTGTATCAGGCTACAGAGCCAGAGCCAGATACTACTGTTTTAAAAAACCAGGACCTCCAAACCCACAACCCAAGAGGGGTCCATTGGGTAGGTAGGTACCTAGTGTCCCTCTGGCTGTTCAGGTCATCCAGGAATGACCTTTCCCCTGTATTTAAAGTGGCATACACACACACAGGGTGGGAAATGGGGTGAATCCCATCATTCCTCCAGGCTGATGACACAATCACCTGATACCCATCTCTCCTAGCCTACAAAAAAAAAAAACCCTTCTGTTTAACACTGAATTAAGCCAAAAGGTTCCACAAGTCACCTATCTCCCTGGGAAGCAATCAAGGTGTCTCAGCACCTATTGTTTCCTCATCTAGGACCTATTACGTAATACCAGCTGATATTTATTTGTTTGTCCTGTCAGGGTAACCAGTCAATTGTATTACATTTCTAACAGAACAAAACAAACAAACAAACAAACAAACAGACAGACAAAACACAAAATTTGCAAGTTTGGTAGTTGATTAAATGTCCTTTGACCAGTATCTGGCCACTTGGAGTGCTTCTGGTGTTGCCGCAAGAAGGTCCTCCATGGTGCATGTGGCAGGGCTCAGGTTGCATTGCAGCAGGTGGTCAATGGTTTGCTCTTCTCCACACTCACATGTCGTGGATTCCACTTTGTGACCCCATTTCTTGAGGTTGGCTCTGCATCTCATGGTGCCAGAGCGCAGTCTGTTCAGCGCCTTCCAAGTCGCCCAGTCATCTGTGTGCCCAGGGGGAGTCTCTCATTTGGTATTAGCCATTGGTTGACGATCTGGGTTTGAGCCTGCCACTTTTGGACTCTTGCTTGTTGAGGTGTTCCAGCGAGTGTCTCTGTAGATCTTAGAAAACTATTTCTAGATTTAAGTCATTGACGCGCTGGCTGATACCCAAACAGGGAATGAGCTGGAGATGTCTCTGCCTTGGTCCTTTCACTATTGGCTGCTACTTCCCGGCGGATGTCAGGTGGTGCAATACCGGCTAAGCAGTGTAATTTCTCCAGTGGTGTAGGGCACAGACACCCTGTGATAATGCGGCATGTCTCATTAAGAGCCACATCTACTGTTTTAGTGTGGTGAGATGTGTTCCACACCGGGCATGCATACTCAGCAGCAGAGTAGCACAGCGCAAGGGCAGATTAAAACCATTTAGAACAATCAACTTCGGACCTTGCCCACATTCCTCCCTTAAGCCCGTCACAGGAGGTAGGCACAGAAAATGGCTACAGGCTTCAAAATGAGCAATGACAATTTATTAAATTTCCCACAGACCAGAAGCAATCAGCAGCAACAGCAGGTAGTGCGCCTCCACCAGTCAATGTGCGCATCATAATCTGCACCAATTTGTACCCAGTTGCACCAAGGTCCAGTATTTCAAATTGCTGTTAAGACTCTATAAATGTCTCTATATGTATCCATTGTCTTTATGTTTGATTTGACTTTTATACGAAGTGAATGAAACCTCTGTTTGTTCCTTCATCCTGTTCGTGTCTTATTTGGAATGTTCGAGTTAGGCACGGCAGGAACCTGAACCCACAGTTTAGTGGAGCTGCAAAGGCAATGCTACTGCCATATCCTGCCCAGGCTCTCTACTGTCGGCGTAAATAAAAACAAACAAACAAAACACCCGCTGGGTAGGTACGTGGATTATAACTCCTCTCACATCCTCGCTGTGCTGCGCAGGGGACTGATTGTCTCAAGCAGTTAAGTTGAATCAAGACATAGTAGTCTTGATCTGTAGTTAGCAGAGATTTACAGCACAGTCTCTGACCTTGTTTGCCACTCACCTCTTTGATACGACACTTGAGCTCTGGCTTTCATCCAAACCCCTTTGGAGTCTTTCATCTCCACTCTTTGCATTATATACAGATACTTACATATCAGCTCTGTTATCATTATATGTGAAGATATACTCACAGCAACACAATGAGCAGTGACAACCATGGTAAGTCACGCAAATAGCAAGGGATCTGCATTCAAGACGTCCACATGGCAAAATGATCTGCATGGCAAGAGATCATGCACATGTCTGCCACTTACTTTTATACCCATAGGGACCACAGGAACTAATACAATTGTCATCATGTCTGTCACATGGTCACGATTCAGCTGTCCCTCTAGATCAGTGTTTCTCAAGCTGGGGGTTGAGACCCCTGGGGGGGTTCGCAAGGGGGTGTCAGAGGGGTCACCAAATACCATCAGAAAACATAGTATTTTCTGTTGGTTATGGGAATTCTGTATGGGAAGTTTGGCTCAATTCTGTCATTGGTGGGCTTCAGAATGTTCTCTGATTATAGGTGAACTATAAATCCCAGAAACTACAAATCCCAAATGTTAAGGTCTATTTTCCCCTAGCTCCACCAGTGTTTACATTTGGGCATATTGAGGATTCGTGCCAGGTTTGGTCCAGATCCTTCATTGTTTGAATACCCAGTGCTAGATATAGGTGAACTACAACTCCAAAAGTCAAGGTCAATGCCCACCAAACCCTTATTTATTTATTTATTTATTTATTTCCGTCACTTTTACCCCGCCCTTCTCACCCCCGAGGGGGGACTCAGGGCGGCTTACAGAGGAAGGCACAATTCGATGCCTTTGTCACATATACATACATATATAAGCAAATTAAACAATTACACATTAGAAATTAAAAACATCACTACACAACAATACAGTAACACAGTAATAGACTAATCCTGAGCTCAGCGTTCGGAGTTTCGTAAATCCGTTCCGTCTCGTCAAATTCCAGCTTGTCATCAGGTCTTTCTTTAGCTGCCATGATGTCCAAATGCCTGGTCCCATATCCAGGTTTTCAACTTTTTCCTAAATGAAAGAAGGGACGTTGCCGATCTAATCTCCCCGGGAGTGAGTTCCACAGGTGGGGGGCCACCACCGAGAAGGCCCTGCTCCTCGTCCCCGCCAATCTCACTTGTGATAGAGGCGGGGTCGAGAGCAGGGCCTCCCCAGAAGATCTTAGACTCCGAGGTGGGACGTAGAGGGAGATCCGTTCGGACAGATACACTGGGCCGGAACCGTATAGGGTTTTGTAGGTCAAAACCAGCACTTTGAATTGTGCTCGGAATTGGATCGGCAGCCAGTGGAGCTGACACAACAGGGGGGTGGTGTGCTCCCTGTATGCCGCTCCGGTGAGCAATCTGGCTGCCTCCCGCTGGACTAGTTGGAGTTTCCGAGCAGTCTTCAAAGCAACCCCATGTAGAGTGCGTTACAGTAATCTATACAGGATGTAACCAGAGAATGGACCACCGTGGCCAAGACAGACTTCCCAAGGTACGGGCGCAGCTGGCGCACAAGTTTTAATTGTGCAAAAGCTCTCCCAGCCACCGCTGAGACCTGGGCTTCCAGGCTCAGCGATGAGTCCAGGATCACTCCCAAGCTGCGAACCTGCGTCTTCAGGGGGAGTGTAACCCCGTCTAACACAGGCTGTAACCCTATGCCCTGGTCGGCCTTACGACTGACCAGTAGGACCTCTGTCTTGTCTGGATTTAGTTTCAATTTGTTAGCTCTCATCCAGTCCGACACAGCGGCCAAGCACCGGTTCAAGGTCTGGACAGCCTCCTTGGTGACAGGTGGGAAGGAGTGACAGATTTGGACATCATCTGCATAGAGATAACACCTCATTCCGAAACTCCAGATGATCTCCCCCAGCGGCTTCATGTAGATGTTAAACAACATCGGGGACAGAATTGAACCCTGTGGGACTCCACACAACAACGGTTGCGGAGCCGAACAGGTGTCACCCAATAACACCTTCTGGGTCCGTCCCTCAAGGAAGGATCGGAGCCACCGCAGAGCAGTGCCTCCGAGCCCCATGTCCATGAGGCGCCCCAGAAGGATACCGTGATCAACGGTATCGAAGGCCGCTGAGAGGTCCAGCAGAACTAACAGGGACACACTCCCCCTGTCCAGCTCCCTGCGCAGATCATCTACCAAGGCGACCAAGGCTGTCTCAGTTCCATGTCCCGGCCTAAAGCCTGACTGTGCCGGATCTAGATAATCAGTGTCTACCAGAAACCCCTGGAGTTGTGCTGCCACCACACGTTCCATGACTTTGCCCAAATAGGGGAGATTGGAAACTGGCCGATAGTCGAATTGAGTGGGATCCAGTGATGGTTTCTTCAACAGCGGTTTTATAACAGCTTGTTTTAAGCTCTCTGGAAATTTTCCTTCCTGTAAGGAGACATTAACCATCACCTTCACCCACTCTGCCAAACCCCCTCTGGCTTCTTTTATCAGCCAGGATGGGCAGGGGTCTAGGATGCATGTGGTGGGTCGCACCTCTCCAAGGATCCTGTCCACATCCTCAAGCTGAACCAATTGAAACGAATCCAACAAAACTGGACAAGCAGATGTTCTCGTTGCATCCCCGGAGACTGCCGTTAACATGACGTCAAAGCCTGATCGAATCCGCTCAATTTTATCCGTGAAGAATCGAGCAAATGCTTCACAGCGGGCCACCGAGTTATCCGAGGCCTCGCATTTTGGAGGATTTAACAGGCCCCTGACAACTCGGAAAAGCTCAGCCGGACGATTCTTCGCGGATGCAATATTGGCTGTAATAGATGTTTTTTGAGCTGCCGCTATTGCCACACCGTAGGACCTTAAAAAGACATTCAGGTGTGTTTGGGCTGGATTGGTGGGATTCTGGTGCCACACGCACTCTAGCCTCCTCTTCTTTCGCTTCATTGCTGCCAGCTCCTCAGTAAACCAAGAGGCTGGTTTAGCTCGGTTACTCGAGAGGGGACGTTCCGGAGCGATTGTGTCAATTGCCCTGGTCAACTCACTGTCCCAGCGAGAGACCAGAGCATCGACAGAGTCGCCAGCCAAGGAGGTGGAGAAATCCCCAAGAGCCGTCAGAAAACCATTTGGATCCATAAGTCTCCTGGGGCGGACCATTCTAATGGGTCTACCACCCCTGCGGAGGTTAGAAGGCACAGTTAGTCTAAATCTGATCAGATGGTGATTGGTCCATGGCAATGGAGCGATGGTCAGCTCCTCCACCCCATCACCCTCATTCCATCCCTGCGCAAAAACCAAATCCAAAGTGTGCCCGACACTATGGGTGGGACCAGATATTAGTTGGGACAGGCCCATGGTTGCCATGGCGGCCATGAAGTCCTGAGCCGCTCCTGAGAGAGAGGCCTCGGCATGGACATTGAAATCTCCCAGGACTAAAAGCCTTTGGGAGCTCAAAGCCATGTCCGAGACCACTCCCGCTAGCTCAGGTAGGGAGACTGTAGTGCAGCGGGGTGGTCGGTACACTAACAGAATCCCTATCCTGTCCCGGTCACCTATCCTAAAGCCGGCACATTCAAACGAAGATGTTTGTGGGATGGGACGTCTGATCAGAGGGATAAACTCCTTATAGACCACTGCGACTCCTCCTCCCCGCCCTCCAAGCCTTGGTTGATGCTGAACACAGAGTAGCCTGGTGGACAGAGTTGGGAGAGGTTAACCCCTCCCCCTTCATCCAGCCAGGTCTCCGTTATACAAGCCAGGTCGGCCTGTTCTTCTTGGATTAGATCTTGAATAATAGCAGTTTTTCCATTTACCGACCTGGCATTGAACAGCACCACCTTTAACCTGGAGGGTCCACCATCCTGGGACCTCAGTTGTATCTTGTCAGGAGGATGTTTTGAAGCTGCCAATCTGTTTTTGCTAATTTCGGGCCGAATTGTAGTCTCAATTTTTGGAATTGCCAATGTTCTGTTATAAATTTTTGGCCGAATTTGATTTTTCCTTGGGTTGTTAGCATTTTTGGAGGTTGCCAATCTATTATCGTGAATTCTGGGCCGGAATAAATAATTTGCTCTCCCTTTCCCGTATCTCCCTCTGCCTGTCACCACCCCTATGGCGGCACCCCCACCCGTGGGCCCACCCTTCCCCCGGGGACATGTCTTCCATTTCCATCTATTGTTGTTCCATATGTCAATGCTTGATGATAATTGTAGTCACATATAGTTAGGTCTTGATGTTCCCCCCCTTTGAGATTGCCTGCTCCTTCCAGTGTATTAAAAATGGTAAAGTGCACTAGTATCGATAGCAGCAGGATTGGAGTTAATGGTAACATAGGAGTAGGGTAATTGATAAACAACAATATTTGTGCTTAGTTCCAAAGTGACTGTGCAAAACTCTGAGCAGTTATTTAAAGTGCGACACAATTGATCACAATTAATCACAATTAATCAATCAATCACTTGATCATGGATCTGGGATTTGGGACCGGTTTGCTACTGGCAAGAGTTCTGGCAGATTAGGGATCTAAAGTGCTCAATGTAAAGTGGTATAGTGCTATGATAGTTCTAAAGTGCAAAGTTAGTGCCTTCTGGACTAAATCCACAATCAACCTCCAATCAGGACAGTCAGTTCAAACAATAGGAACCCAGTACTCTAGGTCCGTGGAAAGCAAGCCAGCACCCATTGGCCGGGTCCCTAGTTCTTCTTGGCCGACCTCAGAAGGAGATGACCCAGTTCACGGGAAGATGGTAGCCCGGATATTGAAGACAACAGTTATTTAACACTAGTTACCAGCACAGATTCTAAACTGTATTAAATGATGTTACTTGCACAGTATTCTCTGTTGGTTATGGGAGTTCTGTGTGCCAATTTTGGTTCAATGCCATCATTGATAGTGTTCAGAATGCTCTGTGATTGTAGGTTAACTATTGTCACGTTGCCAGGGCTCTGTCTTTACAAAGGCAGAGATGAACCAAACAAAAACCTAGTTTGTATAAAACAATTTAATTAGAACAGCACTTACTTTCTGGCTGTTTTAATAGTCCAAAATATAAAACAAAAGATAGCACTCAGCCACAGAATACAAAACAAAAATAGCAAACACTGTTGCAGGTTCAAGACAACTCTGTAGTCAAAAAGTCCAGTTCAGTTGTCAAACGCCGAGAGTTCAATAAACAAAGTCCAGGGATCAAGTGTGTATACCATAGTCAAAAGCCAGTCCAAAGATTCAAGGTTCCAGGATTCCAAAGGTCAAGACACTGGAAATCCACAAACCTGGGGGGAAACCAGCAGCATCTACCACCAAGATAAAACAAATACCTTTCTCCCAAAGAATAGTCCCAAGGCTAGCTCCTTATATCCAGAAACACCCAGCTGCAACCCATCTCTTGCATACCTCCACCCTTAATTGCTTTCACTCATGAACTCTTATAGATTACTGAACCCTTAGAAGTAATCCTTCCATCACCACCCCCCCCCCCCCCCCATTCCACTAGTATTCAAATTTGGGAGTATTGAGATTTGTGCCAAATTTGGTCCACTGAATGAAAATACATTCTGCATATCAGATATTTATATTATGATTCATAACAATAGCAAAACTGCAGTTATGAAGGAGCAACGAAAATAATTTTATGGTTGAGGGTTCGCCAGAACATAAGGAACTGTTTTAAGGGGTCGAGGAACTGTATTGAGGAGTCGCGGAATTAGGAAGGTTGAAAATCACTGCTCTAGATCCACATGTCCATTTGCTTAACCCCTTCAGTGGAATGTGCTGTGACCACATGTCTATTAGAACTGTATTTTTCACACACTAGGGTTACAGACAATGCTTGTCTAACTAACACAGTATTATCTACTTGACATCTACCATAGAATCATAGGGTTGGAAGAGACCTCATGGGCCATCCAGTCCAACCCCCTGCCAAGAAGCAGGAATATTGCATTCAAATCACCCCTGACAGATGGCCATCCAGCCTCTGTTTAAAAGCTTCCAAAGAAGGATCCTCCACCACACTCCGGGGCAGAGAGTTCCACTGCTGAATGGCTCTCACAGTCAGGAAGTTCTTCCTCATGTTCAGATGGAATCTCCTTTCTTGAAGTTTGAAGCCATTGTTCCACATCCTAGTCTCCAGGGAAGCAGAAAACAAGCTTGCTCCCTCCTCCCTATGACTTCCTCTCACATATTTATACATGGCTATCATATCTCCTCTCAGGCTTCTCTTCTTCAGGCTAAACATGCCCAGCTCCTTAAGCTGCTCCTCATAGGGCTTGTTCTCCAGACCCTTGATCATTTTAATGGGGTCACTGACTACCTATAGAAAGGAGCTGCTACAGCTAAAAGGCAGGTCCAAGGGTTAGGATGGCCATTGCAGAGGTAGAAGAGTATAATAATCAGTAGTTTTTCATGGGAGTGTGAAGTTTGAATCTTGAAATAGAGAGTCATAGTCCAATATGCAAACTACTGCACCATATTAGCTCTCGTTGTGCTTTAAACTGCTGCACATTGGTTGCATCTTGAATTTCTTAAATTACAGTCATGCACTGCAAGCATCCATAGGCAGTTGTGATATCAAAACAGGCCCATAAAAGTCAAGGTTTTGTTATGTGCTTTAATGTTATGGAAAAAGAAAACAGCCTACTTTGAAATAAAGCAATGTGTGCTGTCCGTCCTATAATAAAACATCCTAGTTTTTAGACTGTTGCATATTTGGCATGCGGCTGAATCCCATGAAACCAAAGCTTTTCTATGATGGATTTTCGCTCTGAGTGATTGTCTTTGAAGTTAGCAAGAATGGCCATTGTTCCTCTCAAAGCCTGGATTGTTGCAATTAACCTCTTGAAAAGACAAAAGGACTCCAGCTTGTCTGAAAGACACGTTTGCTGACCCCAGAGTCTGGCACCTTTTTTAATTAATTACTAGCACTTATTAACTGTCTTTGGATGAGAAGGTCTGGGAAGGACTGCATTTTATGAAAAATCGGAGGAAAGGGGATTTTGCTAAAGCCAGGAATGGGCAAACTTGGGCCCTCCAGGTGTTTTGGACTTCAACTCCCACAATTCCTAACAGCCGGTAGGCTGTTAGGAATTGTGGGAGTTGGAGTCCAAAACACCTGGAGGGCCCAAGTTTGCCCATTCCTGGCCTAAGCCTTTGGGGAAGGGAAAATTTCCGTCTCCTTCTCTCCTTTCGAAAATCCAAAATAGTTGCTGTCCCATAACAATAGTAGTAGTAGTAGTAGTAGTAATAATAATAACAACAATAACAAAACAACAACAACAACAACACGTTATTTATATTCCGCCTTATCTCCCCAAGGGGACTCAGGGCAGATCACAGTACACATACACGGCAAACATTCAATGCCATTTTTGGATAGACAATACAGAGACAGGCAGAACATAAAGGAAGTATGTTGTTTCGATGTTCAGCTTTTTGGCATCTTGGAGGGTTGTACTCAAATCTAGCCCCAAGGGGGTGCTGTCACTCCATCCTCTTTGATGAAGAGCCATCAGGACTTCCTCCTTCCTTTTCATTACCGGGCATTTTCTGATCTTTTTTCTTTATGGTGTCGTAAAATGCCTCCCCCACTTGTTTTAACAGTACCTATTTCCCAAATTACAGCTCACGCTGTTTTCAAACTGCTTAGGTCAACAGTAAACTAGGCTCATGCTGACCTGGGGCTTTTAACTGGCACCCTTTTGGTTGGTAGATCTTAACATTGCTCGTAATTTACCAGCTGTGCTTAAGCCTGGGCAGATACAGATAGTCAACCTGTGAATCTTTGCCCCATTTCACTTTCCTCCCTTTTCTTTTTTCTGTTTATTTTTTTGGACTGTATATTATTTTGATGGTATATTGGATCATTAGTGTTACAAATAATCAAACCCAGCCTTGACCTGGAAGGATGAATATGTGGACAACTCTGGGAACAATTTGGGCCGGGCTTTAGCACAACAGGTTAACCGCCAGCTGCAGTAAATATTGCCAACTGAAAGGCTGACAGTTCGAAGCCCAGGTCAGGGTGAGCTCCTGGCCTTTGGCCCAGTTTCTACCTACCTAGCAGGTTTGAGTAGATAAATAGGTACTGCTTCAAACTGGGGAGGTATTTAAGGCACCCATAAGGAAATGCTAGAAAAATTTTGGCGATTTGATCAAGGAGGAAGTTTATGAACAAATGGGTTGTTGTAGGTTTTTTCGGGCTGTATGGCCATGGTCTCGAGGCATTCTCTCCTGACGTTTCGCCTGCATCTATGGCAAGCATCCTCAGAGGTAGTGAGGTCTATTGGAACTAGGAAAAAGGGTTTATATATCTGTGGAATGACCAGGGTGGGACAAAGGACTTTTGTCTTCTGGAGCTAGGTGTGATTGTTTCAACTGACCACCTTGATTAGCATACAATGGGCTGATTGTGCAAACTTTTTGTTGCAAACGTTTGGAGCAAACTTTTGTTGAGAGGTAATTAGATGTCCCTGCCTGCTTCCTCTCTGTTGTTGTGCTGTTGCAATTTTATGAACAAAGCTCTTCGGCAGCTCTTCGGCAGGGATGATGGAGCAACAGCACCTCCCTGTGGCCGGAACCGAGCACAAGCCTCCAAGATGCCGAAGATGGGGAAAGCCTATATATACCTCTATCTATGCACAATTGTTTGTCTTGTCTTGTGTATAACGGCAATGAATGTTTGCTGTATATTGTGTTCTGTGATCTGCTTTGAGTCGCCTTTGGGGTGAGAAGGGTAGAATATAAATACTGTAAATAAAATAAAGAAATAAACAAACAAATAAACAACTAAAGGGATGCCTTGGAAAACAGAGCTAAGCTCTTTTCACTAGGAAAGAGCAGGATGGCTTCCTAATGGTTTGCCTTAAGTGCACCAGATGTCTCTTGGTTTGATGCCCAGATCTTCCTGGCTGAGAGATTTCCCCCTCACTGTCTCCATTTGGATAGTATTTGCCTTATTTCAGGACTACTCTGCAAAAGTCCAGAAATGATAGCATTGCTCGAGTGAAAACTGTTCTACAGGCGCATCTACACTGCAGAATGAACGCATCTTGACATCACTTGAGCTGTCATGGTTCAATGCTATGGGATCCTGGAGCCATGGCAGTTCTGATAATGTCAAACTGCATTTATTCTGCAGTGTAGATGCACCTCTAAAACTGTTTTCACTCGAGCGGTGCTATCATTTATGGAATTCACCCTTTGCAGAGTAGTTTTACAAGGTCTTTCTTTTGCCTTCTCTGCCCAAGAGTGGTTGGGGCTTGCTGAACTACAACTCCCATACTTCCATAACATTGAGCAGTGGCAATTAAAGCAGTGTCAGACTGTAATGATTCTAGATGCACCCCATCAGTGTAATGTTACACTCCAACTCCCACATGGGAGAACAAGGGTCTGGAGAACAAGCCCTATGAGGAGCGGCTTAAGGAGCTGGGCATGTTTAGCCTGAAGAAGAGAAGGCTGAGAGGAGATATGATAGCCATGTATAAATATGTGAGAGGAAGCCACAGGGAGGAGGGAGCAAGCTTGTTTTCTGCTTCCCTGGAGAATAGGACACGGAACAATGGCTTCAAACGACAAGAAAGGAGATTCCATCTGAACATGAGGAAGAACTTCCTGACTGTGAGAGCTGTTCATCAGTGGAACTCTCTGCCCCTGAGTGTGGTGGAGGCTCCTTCATTGGAGGCTTTTAAACAGAGACTGGATGGCCATCTGTCAGGGGGGATTTGAATGCAATATTCCTGCTTCTTGGCAGAATGGGGTTGGACTGGATGGCCCATGAGGTCTCTTCCAACTCTTTGATTCTATGATTCTATGCCACGTGCAAATTTTCAACCAGAATGAAATTTGGTTCATAATGAAGTTTGCTTGGAAGGAGAGATGTAATTTGAGGGAAGATCATCCTTCTGTCTTCTGCTTGAAAGAAATAAACCCAATCTTCCTAAGGAGGCTCTTATATTAAGAAAAAGTGCCTGCCAAAGAAATATGTGTGTCTAGAAAAGTGACAAATGGACTGGCAACCTTTCCAACTAGGGATGGATGGATGAATCGTTTGCTCACTGCTGGCATTACGGCCCAATGGAGGACGCAGACTACTTGCTTGACTGTAAGCAACAGACAAGATTTGGTTTACAGAGATGGTGCCATCAATCTTTCCTTCTACACAGCCCTTCTCATTATCATACCTTCTACCTTTAATGATTGTGTAAAAGGGGGAATGTCAATATCAAGTCCTGTACTGAGAGAAATGTGGAATATACATTAAAAGCATTAAACAAATGTGTGGCTTCTTATCTGATTGCGTGATACTGTCAGCAATGTTGGCTGAAACTACACCACCATATTAGCTCCCTGGGTTTTGTTTCCTGTCCCTTTTCTTTGGAGGCCTAAACAGAAGGAAGGAAAGACACAAAAGGAAGGGAGGATTAAAGGTTTGAAGAGAAGGATGGAAGAGAAGGAGGAAGGGAAGAAGGAAGGAAGGAAGGGAGGGAGGGAGGGAGGGAGGGAGGGAGGAAGGAACAAAAGGAAGGAAGGAAGGAAGGAAGGAAGGAAGGAAGGAAGGAAGGAAGGAAGGAAGGGAAAGTGGAAGGACAGAGAGAAGGAAGGAAGGATGAAAGGGTGGAAGGGAAGGATGGGAGGAGAAAGAGGAGGGAAGGAAGCGAGAGAGGGAGGTAAGGAGGAAGGAAAGCGAGAAGGAAAGACACAAAAGAAAGGGAGGAAGGATTAAAGGATTGAAGAGAAGGATGGAAGGGAAGGAGGAAGGGAGGGAGGAAGTAATAGAAGGAAGGAAGGAAGGAAGGAAGGAAGGAAGGAAGGAAGGAAGGAAGGAAGGAAGGGAAAGTGGAAGGACAGAGAGAAGGAAGGAAGGGAGGATGAAAGGGTGGAAGGGAAGGATGGAAAGAAGGGAAGGAGGAAGGAAAAAGAGAAGGGAATAGAAAGAGAGAGATATGGAAGGACAGAGGAAAGAGGGAACGAAGGACAAAAGGGTGGAAGGGAAAAATGGAAGGAGAAAGAGGGAGGTAAGGATGGGAAGGAGGGGGGTGAGGAGGAAGGAAAGAGAGAAGGAAGGAAAGATAGGACTGAGAGAGAGGAGGGTCTGAGAAAAGAGTCCAAGTGGTCTCATCTGGCTCTGGGCCTGGTTTTGGTCATACCTATTCTATAAGTTACTTTGATGCTTGGAATCTAGAGACCAAAGAAACATTTCTTTTGGGATTACCAAAAGATGCCCAACTTTGTTTGCCCTAGGAATTTATTGCCGTGTTGGGCCATTTGTGCATTATGGGATCAGGCATTTTTGGTGCTCAACCCATAGTGGGAAGTTTTGCTTGCCGGATAGCGATTGGGAGCATTTAGAAAGCGGAACATTGTGAATTTCAAACACCAAGCCTCCAGCCTCTTATCTCTGAACTCCATTTTTGAAAATCAAAAAGCTTAAAGATTGGGATGCTGTGATCTTCCAGACAGCTGGCGACTGTCAGAGAAACATTGCCCAGTGTAAGAGGGAGGGAGAGAAAGGTAACGAAAGCGATGCTCTTTGAAGAGCTGAATTTAGAATAGCCAAAGCATCATCTGTCTATTCAATTGCCCACAAGGTGAAATCTGCTCAGTTGGCATTTGGGTTGGGAAAGCATTTCACTCCGCTTCACTTCCCTGCCCTATTAAGAGCTTTCCAAAATTTGCAAATTGCTTCATAATTAAGATGGAAACAACGACTACGAATACTACCCATATTACAAATCATATCCTACTTGCTTCTTCTTGCAGATTGAAGTAGAGAACAGTAATATATACAAGAGGCTTGGGCAAGCTTGGGCCCTCCAGGTGTTTTGGACTTCAACTCCCACAATTCCTAACAGCCTACAGTCTCCCATAAATCTTCTTCATTTGGAGTTCATTAAGAGAGAGAGATGTAATTAATTTCTGAAGCTGGGCATCTGTTGCACTCCAGGACAGGAAAAGCCCTCTGACTTTAAACACCACACGCTGAATAGGAAAACAATCCTTTTATTGGATATAACTAAAAAGCAGCAAAGTAAAAAGCACTTTAAAGAAATAGGTAAATCCAATTAGGTAAGAAGATAAGCAGGAACAAAATAGTCCAGGGTAAAGTTCAGTGAAGTCCATGAAAACAAAGTCCACACTTCTCTAATATAATCCAGAAAACAAGGAAACATTAATCCAAGGCATGAGTATGTAGTTATAAAATCCAAGAATCAAAACCATGAAACAAGAAATACTTTAGCATGAATCTTCCAAGCTAGGCTTCCAAGAAACAAGGATGAGAACTTAACTTGATTCCAAACAATGCTTCATCTGGCTACATTTCCCGTACTTGGGACTTTTATCCCCTTGTTAAGCTATCCCAAGCACTCAGGAATTGGTTTCCCTTTCATTCAGATTCCCTTATCTTTTTCTGTTGGAGCCTGGCAGAAAGCCGAAGCCACTGTTCAGTTTGTCCATTTTGACTAATCTCCTGCAGTCTATCTATTTCAGTGGTTCTCAACCTTCCTAATGCCACGACCCCTTAATATAGTTCCTCATGTTTTGTTGCCACTTCATAACAGTAATTTTAATACTGTTATGAATCATAATGTAAATATCTGATATGTAGGATGTATTTTCATTCACTGGACCAAATTTGGCACAAATACCTATACGCTCAAATTTGAATATTGGTGGGGTTGGGGGAGGTTGTATTTGTCATTTGGTGGAGTTTGGGGAAAATAGACCTTGACATTTGGAAGTTGTAGTTGCTGGGATTTATAGTTCATCTACAATCAAAGAGCATTCTGAACTCCACCAATGATGAAATTGAACCAAACTTAGCAGACAGAACTCCCATGACCAACAGAAAATCCTGGAAGGGTTTGGTGGGCACTGACCTTGAGTTTTGGAGTTGTAGTTCACCTACATCCAGAGAGCACTGTGGACTCAAACAATGATGGATCTGGAGCATACTTGGCACAGATACTCAATATGCCCAAATGTGAACACTGGTGGAGTTTGGGGGAAATGGACCTTGACATTTTGGAGTTGTAGTTGCTGGGATTTATAGTTCCCCTACAATCAAAAAGCATTCTGAACCTCACCAATGATAGAATTGGGCCAAACTTCCCACACCAAACTGTGACACCCCCTTGTGACCCCCCCCCCAGGGGTCCCGACCCCCAGGTTGAGAAATGCTGATCTATATGCTCTTTAACCTCTGCAGATACCGAGTTGTTTTCTAGGAACTTTCTGGTAGCAATTCAGGGAGTGCACCATCATTCCCACACCCTTCAGCGACATTCTTATGGGAAACTACACTTTAAACAGGGATTTCCTGTTCATTCTTTGCATCAATATCATTGACCAAACCATTGCCATCTTGAAAGTCATTGACATCACTACCCACATCCTAAGCACCCTGATCCTGAAACACAATCACAGGCTGAGCTCCAGCAGCATCTCTCAATTATGAGCAGAAAGTGAAGGGGAGAAGCATTAAGCGGAAACAGTTAAAATGGGTTATGGGCCCAGGTGATCCACAAGCGGAATGAAAACCCGTGTGATTTTTGCCTTATTGAGGAAAGCCTTGGGAAATTGTACAAATGGAGCTTAAGTGGCTGAGGGGGAAAAGGAAAGTCCTGAAGCTGTGAAGAATTGTGGGAGTTGGAGTCCAAAACACCTGGAGGGTCAAAGTTTGCACAGGCTTGATGTAGATACAACAAGCACTACATCTTGTTGGATTGTTTCCCCTTTGCTTTTGAAATGGCTGTTCCTTCAAAACAATTCTTTTCTGCTGTTCCGCTCTCTGCGTGAGGCTTGGCGTGCAAAAGTCCCAGTGGACAAGTCTGTGAAAATGATAAACGCAGAATGCCAATTTGCTCTAATAACTACTGTGGTTTTTACTTTTTAGACCTCTCTCTCTGTATGGCAAGCTATCCGAGACAAATAAAAAGCGGCTGTTGGGGAAGAATGACTTTCGGGAAACATTAGGAGCCAGCAATTTAGATAACTGTGTTCCGTTTGAGGCCTTCTAGAGCAGTGTTTCTCAACCTGGGGGTGGGGACTCCTGGGAGGGGTCACAAGGGGGTGTCAGAGGGGTTGCCATGGACCATCAGAAAATACAGCATTTTTTGTTGGTCATGGGAGTTCTGTGTGGGAAGTCTGGCCCAATTCTATCGTTGGTGGGGTTCAGAATGCTCTTTGATTGCAGGTGAACTATAAATCCCAGCAACTACAACTCTCTAATGTCAAGGTCTATTTTCCCCAAATTCCATCAGTGTTCACATTTGGGCATATTGAGTATTCATGTCAAGTTTGGTCCAGATCCATCACTGATTGAGTCCATAGTGCTCTCTGGATTTAGGTGAACAACAACTCCAAAACTCAAGGTCAATGCCCACCATACCATTCCAGTATTTTCTAATGGTCACGGGAGAACTGTGTGCCAAGTTTGGTTCAATTCAATCATTGGTGGAGTTCAGAATGCTCTTTGATTGTAGATGAACTACACATCCCAGCAAATCCCAAATGACAAAATCAATCTCCCCCCAACTCCATCAGTGCTTATATTTGGGCGTATCGGGTATTTGTGCCAAATTGGGTCCAATGAATGAAAAGACATCCTGCATATCAGATCTTTACATTATGTTTCATGACAGTAGCAAAATTACAGTGATGAAGTAGCAATGAAAATAATGTTATGGTTGGGGGTCACCACAACAGGAGGAACTGTATTAAGGGGTCATGACATTAGGAAGGTTCAGAACCAGTATGTTGCTTTGGACTTTGAATCTGGGGACCTGGGTTCTAATTCCTGGTTGGACATGGAAATCCATTGAGTGACTTTGGGCAAGTCACACTGTCTCAGCTTGAGAGATACACAGAAAAAAAAAGCTTGAGAGCTTGAGAGATACACAGAAAAAAAAAGAAGCCCTGAAATAGGCTCACTTTAGGGGTGCCACATGTTGGAAACACCTTGAAGTCGCACAACAAAACAATCCTTGAGGGGTTTGGAAAGTCCAGAAAGCAAGGCAATGCTTAGAATCAAGACTATTTCATCATCCCTGTCAATGAAGCCATCTTTCCAGAGAGCCTCAGGAAGCCAAAAGCAACTCATCCAAAAGAGATCTATTAATTCTCATTATTTGAAGCCCTGAGAAAGAAAGGGGAAAAAAAGGTCTCGGCGTGAATCTGGGATGCAGCCGTTGGGAGCCAACGGAGTGCCATTTCTAATTACTGAGAGATTGGGTTTCCATGGAAGTCGTGATCTTGCATTATTCAGACCTGATTACAGAAAATATTTGGTCAGAAGCAGCACAGAATATACAACAGACTATATTTTCTAATATGAACCAGCTGGAGACTTAAGATTCACAGGAGGGGGCTTTCTCTCAGTCCAGCCATCATCACAGACAAGCTTGGCCAATACGCAATGACTGCTCCCGTTCTCTGATTCCAGGTCTGACCAAAGCAGAATTTAGTGGCAACAACAACAGCAACAACAACAACATGTGTTCTCTGTAGGAAACTTTTAAGTCCTGCAGCACGATCATATGGTCAACATCCAACAGAAGGTATGGGCAAACCCAGGTCCGGGGGCCTTCTCAGGCTTTCATTCTCTCTTATTCTTCCTTCCTTCCTCCTCCCTTTCCTTCCTCCTTCCCTTCCTCCCTTCCACCCTTTCTCCTTTCTCCCCTCTTTCCTCCCTCCTTCTCCCTCTCACTTTCTCCTTCCTTCATTTCCATTTGTCTTTCTTTCCTTCTCTCTTTCCTCCCTCCTTCCCTCCCCTCCTTCCATTCCCTTCCAACTTTCTATCCTTCTCTTCCTCCCTTTCTTCCATCTCTCTTTCCTCCCTCCCTCCATTCCCTTCCATCCATCCTTTTTTTCCTCCCTCCCTCCATTCTCTTTCTCCTCCCTCCCTCCCTTTCTTCTTTCCATTTTATCTTTCTTTTCTTCTCTCTTCTCTCCCTCCCTCCATTCCTTCCCACCCTTCCAACCATTCTTCTCTTCCTCCCTTTCTTCTGTTTCTCCTTCCTTCCTTCCCTTTTTGTCTTTCCTTCCTTCTCTCTTTTCTCCCTCCCTCCATTCCCTTCCAATCTTCCTTCCTTCCATCGTTCTCTTTCTCCCTTCTCTTTTTCCTTCCTGCTTTTCTCCTGGGGGATGTTTAGCTAGGAGAAGAGAAAGTAGAGAAGGAACATGAGAAGCATGTTTCAAGATTTCAAAGGGTGTCCCATTGAGGAGACCCTGTAGAGAAATCCATTTGGTTACTTTGGGACTGGTTCTCTAAGCTGTCCTGACCCAAAGGATGAGTGAGTGGCTACTTGGGATTGTCCAGGGTGTCCAGTGGCCATTGCACAGAAGTCTTCAGTTTTGCCTTATGCTTCCAATGTTTTATGCCACATTGGCATCAAGGGGGAGGTTTGCTTCATTCCGCTGCTGCTGTTGCCAAGAAAGGCCCTTGTTTGCATCGAACGGCCAGAAGGCATCATTACGTTGCAAAATGGCTAAACCCAGAAAGGCACGGTCCATTTCACGCTGCTTGCCGTGCCAATTCAGATGGGCGAGGAATCTCCCTGTTCAAACAGCTGTGGTTTCTGCACTCTCGTGTTTTATTTATATGGCATCCCTCTTGTTAGCAACCCTGGCCTACATTCCTTTGAAAGCTGACATCTGGCTGCCAAGAGACAGGTGGAGAGGCGCAGATAAGGCTTTGACTTTGTCGCTTGATAGTGTAGGTTGAAGGGAAGATGACAGGCTTGGAAGGAACAGAGGCTATCATTCAAACCATTGCACTGGAACAAAAGGATACAGTAGTATAGAGTTCAGCTCAATTCCTGTGCAGAAGCTCCAACCAGCCAGCCATACATTCTTCCAATATTGACTATGACCACTGTATATGTGGGGGATACATTGCGTAGATATGTGAAATTCCAGATACTAGTGAACACTGGTGAAACAAAGGACTACTACTGCTGAGGATGCTTGCCATAGATGCAGGCGAAACACCAGGAGAGAATGCCTCTAGAATATGGCCATATAGCCCGAAAAAACCTACAACAACCCCTAGACTTCTGCCCCAAGAAGGCCATAAGAGTTGTGGTGGAAGACCTACTAAATGCCTATAGAAGACACACTTTTTCAGTTGTGGATAAATGAAACAGATCATAGAATCATAGAATCATAAAATCAAAGAGTTGGAAGAGACCTCCTGGGCCATCCAGTCCAACCCCATTCTGCCAAGAAGCAGGAATATTGCATTCAAATCACCCCTGACAGATGGCCATCCAGCCTATGTTTAAAAGCTTCCAAAGAAGGAGCCTCCACCACACTCCGGGGCAGAGAGTTCCACTGCTGAACGGCTCTCACAGTCAGGAAGTTCTTCCTCATGTTCAGATGGAATCTCCTTTCTTGTAGTTTGAAGCCATATGGAAGTCCATACTGTATTTATTTAACTTCTCCACCATTTATTTCCCTTTACCCAAAAGTTACTTCTTTGTTGGCTATATTTATTCCTGCAGCATTAATCTGATGCATACTCAATGTTTGGAAGTCCAGTGGACACTCCATCCTTGGAAGATTTGAAGCAGAGGCTGCATGGCCATTTGTTGGGGGGGGGGGGGGTCCTTTGTGCTTTTCTTGCATAGAAAGTTGGACTGAATGGCCCTAGTGGATTCCTTCCAACTCTAGGATTCTATGATTCTTTTAAAATAGTGGTTTTCAAGCTGTGGGTCCCCAGAAGTTTTGGCTTTCAACTCCCAGAAACCCCAACAGCTAGTAAACTGGCTGGGATTTCTGGGAGGTGTCAATCAAAACATCTGGGGACCCACAGGTTTAGAACCGCTAGTTGGCTAGTTGGCCATCTGTTGGGGGTGCTTTGGATGTGTGTTTGCATTACATAAATGGGGCTGGACTGATTGGCCATAGGAGTCTTTTCCAACTCTATGATTCTATTATATTGTTGCAGCATGACAGGAGAGATAATATCAAGAGAGATCCTTTCCGGAGATAGAAAGTACGGCTTTATTTCCAGCTGGGACCCTGGAGTGGAGCTGTGCCCAAAAGCAACCAGTGCCCGATAAAGGAGTTGACTGCCTTTTATACACTTCAAGTGCAGGCAAACAAAGAAACATGCTTCTACATACATTGACATCATTCTCCGCGTCACTTTAGCATCACAGAACTATCAAATTCTATCTTCCAACATACAAAAGGCATGTCTCTGTATTTCTTTCTAAAGAGCAGCATACAGCTTACATTCATCAATCAAGGGGCCTACTTAGACTTGTCAGGAGGGAGGGGGATTGGCTCCTTACTTTTTACTTATCTCTGTTGCTACTAGGACGGGCTTATCTCCCCCCTTCCTGGAATGTTCATCCCCCTTCTGCCTGTGCCTTGGACACAGATCTCCTTCAGAATTCATTCTAATACAGAGAGAGAACCTGATTTTTCTATACATTTCAGTTCTTGTAAAGTACATACAATTTATACATAAATAATAGGGCTGGGCGGTTTCGTTTCGTTAATTCGTAATTCGTTAATAATTCGTTAATTTTTTCAATTACAAAACGATAACGAACCATTCTGGAGCAATTATTAAAAAAAAGAATTTTCAAAAACGTTTTGTAAATGCTTCGTATTTCGATATTGTATTCGTTTCGTTATTGTTTTGAGGTCGTTTCGTTATTATTTCCGCATGTCTGGGCCAGTTTTATGGTTTAATTAGTGAAAAAAAATTATAATATCACACCAACAGTCAACAACAGAGGGAGAGTGAAGCTTCAGAAGGTTTTGGAGGTTTTTTAGCGTATTTCGCGGTCGCGTCCGCCATTAACGAATCGATTCGTTATTGTTTCGGAAATCGATTCGTTAATGTTTTACCATTTACGAAATTTCGTAAATATCGAACTTTTTAAAAGGAAAATTTTGTAATTATTTTAAATATCGAAACAAAAAAAACCCCCAAATACAAATCGATTTTAGAAACAAATTTTTCCGTTGTTACCCAGGCCTAATAAATAAATATCTATTTTTCCAATATCTCCCCATCAATATAACTCCCAGGATTTCATATTGAGCCATGGCAGTTAAAGTGCGGCTCAAACTGAATTCATGTTCCAGTTCAGATGCACCCATAGTCTTCTACATGATTTCTTGACTATATCCTGAGTTTAATTAATGCAGTGTTTCCTAACCTCTGGGTCCCCGGATGTTTTGGCCTACAACTCCCAGGAATCCCAGCTAGTTTACCAGCTGTTGGGATTTCTGGGAGTTGAAGGCCAAAACAACTGGAGACCCACAGGATGAGAACCACTGGATTAATGACTGAGCTAAGATATAGAGCTATAGCTGACCCTCCATTTACATTGGGGTTATGGCTATAGGATCCCCATGATAGTGAAAAAATGGAAATAAAGATTACTACTTTTTAAAATACCTCTCTTGGAACGAAGAGTCAGAAGTGACTGAATGAATAAACAACAACCTCTCTTGGAATGTCCAGGTTCTCCGTCATACTAACCAAGTTGGCTCCACAGAATGGCACCAGAAATGCCCAGAGAAATGTTCTAAGATCTCTAGGGCAACTCTATGTGGACAAATTGTGCCATTAAACCCCTGTGATAAGTTCGTTGTAGGGTCACCGTGAACCCAAAATGACTTGAAGGCACACAACAACAATAACAATAACAACAACAATGCCTCAGAAGGAAAGGTCTGTAGAAGAAGCTGGGAAGAGGAGAGAACCTGGGATAAAAGAAAAGGATCCCGAATGAATGAGGTTTTGATGAAGCACAAGCTCTCTCAAAGGTATATTTTTAATTAGCCTGCCAAAGAGCAAAGCTGCTTCTTTTCATCTTTAATTTCCAAATTAAATGAATAAAACAAACTGCTGTTTCTCCTCTGCTTCAAAGGTATTGATTGGGAAACCTGACCGAGGAGGTCGAAAAAGCAACTGATGAAGATGGAGCGGACTTCTCTTCTTCTGCTTCAGTCCAGGACACGAGCCAAAGGGAGCAAATTACAAAAGGTGTAGGAGGCTTGTTCTTTGGAGGCTTTTAAGCAGAGGCTAGATGGCCGTCTGTTGGGGGTGCTTTGATGCAATTTTCCTGCATCTTGGCAGAATGGGTTGGACTGGATGGCCCATGAGGTCTCTTCCAACTCCATGATTCTATGAAAAGGAGGGGATCTATCCTTAAAGTAAAGGCTAAAGTTTCCTCTTGACATTAAGTCTAGTCGAGTCCAACTCTGGTGGGTGGTGCTCATTTCCATTTCTAAGCCGAAGAGCTGGCATTGTCCGTAGATACCTCCAAGGTCATGTGGCCGGCATGACTGCATGGAACACTGTTACCTTCCTGCCAAAGTGGTACCTATTGATCTATTTACATTTGCATGTTTTCGAACTGCAAGGTTGCAGGAGCTGTGGCTAACAATGGGAACTCACCCTGCTCCCTGGATTCAAACCAATGACCTTTTGGTCAGCAAGTTCAACAGCTCAGCAGTTCAACCTGCTGCACCGATCCATCCTTATGAAGCGCATACTTACTGCAAGAACTGTTTGGCGATGGAATAGACTACATCCAAGTTGGTGACCTCTCCTCCTTTGATAGTTCTCAACCTGAGGTTGGCTGGCCATCTCTTAGGGGTGCTTTAGTTGTATTCCCTGGGAACTACGTGGCAGTAGAAAGAACACAAATAAAAATACACTGTT
Source organism: Anolis sagrei ordinatus (assembly GCF_025583915.1). Lineage (NCBI taxonomy): Eukaryota > Metazoa > Chordata > Lepidosauria > Squamata > Anolidae > Anolis > Anolis sagrei. The sequence continues at coordinate 127,796,557 of NW_026847660.1, read as the reverse complement.
TTTTGAAACCTGGATATGGAAAGCCAATTGTATTCCCTCTTGAACTCAGGAGTTATCCATTCTCTGAACCAGTTCAATCTATATAAATAAAAATGTAATGTTCATTTGTGGGATTAAGAGAACTCAAAAACCACTGGACGAATTGACACCAAATTTGGACACAATAACCTAACAACCCAATGTATGTCCTTCACTAAAAACAAAATTGATTTTGTCATTTGGGAGTTGTAGTTTCTGGGATTTATAGTACACCCACAATCAAAGAGCATTCTGAACTCCACCAATGATGGAATTGAACCAATTTTGGGACACAGAACTTCCATGACCAACGGAGTTTGGTGGGCATTGACATTGAGTTTGGGAGTTGTAGTTCACATACATCCAGAGATCACTGTAGACTCAAACAATGATGGATCTGGACCAAACTCTTCACGAATATTCAATATGCCAAAATGTGAACACTGGTGGAGTTTGGAGAAAATAGAATTTTGACATTTGGGAGTTGTAGTTGCTGGGATTTATAGTTCACCTACAATTACAGAGCATTCTGAACCCCACCAACAATCGAATTGTGCCAAACCTCCCACACAAAACCCCCATGTGGGCCACAGCAACGTGTGGCAGGGGATGGCTAGTTGTGATATAAATTGTATAGTGTGCAAGGATCTTTAATTGCTTGTTTCCCTCCTCTTTGTTTGTTTCACAGCTGGTAACTTTGAAGGGGAGGAAAGGAGCCGTTTGTTTTGTTCATTCAGTTTTGAAATTAAGGATGAAAAGATGCAGCTTTGCTCTTCCGCAGGCTAATTAGGAATATACCTTTGAGAGCTCGCTTTTTAATTAAAACCATGCTTGTTCTGGGATAGTTTTTCTTTTTACTCTGATTTCCAGCTTCTTCTGCATCGCTTTCCTTCCTCTCTTAAACTCAGAGTTTGGAAATGTTTACTTTTTTGGACTACAAATCTCAAAGTCTCCCGTCTAACATTTATTTATTTATTTATTTACTTTGCTTATATACCGCTGTATCTCAAGCCCGAAGGCGACTCATGCTTCCTTACTTCCTTGAAGTCGTTGTTAAGTGCTATTATGTTCACTTATCTCCTGGGTAGGATTTTGAAATGTGTTGCCATTGTGCTTTTCTGAAGTTGAGAGAGTGAGATTTAACTAAGGTCAACTTTTTTTTTGTCGTGTCAGTAGCGACCTGAGAAACTGCAAGTCGCTTCTGATGTGAGATAATTGGCCGTCTGCAAGGACGTTGCCCAGGGGAAGGCCAGATGATTTGATGTTTTATCATCCTTGTGGGAGGCTTCTCTCATGTTCCCGCATGAGGAGCTGGAGCTGATAGAGGGAACTCATCCACCTCTCCCCGGATTTGAACCTGCGATCTGTCGGTCTTCAGTCCTGCCGGCACAGGAATTTGACCCACTGCACCTACTAAGGTCAACTGATGACTAACGTCAACTGATGAGAGTTCATGGTTGAGTAAGAATTCAAACCTGAGTCATTGGTCCCATATATAATGCAGTTCAAAATTGCATTACATGATCGGTGTAGACCAGACATGGGCAAAATTGGGCCCTCCAGGTGTTTTGGATTTCAATTCCCACAATTCCTAACAGCCTCAGGCCCTTTCCTTTTCCTTTTCCCTTTCCACTTAAGCGGCTGAAGTTGAAAAGGAAAGGCCTGAGGCTGTTGGCAATTGTGGGAGTTGAAGTCCAAACACCTGGAGGGCCCAAGTTTGCCCATGCCTGGTGTGCTGTTTATTCGCTCACTTGCTTCCGACTCTTCGTGACCTCATGGACCATCAAACGCCAGAGTGCCCTGTCGGCCGTCACCACCCCCAGAGTCAAGCCAGTCACTTCAAGGATGCATGATGTAGACCAGTGGTTCTCAAACTTCCTAATGCTGTGACCCCTAAGTACAGTTCCTCACGTTGTGGTGACCCCCAACCATAACATTTTCATTGCTACTTCGTAACTTTAATTTTGCTACCGTTATGAATCGTAATTTAAATATCTGATATGCAAGATGTATTTTCAAATCCCAAATACCCAATATGCCCAAATTTGAATACTGGTGGGGTTGTGGGGGGGGGGGGGATTGATTTTGTCATTTGGGAGTTGTAGTGGCTGGGATTTACAGTTCACCTACAATCAAAGAGCATTCTGAACACCACCAATGATGAAATTGAACCAAATTTGGTACAAAGAACTCCCATGACTAAGAGAAAACACTGGGAGGATCTGGTGGACATTGACCTTGAATTTTTGGAGTTGTAGTTCACCTACATCCAGAGAGCACTGTGGACTCAAACAGTGATGGATCTGGACCAAACTTGGCACGAATACTCAATATGCTGAAATGTGAACACTGGAGGAGTTTGAGAAAAATAGACCTTAACATTTGGGTGTTGTGGTTGCTGGGATTTATAGTTCACCTACAATAAAATAACATTCTGAACCCCAACAACGATAGAATTGGACCAAACTTCCCACACAGAACCCATGACCAACAGAAAATACTATGTTTTCTGATGGTCTTTGGCGACCCCTCTGACACCCCCTCGCGACCCCCACAGGGGTCCCAACCTCTAGGTTGAGAAACACTGATGTAGACTCATATAATAAAGTATAACTGCATTGAACTACATAATATGAGTTTGCACTGACCATATAAGTTTCAAATGACATCATATAACAGTGTAGATGGAGCCTCAATCTAACTGTGAAACCAGTGCTCTATGCTTGCTTCTTTACTTTCTATTCTTTCTCCAGAATTACACCAGGATCATTTCACATGAGAGATGAGAAGATTATGAGTAAATGTTCTTGCCCCCTTTAGGAAGGCACAACTTAAAACATCAGGACAATGTATTTTGCATGGAAAGCTGGCTGGAATTGGGTTGTTTTTCGGGCTGTTATAGCCATGTTCCAGAAGCATTCTCTCCTGTCAACAAAGGATTCCCCCAGGCAGTAAGAAGCCAGACCTTGAAACTGTTAGGCCATGAAATGCTAATCAAGAGGGGCAATTGAAACATTCATACCTACCTCCAACAGACAAGTGTTCTTTTTCTCACCCTGGTCATTCCACAGATATAAGGTAAAGATTTTCAACTGACATTAAGTCCAGTCGTGCTCATCTCCATTTCTAAGTTGAAGAGCTGGTGTTGTCCATAGACACCTCCAAGGTCATGTGGCCGGCATGACTGCATGGAGCGCTGTTACCTTCCTGCCAGAGTGGTACCTATTGATCTACTCACATTTGCATGTTTTCGAACTGCTAGGTTGGCAGAAGCTGGGGCTGACAGCGGAAGCTCACGCCTCTCCCCAGATTCGAATCTGCGACTTTTCGGTCAACAAGTTTAGCAGCTCAGCACTTTAACCCACTGTGCCACTGGGGGCTCCTCCACAGATATATAAATCCAATTTTCCTAGTTTCCAACAGACCTCACAACCTTTGAAGATGCCTGCCATAGATGCAGGTCAAACATCAGGAGAGAGTGCTTCCGGAACATGACCATACAGCTCAAAAAACTTAAAACAACCCAGTGATTCTGGCCATGAAAGCCTTCGAGAATACACTGGTTGAAATTGAGTAGCTTTGCAATGTCCATATTCACCTGGGGCTGCCATGATATTTCAAAATACTGGAGCCAGGGCAATAAGTAGCCAGTGAAGTGACTAATGGTTCATGACTTTGAGGTGCAATGAATAACATGGCCCAGAACCAGTTAAGAAGTCTGAGTGCAGCGGAAGTTCCCAACGTGCACTACAGGTGAACATGAGAAGTGTCCAAAAAGTGTCAGACATCTCTAGAATACTACAGAAGTGGTCAATATGCTTCAGGTACATCCGATGTACGTTGGAAGTACCCAGAAACTCCTTTGTTGATACCTGGATGGTTGTGTTGTATTTCTGCAAAGCAACTGCGGATTTATAAAGTAAGGCAACTTCAGAAATTTGCAATGTTTTCTGCATTTTTTTTCTTTTTTTACAAAGACATCCTGAAGTGCAAAAAAATAATAATGAAACAATGGGAACAACAACAACAAATACCACCTTTTTGGTTATCCCTTTCTGGCAACTGGTGCCCATTTCTTTCTTTTGAGACCTAGCCAAGGCACCTTTGCAGAAGCATGCGAGAAGCTCGACCTGTCATTGAACATTGAAAAAACCAAGGTGCTGTTCCAGCAGTCACCAGCCAACCCCTCTCCAATGCCAGAGAAACGGCTTAATGGTGTAACATTAGAAAATGTTGATTCTTTCCACTCCCTTGTCTGCCACCTCTCCACCAAAGTCAACCTCGGCACCGAAATACAACACGGCCTGAGCTCTGCGAGCGCAGCATTTTTCCGAATGAAGCAGAGAGTGTTTGAGGACCAGGACATCCGTAGGGAGACCAAGGTGCTTGTTTATAGAGCTATTGTCCTCCCAACCCTGCTATATGCCTGTGAGACGTGGACTGTCTACAGACGTCACATGCAACTCCTGGAATGCCTCCGGAAAATCCTGCAAATCTCTTGGGAAGACAAGCGGACAAACGTCAGCGTGCTGGAAGAAGCAAAGACCACCAGCATTGAAGCGATGGTCCTCCGCCACCAACTCTGCTGGACCAGCCACGTTGTCCAGATGCCCGACCACCGTCTCCCAAAGCAGTTGCTCTCCTCCGAACTCAAGAACGGAAAACGGAATGTTGGTGGACAGGAAAAGCGATTGAAAGATGGGCTCAAAGCCAACCTTAAAAACTCTGGCATAGACACTGAGAACTGGGAAGCCCTGGCCCTTGGGTGTTCTAGCTGGAGGTCAGCTGTGACCAGCAGTGCTGCAGAATTTGAAGAGGCATGAATGGAGGGCGAAAGGGAAAAGCATGCCAAGAGGAAGGTGCGTCAAGCCAACCCCGAGACCACCTTCCACCTGGAAACCAATGCTCTCACTGCGGAAGAAGATGCAGAGCAAGAATGGGGCTCCACAGCCACATACGGACCCACAGGAAAACTGGAAGACAATCATCCTCGTAAAACGAGGGATCGCCTAAGTAAGTAAGTAAAAAGTAAGCCAAGACCCAGCAGGAAGTAAAGAAAAACATCCTGTAAATGGCCTGTGGCAGCCCTTGCCTGTTGCCAACAACAAACTGCTGGGCTAATAGGTTGGCAACAAGAAGAGACTGAGCAAAGCAGCTCCACCTGCGTTTCTGTGAAAAGGTTCCTCATTTTTCCAGGTATTACCGACTTTTGCACCTTGGTAACTAAGCTCTTGCTCCAAATAAAACAAAAAGATTAGATCATTATCATCATCATGAAGCACATTTATTTCAACTTCTATAATGAATCATAGCTTTTGGCTAAACACAAGAGAGGGTTCCACTTAAGTCACCTCCAGATCTCATTTGTTCCAGTTCCAGGCCATTGATAGTTTGAAACTTGAAGTGTATGCCCCATGGCCTGCAAATTGTAAGCAGGAAATGCTCACGTTCTGAACTTCTGGCGAAAAGGGAAGAATCACAAAGCAAAATCCAGAGCCGTAGTGGTTGAATGGTCAAACCCATGTGCTGGCTGGACTGCAGACCTGAAGGTCAACAATAACAACAACATTTTATTATGGTCCAAAGACCCTTATTACACTATTATACAGGTAATGGGATTAAGAACATCCAGTTGGATAAAATTTGCAAACAGTATTTATTTAGTAGGTTCTTGTGGGTTTTTTCGGGCTATAGAGCCATGTTCTAGAGGCATTTCTCCTGACGTTTCGCCTGCATCTATGGCAAGCATCCTCAGAGGTAGTGAGGTTTATACCTCTGAGGATGCTTGCCATAGATGCAGGCGAAACGTCAGGAGAAATGCCTCTAGAACATGGCCCTATAGCCCAAAAAAACCCCACAAGAACCTACACAATGTTATGTTCATTGTATAGCCAGTCTACCTCCTCCCTGTCATTAAACCATCCTGCGGCATTGATGGGCAAAACCCATCAGTAACTCACATCTATGTGTGAAAAAGGTCTTTGAGTCCTCATGGACAACAAGCTAAACATGAGCCAACAATGTCATGCAGCAGCTAAAAAAGCCAGTGGGATTTTGGCCTGCATCAATAGGAGTCTAGTGTCTAGATTCAGGGAAATCATGCTACCCCTCGATTCTGCCTTGGTTAGACCGCATCTGGAATACTGTGTCAAATTCTGGGCACCACAATTGAAGGGAGATGTTGACAAGCTGGAATGTGTCCAGAGGAGGGCAACTAAAATAATCAAGGGTCTGGAGAACAAGCCCTATGAGGAGCGGCTGAAAGAGCTGGGCATGTTTCGCCTTCGGAAGAGAAAGCTGAGAGGAGGCATGATAGCCATGTATAAATATGTGAGGGGAATAGGGCTGGGCGGTTTCGTTAATTTGTAATTTGTTAATAATTCGTTAATTTTTTCAATTACAAAACGATAACGAACCATTCTGGAGCAATTATTTAAAAAAAACGAATTTTCAAAAACGTTTTGTAAATGCTTCGTATTTCGATATTGTATTCGTTTCGTTATTGTTTTGAGGTCGTTTCGTTATTATTTTCGCATGTCTGGGCCAGTTTTATGGTTTAATTAGTGAAACAAAATTATAATATCACACCAACAGTCAACAACAGAGGGAGAGGGAAGCTTCAGAAGGTTTTGGAGGTTTTTTAGCGTATTTCGCGGTCGCATCCGCCATTAACGAATCGATTCATTATTGTTTCGGAAATCGATTCGTTAATGGTTTACTATTTACGAAATTTCGTAAATATCGAACTTTTAAAAAGGAAAATTTTGTAATTATTTTAAATATCGAAACAAAAAAAACCCCCAAATACAAATCGATTTTAGAAACAATTTTTTACGTTGTTACCCAGGCCTAGAGGGGAAGTCATAGGGAGGAGGGAGCAGGCTTGTTTTCTGCTGCTCTGGAGACTAGGACGCAATGGAACAATGGCTTCAAACTACAGCAGTGTTTCTCAACCTGGGGGTCGGGACCCCTGAGGGGGTCACGAAGGGGTGTCAGAGGGGTCGCCAAAGACCATCAGAAAACACAGTATTTTCTGATGGTCATGGGGATTCCATATAGGAAGTTTGAGCCAATTTTATCGTTGGTGGAGTTCAGAATGTTCTTTGATTGTAATGAACTATAAATCCCAGCAACTACAACTCCCAAAAATCAAAGTCTATTTTCCCCAGGCTCCACCAGTGTTCATTTGCACATATTGAGTATTTGTGCCAAGTTTGGTTCAGATCCACCATTGCGTGAGTCCACAGTGCTCTCTGGATACAGGTGAACTGCAACTCCCAAACTCAAGGTCAATACCCACCAAACCCTTCCAGTGTTTTCCGTTGGTCATGGGAGTTCTGTGTGGCAAATTAGGTTCAAATCCATCGCTGGTGGAGTTCAGAATGCTCTTTGATTATAGGTGAACTATAAATCCCAGCAACTACAACTCCCAAATTACAAAATCAATCCTCCCCCAACCCCACTAGCATTTACATGTGGGTGCATTGGGTATTTGTGCCCAGTTTGGTCCAGTGAATCTTGCATATCTAATATTTACATTATGATTATAACAGTAGTAAAATGACTGTTATGAAGTAGCAACAAAAACAATGTTATGGTTGGGGGTCACCACAACACGAGGGACTGTATTCAGGGGTCACGGCATTAGGAAGGTTGAGAACCACTGAACTGCAGGAAAGGAGATTCCACCTGAACATGAGGAAGAACTTCCTGACTGTGAGAGCTGTTTAGCAGTGGAATTTAATTCTCTTAACTCTCTGGAGAAAGCCTTCTCGGTGGTGGCCCCTGCCTTTGGAACGCCTTCCCCAGAGAGTTAAGACAAGCCCTGTCACTAACCTCCTTCTGCAAGGATCTGAAGACCCGGTGTTTCCAGCAAGCTTTTGGAAATGATTCTCCTCCCCTTCTTTTTCCCCTTGCCCATCTTCCCCCTCTTACCTATGAGTTCTACCCAAATCTATTTTAATTGTTTGTTTCAAAAACTTCTAATAAAGAATATTTAAAAAGCTACAGGAAAGTAGATTCCATCTGAACATTAGGAAGAACTTCCTAACTGGGAGAGCTGTTCAGCAGTGGAACTCTCTGCCCCAGAGTGTGGTGGAGGCTTTGGAGGCTTTTAAGCAGAGGCTTGATGGCCATCTGTCAGGGGTGCTTTAAATGCAATTTTCCTGCTTCTTGGCAGAATGGGGTTGGACCAAATGGCTCACGAGGTCTCTTCCAACTCTAGGATTCTATGATTCCATCTTCCTTGGGCTTGTTCCACTTCAGTGCTGGCATCCCAGCAGTAAAGTGACATTTCTTTCCTACTCCTCCTCACTATTCCCAAACTGTTTATTGTACTTTTTATAGTAATATTTGCCTTAATTCCTAGAACTGCAAGGTTGCTTTTCAAAATAAAAAAAAAAAATATGGAGCAGTGCAAGAAGGCGGGATCACACGAGGGAGGCAGATGCAAATACTGGACCACAGATTGGCAAATTAGCATAATTGTGCAAATTAAGAGGGGTGTGATAATAATAATGCATCTGGTATTGGCAATCATACAACTTCTGTGGAATAGCAGCTTCCTTCTCAGTCCTCTTGGGAACTGTAGTTCAAGTGAGTGGATTATAGCAGCAGTCTTAAGAAGCTCATGGAACTACAAAGCCCAAGAATTCACAAGATGGAGCTGTCATAATTGAAGTGGTATAAACCAATAGTGGAGTGTAGACTTGTGCATGGATCTGTTTTTTTTCAGTACCTTCGGGAGCCCATAATGGTAAGGACCCTTCTGGTACAAAAACTCATCCACAGCAAAAAAATAAGTGGCAGCTGATCTCGACTCCTCCTTTGCTTTTTGGCATCACAGTTAAATCTTTTTTTTAATCCCAGAAAACAAAAAGAAAATCCGAATTCCCTGAAAAGTATTACCAGTTACCTCTCCTCTAGAGTAGAGAGTAGAAACACCTGTAAATAAGCATTACACCCAAAGCAGAAAGGAGACCGAAGTGTCCCAGGAAAAAGAGGGTTTTTCAAGGAAGCCCAGGGAGGATAGCTCCAGGAGGTGATCGCTCTTCCTTACCTGGAAGTGGGAAAGCCTCCTTAAAATGCTGTCTTGATTTGCCCTTCAAAAACAGCCTTAATAAAATGTTAAAAATAAAAGAAAAATGCTTTACTTCAGCAAACATAAGGGAACATCAAAGACAGTTGAAAAATGCAAATGAAAGCAAGGAAGTCTTAATGCAGACACAAAATTAAAGTCTCTTATAAAGTCCCAAAAGATGAAAAGAAACAGCAGTCTTACATCAGACAACAGGCAATGAACTAAATCCTCAGAAGCAGATTTGAAGCAGGTTCCATTGGAGTAAAAACATCAGCATCAGAGTCGTTGTTACCAGCAAAAGTTGCTGCTTCTGATTTATAGCCCTGAATTCCCCACATAGGAGGTGCTAGGGTGTCTCCCAATTAGCTCAGCGTTTCTAGCAGCTATTTTAGCTGAAAGCCGTCTGTGTTCTGTCTCCTTTCACCTCTCCAGAAATGTGGGAACTTGCAAACCCTCATCATCTGATTCCTCCTCCAATTCCTGAGCACTTCCCTGCTCCCCTTCCTCTCCTGAAGAAGAGGAATCCCTAACAAATGCCTTCAAAAGCGTGCGTGGCATGGTGCAGGCCTGGGAGAGAAACCATGCATGCCTGCCTGCAGCACCTCTCCTCTAGAGTAGAAAAAAGCTTTAAAGTCTCCTTAAGGAGTGTGCATCTGTCTGCAGCACCTCTAGAGTAGAAAGTGGTAAGAAGCCTCCTTAAAAATGCACATGCCTGCCTGCAGAACCTCTCCTCTAGAGTAGAAACAGCTTTAAAGTCTCCTTAAGGGGTGTGCATCTGTCTGCAGCACCTCTCCTCTAGAGTAGAAAGTGGTAAGAAGCCTCCTTAAAAATGCACATACCTGCCTGCAGTGCCTCTCTTCTAGAGTAGAAACAGCTTTAAGAAGCCTCCTTTAATGGCCTTGGAAAGAATACGTGGTGTGCTCAAGCCTCAGAGAGAAAGTGTGCAATGTCTCTCCTCTAGAGTAGAAACAGCTGAAACACCTAAAATGATGGGAAGGGAACCTGGGAAGCTTCCCCCCCCCCACCCCCATAATGGGCTGGATAGAAAATGAATCTTTCAGCACCCCAGACTAAAAACAGATATTTTCCCTCCTGAATTCGGGAGGCTCCCGAAAAACAGATCAGGGCCCTGACCGAAAACTGGGACACTGAAACGGATTGTGGTTTACTCAGACTGCACAAGCCTAGTGGAGTGTGTAGCGAAGATGCAACATTTACTCTCAGCATTCCTTGCTCCTCATTCTCAAAAGGCAATTTCCCCCCCATATTTAAACAGATGGACGTTGTGAGGAATTGAGGAAGAAACCTTGCAACAGCATTATGTCAAGTACCTAGGCAAGCAGGTACTTAGCACACAAATTATTTAGTACAATGGGAGCTTGATTCAGGGGAGAAAAGCAGAGTTTGGACACCGCCTCTTTCCAGACCCGTTTATTATTTGCTTTCCGCAAATGAAAGAAGCATTCCTTGCTCCCTCGACCCCACTCTATTATTTTCAACCAATGAAACAAACAAGCGAACATAACATTCTTTTGAGATGAACCCTTGGAAAAGGACGGAGTCAATATTTACAATTCTAAATGTGGTTGAATAAATAACACAGGGTTAAAGGTCATTAAAAAATGGCAGGAGATCTCAAGAACCGTCACACCAAAAGAAAAGCTGCCTCTGGAAAGTGAGGTGTCCCACAGCAATTCAGTCAGCCCTGCTGTCGAAGCATAAGTCCTGCAAACATCAGGAATATCTACAAGACGATGGCGCAAAGAATGGGGCCACTTCCAATGAAGGCAATCCAGGGCAGGATATGTTGGGTTTTCCATTTCAACCATTTCAACAGGCTCTTGTAATGGCAGAATTAACGTAGAAGTTCAAGTGTACAAGTCTCCCTCTCTTTTTGTTTTTGCTTTGTTTTACTTCCCACAATCAGAGTCGTTCAGCAGTGGAACTCTCTGCCGCGGAGTGTGGTGGAGGCTCCTTCTTTGGAAGCTTTTAAACAGAGGCTGGATGGCCATCTGTCAGGGGTGATTTGAATGCAGTAGTCCTGCTTCTTGGCAGGGAGTTGGACTGGATGGCCCATGAGGTCTCTTCCAACTCTTTGATTCTATGATTCTATGATTATACTTGATGGGGTTGCAATATTTCCTCCAGTAGGAAAACAGAGAAAATATAATTCAACAGAATCTGTTAGTAGTAGATGGATGTGGATCTTGGAAACCTTGATACTCAATCCGATGCCTAGAATGAGGAATTGAATTTTCTTCAGCTTCCCAACCAAGCTGGTTGGTGGTCAACAGTGTCATGACATTACTAGAAAACTCCCTATCACAGGATGACATAGAGATGTCCCAATCAACTATCAAGGAGGAACATCATGTTCATGACCTACAAACCAGGGCAGAGAGATCCCAAGTCCTTGGAGGAGAGAGCAGTCAATTCCCTATCATGAGGTTGGTAGCCCTCGTTCTGCACTGGAGTGTGGGATCTAGTAGACCTTCAGGTGCTCAGATGTATGGTCTGTCATCAGATACCCAAACGTTTTCTGGATATGTAACATCTCCAGATGGGTAAGGGGATATTTATTTGGGAATAGGACATTCTGTAAGAATCAACCAATCCCACAGATTGCACATATGGCCTTCTGATCTTGACTCTCTGCTTGAAGTTCAGACTGCTCACAGACTTTGCTTCGTGTGTTAATCATTTCTCTTCTGGATCTTGAGCCTATTACAGTTGAGTCCAATACAGGCCCTGGTCACATCTGCAGTTTCTCCAGCACAGTAGGTCCTCTGAAGAAGTCAACCTCAACTCTGTCATGGAAGTCCAACCTCTATCTTTAGAAACATCTTCCCTCCCAGGTTGTCCAACCAAGAAGACCATTTTTTTCTCCCAGGAGCAGCTTGCCTGGACATATGATTGACCTCATCAGTCAATGTGAGGGATTCCTGTTGACTTAGTAGCCCACAGTGTAGCTGGTTCAAAAGCAGCATGCAAGTCCAGAAGTCCCACATCCTTGTTGGGAAGGTGCTGTGAGTCAATGGCAGAACACATGCTATGCATGCACAAAACCAGCCCTTGATGTCTCCAGTAACAATGCTCCAAGTCAAGTACCAAGTGACCTGAGAGTTGCTGAAGGCCAGAACAAATGACACCAAGCTTGATGATCCCATTGCATCTGGTTTCAACAGTCCAGGGGTCTACATTTCGGAATCACCTCTTGGGACACAACAAATGCTTCAAAAACCTGCTTTTGAAGCAGGATATTGGGCTCTGGAGTTGAGATGACTCTAGATTCTGAAGGTCTACCTGGAGGGAAGATGTGTTTCTCAGGGTGCTACTGGTACAGAGCCATTTTTCACCACCAATTTCTCATCAGTCTTTTCTCCCAAAGGCTTTGGTCACAAAACAATGCATCCCTTTACATCAGCCTTCATTCACTGGAAGCAGAGCTGGCTCTTGGTGTGAAATCCACCGATGCAAGAACAAGAGGCTCTCTTCCCTATCAGGCATAACTTAACTATGTACTCAGTTACATTTACAAACATCTCCAGCCTCAGAAGAACAAAATGAAGAACCCATCCAGATGCATCTCTTCTGGTCCTGATTATTTTGGTCTCAGCGTTCCAGTAAATTGCCCTGTTTGAATTGATCAAAGAACAAGGTTTCCCCCTTCTTCTTAAAAAGGAAAAATCAGACCAGCAAGAGTTTTCATCCTTAATCCAGAGTCTTGGGTGGTTCCTCATTTCTTGCTTTCCAGCCCACCTCTCTTGTCTTTCAGTCAGTTGCTTCCAGATCTCAAACCAGAGAGGAATCGGCTTGGAAACTGGAACATCGGCGAGTCTTTGGGCTGCACTTGGTGAGCATGGAGATCTGGGTACTGAAGTTGGTGCCATTGCTGCCCAAAGACGGGTGGTGATACTTCATGTCGGAGCCAAGGAACCTCTCCATGTGCCACCTGCGCCACTTGCGCTTTAGCTCAGCTTGGACCTAAGGAAGAACATCAAGACAGAAGGCATTAGAATCCTAGATTCAGAGAAGAGACTCCAATTTATTATTTATTGATTGATTTCATTTATAGCCTGCCTTCCTCCCCCTTAGGGGACTCAAGGCAATTTGCAATTTAAGTGCATTCCAATACTGGTAAAATCAATAGTAAAAACAGTAACATACCCCCTCCATTAAAATGGTTAATAATTAGTTAATAAACACATTAAAACAGTAAACAGATTAAAACATATAAAGTGCATAGTTCCATTCGTCCAAGATCCTTGTTCATAATCCATATTCAAACCACTGTGATCAATTTTCTGTGTTTAAATAGTGTAATTTTATATTGTTTTATGTGTTTATTTTTTTTTTGGGAGCCCCCAGTGGCGCAGTGGGTTAAAGCACTGAGGTGCTGAGCTTGTTGATTGAAAGGTCGCAGGTTCGATTCTGGGGAGCGGCGTGAGCTTCCGCAGTCAGCCCTAGCTTCTGCCAACCTAGCAGTTCGAAAACATGCAAATGTGAGTAGATCAATAGGTACCGCTCCGGCGGGAAGGTAACGGCGCTCCATGCAGTCATGCCGGCCACATGACCTTGGAGGTGTCTATGGACAACGCTGGCTCTTCGGCTTAGGAATGGAGATGAGCACCACACCCCAGAGTAAGACATGACTGGACTTAATGTCAGGGGACTACCTTTACCTTTACCTATGTGTTTATTATATTAGTGCTTGTATTTTATTTTTATCTTCTTTATATTTTACTGCTGTGTTTTTTGTTGTATATTGCTTTACTGTACTGTTTATTTCTTTCTTTATTTACAGTATTTTTATTCCGCCCTTCTCACCCCGCAGGGGACTCAGGGCGGATTACAGTGTACACATATATGGCAAACATTCAATGCCAAAGACACACAACAGATATAGACAGACAGTCAGAGGCTATTTAACTTTTTCTGGCCGCCAGGGGAGCTGTCGCTTTCATCATCCATCTGCGACACTGATGAAGTACTTCCGCATTCCCCGCATGCTTTGCTGGAGTGCTTTGCTGGAGTCTTTTATGGCCTCGTAGATTAGTTAAATTGGCCTCCCCACACATAGGTGGTACCTAATTTTCCTACTTGACAGATGCAACTGTCTTTTGGGTTGCAAAGGTCGACAGCAAGCTACACAATTGGTTGGAAGCTCACTCCGACCTGGGCTGGCTTTGAACTCATGACCTTTTGGTCAGAAGTGATCTTAATGCAGCTGACACTCAGCCAACTGCGCCACAGTCCCGGTGCTGGCCTTGGCCTCATGTAAGCTGCCCTGAATCCCCTTGGGGAGATGGTGGTGGGGTATAAATAAATTATTATTATTATTATTATTATTATTATTATTATTATTATTATTATTATGCCACTCATTCTTTGAACAACTTGTGTGCAAAGCCATGTCTTTAACTTTTTTCTAAAAACTAGAAGGGACGAGACTTGCCTGATGTCACTGGGGAGGGAGTTCCACAATGGAGGGGCCACCGCTGAGAAGGCTCTGTCTCTCGTCCCCGCCAATTAAGCTTGTGAAGAGGGTGGGACTGAGAGCAGAGCCTCCCCAGATGATCTTAAAGTTCTAGTAGGCTTATACGAGGAGATATGTTTGGACAGGTACATTGGTCCAGAACTGCTTAGGGCTTTATAGGCCAAGACCAGCACTTTAAATTGGGTTCAGTAGCAAATCAGCAGCTAGTAGAGCTGACGCAACAGGAGAATTGTATGCTCCCTGCATTCTGCTCCTGTTAGAAATCTGGCTGCTACCTGTTGGGACTAATTGAAGCTTCTGGGCCATCTTCAAAGGCAACCCCATGTAGAGCACATTGCAGTAGTCTATGCAAGATGTAACAAGAGCATGGACCACCGTGGCCAAGTCTGACTTCCCAAGGTACGGGCGCAACTGGCACACAAGTTTGAAGTTTTGCAAAAGCTTTCCTGGGCACTGCTGAAACCTGGATCTCCAGGCTCAGCGCTGAATCCAGAATCATTCCCAAGCTGCAAACCTATGTCTACAGGGGGAGTGCAACCCCACCCCACACAGGTTGTAACCCTATACACTGTTTGACCTTTCAGTACGTGTGAAAAAGATCTTGGCATCCTTGTGGACAACAAGTTAAACATGAGCCAACAGTGTGATGTGGCGGCAAAAAAAGCCAATGGGATTTTGGCCTGCATCAATAGGAGCATAGTGTCTAGCTCTAGGGAAGTAAGGAGCTACCCCTCTATTCTGCTTTGGTTAGACCACACCTGGAATATTGTGTCCAATTCTGGGAACCACCAATTCAAGAGAGATATTGACAAGCTGGAATGTGTCCAGAGGAGGGCGACTAAAATGATCAAGGGTCTGGAGAACAAGCCCTATGAGGAGCGGCTTAAGGAGCTGGGCATGTTTAGCCTGAAGAAGAGAAGGATGAGAGGAGACATGATAGCCATGTATAAATATGTGAGAGGAAGCCACAGGGAGGAGGGAGCAAGCTTGTTTTCTGCTCCCCTGGAGACTAGGACGCAAAACAATGGCTTCAAACTACAAGAAAGGAGATTCCATCTGAACATGAGGAAGAACTTCCTGACTGTGAGAGCTGTTCAGCAGTGGAACTCTCTGCCCCGGAGTGTGGTGGAGGCTCCTTCTTGGAAGCTTTTAAGCAGAGGCTGGATGGCCATCTGTCAGGGGTGATTTGAATGCAATATTCCTGCTTCTTGGCAGGGGGTTGGACTGGATGGCCCATGAGGTCTCTTCCAACTCTTTGATTCTATCTTGGGCCTTCCAGTTCAATCCATTTTTCACAATACACAGCCCAAGCACTGAGAATATCTGAGACAGTCTCATTTGTAACTGTTCTGATGTGCCTCACTTGGAGTCCTACGCTTTGTACTTAAGAAACTAATGGGCAAGTTAAATTGCATTCAATCAATGGATTAGTTATCAAAGCAAGTAAAAGCCAGATGATTAATCAGCTAAAGAATTTTAATTGGTGTGCAATCCTAGAGGGAAAACTTTCATCAAAGGATGTCCCCATCTTACCTCTCCATTGAGGAAGCAGTACAAGACGGCCACCACAAAGCCCTAAAAAAGAGAAGAAAGACACAGAGAATGAGAACGGGAGCCATGAAAACTGTATTACATTATTTTCCAAAGCAAATTAAAATATGGACCCTTTTACTAGAGTTAGCTGTCATTCATGCTTTAGTGGATAGTGAATGCATATTGGTTTTTAGTCTGAACTTCAGAGGAGTTATTGAGGATGTGGAATCCATTTTGGGGATAGGGCTCAGTCCCTTGAAAAGCTCTTTTAAACCTAAAGCCTGGAGTAGGTTCACCACTCAATTGATCTGAAAGCTATCCAATGCCTTTTGGGCCAATTCATCTCCAATTTCCATGCATTCAGTCCATGAGCTGGATGATTCCCACTTCCGCCATATGCAATACATATAGTCGTCCTCCCACATTTGTGGATGTAACTTTTTTTTGGATTTGATTATTCATGGATTTGATTAATACGTTCTCTCTAGGATTCTTTCGGTCCATGGCAAACTTCTGGCAAAAGTTGACCACAGAGTTGTACTGCAGGACAGAGATTCTCTAGGAATCTCTAGTGGACTTTGGCCATTGAGTCACAATGGAGGACTCAGAGATTCCTACAGAGGTGTTTTCTCAGGAATCATTATATATATATATATATATATTCTTTTTTCTCACTTTTACAGGATCCTGAGCCTGAAACTTCAGGGAATGTGGAAGGCTGACTATACAATCTGAGCTGTAAGCCGAAGTATAAGGAAATGGTTTACCTGAAAAGACCCCAAGACCAACTCAAAGATGAACTTGACTCCTACGACTTCCTTCTCTACTGCGTCCGGGAAGAAGGCAAACACAATGTAGTGGATGCCAAAGAGCGGGATCAACAGAAGGGTGGATTTTGCAAGTCTCCTGAGAAGAAAGAAAGCAAAAGATAAACGGATCCACAGAGCAGAAAGAATTCAAAAGGCAGTGTGGAGGTACACCTATCAATTTTCAGTGTATCCACACTGCAGGGTTATTGAAGTTTGGCACCACTTTAAATGCCATAGCTCCAGCCTGTGGAATGCTGGGATTTGTAGTTTGGTGAGGTACTAGCACTCTTTAGTAGAGAAGGCTAAAGATCCTTCAAGAATCTCATGGTTTCCTAGGGTGGAACTACAACATTGAGAGTAGTATTGAACTGCTATTAACTCTGTAGTGTGGATTCACCCTTTACATCAGCCGGACTAGAAGCCTGGACAGGACACCAAACTTTCTAGAACTGCATATTGAAGGCAAAAACCTGTTCACACCTGCAAAAGAGAAACCAAGCAGAAAACCTGCTTTATATATATGCAGAGGTCTTCTCCACAAAAATCAAAAAGAACTTGTGATTCTATATTATGGAAAGAGCAGTCTTTGCTGGTCATAAAGTGCAACCCACATCCAAGTAAGGAATCAGATATCTGTGGTGGCTTTTCTGCTGCTGCAAACATGTACAGTCTACACCTATTTGCAGCACCATCAATGGATGGAACACTTGACTGAGCAGCCTAGCACAAATCTAATGTCATAGAGCAATTATCTTCCACCTCCTTCCTAATGGCCAAGTAAGGATTCAAACCCAGGTCCTCAGAATTCAAGCCCAACACTCAAACAACAACATTATACTGGCTTTCAATGTAATTGCTGAATTACTGGGTTTTTAAAAGGTCTATCCTGATCCTAAAATGTTCCAGGGAACCCCAGAAATTGGAGAAAAGTGTCCACCAGGTTCTTAGAGGGCACATGAAGCCATTGGGAGGCATGTTTAACCTCAGAAAGGCTAAATGAATCCATTGGTGACCCCATAAGTTTCCTAGGGTTTTCTTAGGCAAGGAGTGGTTTTATCAGTTCCTTCCTCCGAAATATAGCCTATAGGATCTGGAATTCATTGGCAGCTAACCATCCAAGTACCAACCAGGGCTGACCGGCCTATCTTCCAAAATAAAGTGGAATCTGTTGTCCTCAAGGCACTTAGGGACTATGTTAGAGAGTTTTGGGAGAAAGCCAAATCACTCTTTTTTGTGGTCAGAAAAAGAGCAATTTGAGATGTCTGCAGGGACTGTTTAACACAATCATATCTTGGCAACAACATAGAGGTCCATGCTGTCTACTCTTTCCCTACAAACCATCCTTGCTCTGACTTTACATGTGCTTTGTGTCCTTTTGCTCCTTTGGGAGGCATGTTGGACCCCAGAAAGGCTAAATGAATGTACCTTCAAATAATCCATTGGTGACCCCATGGGTTTCCTAGGGTTTTCTTATGCAAGGAATATTCAGAGGTGGTTCTATCAGTTCCTTCCTCTGAAATATAGCCTATAGCATCTGGAATTCACTGGCAGTTTCCCATCCAAGTACCAACCAGGGCTGATCGGCCTATCTTCCAAAAGCCACAGGAAGGACGGTTTGTAGGGAAAGAGTAGACAGCATTAAGGCATTTAGGGACTACACTAGAGGGTCTTGGGAGAAAGCCAATTCACTCTTTTTTGTGGTCAGAAAAAGAGCAGTTTGAGAAGTCTGCAGGGATTGTTGAACACAATCATGGCTACATCACAGAGGTCCATGCTGTCTACTCTTTCCCTACAAACTGTCATTGCTGTGACTTTACATGTGCTTTGTGTCCTTTTTCTCCTGACATTCAGAGCAGTGGGTTTCAGTTCTCCTCTTCCAAAGCCACCATCTCATCAGTTCCTCTCGTTTTGCTCCAGCTGGTGGCCATATTCATGGCTTTGTGGGTCAGTAAAGGACCCTTGTCTTCCTCTTTCCCACCAGTGCTGCATTGCTTCTCAATTTGGAACAGAAGCTGGGATCAGAAGGTCCACAGCTAATGAATATCTAATTGCTGGTCTGCAGCCGGACTTGCTGAGGCCTGGGGTCATTGCTTACACCCTCTTAAGAGCGCAGTGTTGGTTTCCATTATGATGACGCCACCCAAACTGGGGACATTTTTCCATATGCTGATTTAATCAAAGCTTTTCGGAGCTGTGCTATCATGTTCAGAACTTTGGAAAGCTCCTTTAAAGTTGAGACAAAGGATATTATACAACACACACACACACTTCTAAAATATTTTGAAATCATAGTTAATCAGAGCTCATCACACAACGCAAGGAGATCCCCGCCCTTTGCATCTGTCATGCTCCATTACTGAAATGTTTTGAAAATGTTAAGAAACAAGGGGGAAAGAGGATGGCAGAAATGATCTCCTGTGCTTAGGAATTGCTTAGAAATGGGAGAAAAGAGTAAAAATCACATAGGATGGGATCGGCCAGATTTGCCGGTATTGAATCGATTTGGTGACATGGGTAAATTGGTGTTCCTATGGGCCTTTTAAGAAGCAGTGATGCCCTGGTAGTCTCCAAAAACCCAGCCTCTTGATCCTTGCCTTGAACTGTATTTTTTAATTTTATGTATTCATTCAAGATTGAGCTACTTCAGGAGATCTTTACTTTGGTACCTTGAAGTTCCCAAACCCAAAGACCCGCAAAATTTTGATTTTTTGCTTTTTTTTTTTTGGTCGTGTCAGGAGCGACCTGAGAAACTGCAAGTCACTTCTGGTGTGAGAGAATTGGCCGTCTGCAAGGACGTTGCCCAGGGGATGCCTGGATGATTTGATGTTTAATCATCCTTGTGGGAGGCTTCTCTCATGTCCCCGCATGAGGAGCTGGAGCTGATAGAGGGAGCTCATCCGCCTCTCCCCGGATTTGAACCTGCGACCTGTCGGTCTTCAGTCCTGCTGGCACAGGGGTTTAACCCACTGATTTTTTGCTATTTCAAAGGGTTTGATAAATCTCAAAACGGATGCTTTCAGAACACAGGCCGAGAAACAACAATATGGGATGGGGAATGAGAAACTATACCCTTTGTTTTATAACATAAAGGAATACAACGCGACGGCAATGTGATTTTTCCTTCACACATGAGATGAAGTCCTATCATGAGTGAGTTCACCTTCCCATGACATACAAGCCACCAGCAGTTCTCCTATCTATAGTTTTTAAGGCTAAAGATGAGGTGGAGGTTCAGATGAAGAAAAACCAGCCACTCGAGCAAATTGGACTTACGAATACTGGCTTGTTTCATTTCGTCCTACGTAGGGAGAGTGCAGTTTCTGGACCAGGATCCGGATAATGCGGATAAAGAGAACAAAATTTATCTGTTGGGGAGAAAAAAACAGAAGGGAAAAAGGGAATCAAGACTTTTCCACAAACCTGGATGCCCAAGACATCTAAGTGTGAAATGTCCTTGCAGGACCTAATCACACTCACAATATTATAAGTATGCTCACTTGCTGAACAGTAAAACTGAATAAGTGTGTTGCAAAATGGTGCATGTCTAAAAATTGTGCCACCAGCATTATTGATTTATTTATTTACAGCATTTATATTCCGTCCTTCTCACCCCGAAGGGGATTCAGAGCAGATCATAGAACACATACACGGCAAACATTCAATGCCGTTAGACATACAGGACAGACAGATAGAGGTATGTGTCGGCATTTTTCCAACTTCGGCTTCCTGGAGGTTATGCTCAATTCCAGCCACAGGAAGGTGCTGTCGACCCATTCTCTATGACAACAAGCCTTTTTAAATCACAGACTTTCCTTACTGTTCTTTGATCGTTGGCTTTTTTATAGTGCTGTAAAACACCTCCATGCTTAAGGGGTGCCTAATTTCTCTATTCACAGCTGTTTTCAAAATGCTTAGGTGGACAGTAAGCTAGGCTGAAGGTCGGGTGCTCACCCTGACCCAGGCTCGTATGGCCAACCTTTTGGTTGGGAAAGATCGATTGCTGTTGGTGATTAACCAGCTGTTCTTGTTGGGGTTCAGCCTGCGTGTGAACCTGAACCTGATTCTCTGATTGTATTTCCTGATGCTACTGAACATGTATTTTTCCCTGATGGTAATGAAAATGTTGATTCTGAGGTCAGTGGCTTGGAAAGTGAAACTGTTTCAGAGACAAGCGGTGACAGCTCTCCAGAGGAGTTAACACCTGGCCTCCTTAATGAGGATAGAAAAGGACAGATTTGGAAAAACAGGAGTGAATCGCAGAGTCTGCAAAGGTCAAGCAGATTAAGGGAAAAGGAAGCACAAGCTTCAAAGCCTGGAGGCATGTCACAAAACAGTTTCTTCAGTTTAAGTGCCTCTCGCTGGGTTGTCTCGTTAGATCAGGCATCGTTTAGACTGAGGCATTACCTTGGCAGATTTCCCTGTTTCCCATGGCCTACATCCCAAGAGGCTTCTAGTGCTCCAAGTACGGATAGTGGTTTGCTAACTGGTTCCAGGTTCTTACAGTGTTGCTTTTGGATGTTCATGGATATTCCTGACTGCTGAATTTCACAGTGGCTTTTTGACTTTGCATTTTCCTCTATTTTGTAACCATTTTTCATCAATAAAAAGGGATTGTTTTTTCCCACAGTCAAGTGTGGTGGATTGTTATTTTATGGTCTCAGTTCCTGCTCTGGGTTGCAACAGTTCTAAATGTTTGGAAATCTTTGCTTTAAGATCCCTTTGCATGCAGTAAAACACCTATGCATACAGACTCAGAAAAGGGAAGATGTTCAGAAGTAATACACATCAAGGGTGGCATTTTTCTGGATTGCCATAATGAAAGAACAAGAAACATAGACACAGGCAGAGAGAGAGAGAGAGAGAGGACACACACAGAGAGAGAGAGAGTTCAGTGGATTGCAAGGTAAGGCATGACAGGGCTGCAGCCATCTTGGGCTGGACATCAACCTACTTGGGACTTTGCATTACATAACATCTCGAGTAGGATGATGTCAAGCCCACAGTGCATAGCTATGCACAACGCCGAGGATCCAGACCGGCAAAGAGGCTCCATTAGTCAGGAGGAACCCAAGTCAGAAGAAGAGTCATGTTTATAATGGGGAATCTCCATGGTTCTCTAATGCTATGGCCTCAAGACAGAAAAATCTAAAGGATTACAACATTTTAATGGAGAAAATCCTTTTTTTCATATACAGTATCAGGTATGGACAAATTTTGGCCCTCTCTCCAAGAGTTTTGGACTTCAACTCTCACTGGCTATTAGGAATTGTGGGAGTTGGAGTCCACCTGAAGGGCTGAAATTTGCCCATGCATGATGTAGAGGCACCTTTAGGCAAGGCTCTGCTTGCTATTGATAAAAACAGATACATTACCAATATAGAAACCAAAATGGGAGTCTTGATGATCCACCAGTAATGAGATTCGATTAAGTCCCAGCAACTGAAATGAAAATATTAAACCACATATAAAAAGCTTATCCTTTTCATGATTGAAAGTCTGATGAATCTCTGAGGATGGAAAAAATATGACTTACAAAAATCCCAGCTCTGCAAATGTGTGCAAACTTTGGTTCAGAGTATAGGACATCAGTCTTTCAGATTGCAAAAACCCCAAACATTCGATTAAGGTACAGAGCCAGCAAACAAACAAACAGCTTGTGATTGTCTTCTAACCCCAGTAACAGACTTATAACACTATGTGATTAAATTTGGAAAACTTTCTGTTCTTGGTTTGAAAGTGCTATTTCCTGTTTAATTGTGCAGAGTTCATTTCGAAAGCAGTTATTATACTCCAGAAACATTTGTTTTTGTGGCTGCTACAAACTAGGTTGAATTGGTTGAGACTCAATGAGCTATTTATTGAAACAACTAGAGCAAAATGTGCTGCAGGATGATGTCCCTCCCACAGAAACAAAGTTTTTGCAGTTTAATAAACTTTCCCCGTGTTTTTATGATAGAACCAATTACGAAATGACATTTATAACCCAGGAATGGAAATCGTGCTACATAGGGAAATTTAATTACATGAGAGAAGCCTCCCCTAAGGATGCTAAAACATCAAAACATCCTGGTGTCCCCTGGGCAACATCCTTGCAGACGGCCAAATCTTTCACACCAGAAGCAACTTGCAGTTTCTCAAGCTGCTTTTGACACGAAGAAAAAAATTACATTATGGTCATAACCTTACAACCTTACACCTGTTTTGTGATGTACCTCTATCCTTTTTGTTATTTCTAGAGTAATAGATGTGGACTTACTAAAATGATGGCAGAGGAAGACAGCATTGTCCAAATACTGATTTATACATGCTACCACTTTGTGTTGTAATGTTGAGTTTTGATATGGAGCAGAAGATAGTGGCCAAGGTCTTGGATTTGAGGACTTATAGTGAAATTGTGTAATCAGTTGGAAGTACTATATCTCTCTTGTCAACCCCAAACTCACCTTTTGAACCACAATAGACAACAGGGTGTATAGAAGGGGTAACCAAGAAGCATCTAGGTATGTTACTATGTTATAGAAGTCCCCAAAGATGGTGCCAATGTTGAGCATCCAGAACGTAAGAACATATGCCGCACTGTCACTCAGAGCTGTTTTGTGTGTGCCTTCACGTCACTTCTGACTTACGCCAATCCTAAGGCAACAGTATAAGATCGGTTCAGGAAGGGTTTGCCTTGCATTCCTCTGATGCTGAGAGTTGATTTGTCCAGCGTTACTCAGCGGGTTTCATGGGCGAGAAGGCATTCAAGCCCCGGTTTTTGGAGCTGTATATGATGCTAAAACCTCTTCACTGATGATTCCCAAACTCCCATCCTTTAAATGTTTGGGACTCCAAGAACCAAATAATCATATCCAAATAACCATTTTTGTGAAATATTCTCTCTTGATACAAAACACCAAATGTTATAAGGGATTATTATTTACATGTGGCTTTTTCATGGGCCTTCAAAGTCCTCCTAAACCAGGAGTGAAAACTGTGCATCACCCTATATCAGTGGTTCTCAACCTGTGTGTCCCCAGGTGTTTTGGTCTACAATTCCCAGAAATCCCAGCCATTTTACCAGCTGTTAGGATTTCTGGGAGTTGAAGGCCAAAACATCTGGGGACCTACAGGTTGAGAACCACTGCCCTATAAGTTGGGTTGCTGTGAGTTTTCTGGGCATTCTCTCCTGATGTGTCACCCACATCTATGGCAGGCATCCTCAGAATTTGTGCGGTCTCTTAGAAACTAGGACAAGTTAAGTCCTACTTGCAACATAACCTATATATTGGGTTGTTGTAGGTTTTTTCGGGCTATATGGCCATGGTCTAGAGGCATTCTCTCCTGACGTTTCACCTGCATCTATGGCAAGCATCCTCAGAGGTAGTCACCTCACTACCTCTGAGGATGCTTGCCATAGATGCAGGCGAAACGTCAGGAGAGAATGCCTCTAGAACATGGCCATATAGCCCGATAAAACCTACAACAACCCAGTGATTCCAGCCATGAAAGCCTTCGTCAATACCCTATATATTGTTGGACAGCAAGCCCCAGCATTCCTCACCCTCGGCTGAAGACTCGGAAATTCTTACACTGGTCCTACACAATCTGAAATAATCTGAAACCTGTCATGAGGTTAGGAGACATTTGCTCACTTACCCAACATCGCCCTCATGGATCTTAGTGGCGGTCCAGGCGGAAGTGAACAGTGTTGGGGCCCCTGTCAAAAAAGGATGAGCTATCTCATGAACTGATTTGGTTTCAGGTATGATATGCTGCAAAATGAGTGTTCAAATCAGATTAACAGCCCTTGTCAAAAAGCAATGAGCAAAGCCAAAGCTGTATCTATGTTATGGATTGAATGCAGCTTAACCCCACTCTAACAGCTGTGGCTCAATGCTATGGGATTCTGGGAGTTTTATGATGTATTTTCCCACAACAATGATAAGTAATGTGCATCAGGTATTAATAAATGCACAAATCTGCAGTTATGTATTTTTCTCTCTTCTGATCTCTTCTCAATGAAGGGCTTTCAAAGAAGGTGTGAAAACCTTCCAGAGAAAACCTTGAAGTCTGAACTTCAAACTACAAGAAAGGAGATTCCATCTGAACATTAGGAAGAACTTCCTGACTGTGGGAGCCATTCAGCAGTGGAACTCTCTGCCCTGGAGTGTGGTGGAGGCTCCCTCAATGGAGGCTTTTAAACAGAGGCTGGATGGCCATCTGTCGGGGTGCTTTGAATGCAATTTTCCTGCTTTTTGGCAGAATGGGGTTGGACTGGATGGCCCAGGAGGTCTCTTCCAACTCTGGGATTCTATGATTTTATGAACTACATGGACTTCAAAAATAATCTTGAACAACATATCTCAGTTAACCAGAACTCAAGCAACTTGAACTCTCAAACAACCACCAACAAAAATCAGAGAAGTATTACTTTGAATAAATATTGAAAGAAAATCAATGTTAACTGCCATTGAACAAAAACTGCATGTTGCATCCATAGAGCTGCTTTTATAATGCAGTAAAACTGTGTTGCATTATGTTTGTCTTTTATTTGGCTTAGTTTGTTTTTAATTACAATATTTCAATCTTAATATCAACCCAATACAGAATGTATGGTATAGTGTGGGGCATGGTATTAGATAGACCTATTTTTTTTTAAAAAAAATATTAATTTTCAAGCCACCAGAAACTATCGGACATCTACTATTTATTTATTTATCGTGTCAGTGCAACCAGTCGATTATATTACATTTCTAACAGAACAAAGCAAAAAAACCAGCCAAAATACGAAAATTGTGAGTTTGGTAGTTGATTAAATGTCTTTTGACCAGTATCTGGCCACTTGGAGTGCTTCTGGTATTGCTGCAAGAAGGTCCTCCATGGTGCATGTGGCAGGGCTCAGGGTGCATTGCAGCAGGTGGTCAGTGGTTTGCCTCTTCTCCGCACTCGCATGTCGTGGATTCCACTTTGTAGCCCCATTTCTGAAGGTTGGCTCTGCATCTCGTGGTGCCAGAGCGCAGTCTGTTCAGCGCCTTCCAAGTCACCCAGTCTTCTGTGTGCCCAGGAGGGAGTCTCTCATTTGGTATCCGCCATTGGTTGAGGTTCTGGGTTTGAGCCTGCCACTTTTGGACTCTCGCTTGCTGAGGTGTTCCGGCGAGTGTATCTGTAGATCTTAGAAAACTATTTCTAGATTTAAGTCGTTGACGTGCTGGCTGATACCCAAACAGGGGATGAGCTGGAGATATCTCTGCCTTGGTCCTTTCACTATTGGCTGCTACTTCCCGGCGGATGTCAGGTGGTGCAATACCGGCTAAGCAGTGTAATTTCTCCAGTGGTGTAGGGCGCAGACACCCCGTGATAATGCGGCATGTCTCATTCAGAGCCACATCCACTGTTTGAGCGTGGTGAGATGTGTTCCACACTGGGCATGCGTACTCAGCAGCAGAGTAGCACAGCGCAAGGGCAGATGTCTTCACTGTATCTGGTTGTGATCTCCAGGTTGTGCCAGTCAGCTTTCGTATGATATTGTTTCTAGCGCCCTCTTTTTGCTTGATGTTCAGGCAGTGCTTCTTGTAGGTCAGAGAACAGTCCAGAGTGACTCCCAGGTATGTGGGTGCGCTGCAGTGCTCCAGTGGGATTCCTTCCCAGGTGATCTTCAGAGCTTGCGACGCTTCTCTGTTCTTGAGATGAAAGGCACATAGGCACATGTCTGCATTTTGGATGGATTAGGGATCAGTTGGTTTTCCCTGTAATAGGCAGTAAGAGCACCTAGAGCTTCAGAAATCTTCTGTTCTACCATCTCAAAGCTCCCTGCTTGAGCGGTAATGGCATGATCATCAGCATAGATGAAACTCTCTGTCCCTTCTGGCAGTGGCTGGTCATTTGTGTAGATGATGACATCTACTAATCCCTATGGGTTCTGGTTAACTGAAATTCTTCTCTCTCTCTCTCTCTCTCTCTCTATATATATATATATATATATATATATAATTTTTGAGTGGTATCAGAAGTCACATCTATACAGAGCTGAGGGAGAGATTCGATTTGGCCATCCCTGGAATATACCTATGCATTTCCTTTTAAAGCTTGATTTATTACTTGGTTTACATACACAATCTTGGGCTTTTTCTGTCAAAGAGTGTCGACACCTCACCAAACTCCCATGACTTCATTGCACTGAGATATAGCAGTAAAATTGGGCTCAACCTGCATTCATCCTTCAGTGCAGATGTATCCTAAGAGATTTCTAAGGAGAGCATAATAATCAAATCTGCAAATAATCAATTCCACAAAAGTTCAACCTACAGATGTGAAGAAGAAGAAGAAGAAAGCCAGAAAGAGAAGACTTACCCCATCCAATCAGGATGTACCACCAAAAGTACTTCTTCTCTGAAAAGAAGGAAACCACCAAAAGCGTATGGAGATACAAGCCTTCGACCAGGAGCCAAAAGAAGTTGGCCATGATGCCGTATTGGAAGAAAACCATCGCTGCCTTGCACCCAATCTGCAAGTCAAACAAAGTTTTGCTAAGAAACGGAGCTGGATAAGATGGTTTTGTATTTGTAAATTATGTATTTTTCTCTCTTCTGATATATTCTCAATAAAGGGATTTCAAAGAAGGAGTGAAAACCTTCCAGAGGAATCCTTGAAACCTGAACTACATGGACTTTAAAAAAAATTCTTGAACAACATATACAGTAGCATATCTCAATTAACCAGAACTGCAATATTTAAAACTGATATTGTACTATGCTAATAATATAATATATTGTATGTATATATGCCTTGTAAGCCGCTCCGGGTCCCCTTCGGGATGAGAAGGGCGGCATATAAATGCCGTAAAATAAATAAATAAATAAATAAATAGCTTGGTTGATTCTATAATTTAAAAGAATGTCCATGGCATCCATCTTCACATTTCTCTAGACAACACACAATAACAAAGCCAGCGGACCTGATGGGATCATTGCTGAACTCTTTAAGGAGCACAGACCTGAGCATAAATAACCAAAGTTGGCAGCATATGTGGATAAAATAAGTAAATGAAAGAGAAACAATGAAAATATGATGCTACATAAGGAACATAGCAAAAGCTATATGACAACATTAAATGCAAACATACTTTTTAAAGGTAAAGATTCCTATACTCCTCTATAATTAAGGATCTCAAGGAGATATGCCTATAAAGCCCTAAACGGTTCGGGCCCAACTTACCTATCCAAACGTATCTCCTCCAATGAACCAACTAGGATGTTAAGATCATCTGGGGAGGCCCTGTTCTCGATCTGCCTGCATCACAAATATGTTTGGCGGGGACGAGAGACAGGGCCTTCTCAGTGGTGACCCCTCGGCTATGGAATGCCCTTTCCAGAGATATTATATTGGCCCCTTCTCTGTTAGCATTTCGTAGGAAGGTTAAGACCTGGTTATTTGAGCAGGCATTCGAAAAGACAGTGTAACAAATATTGGAACATGAAATGACTAGATGACGAGATTGGATCTTGATTTTAACTAAGAGACATCATGAGTTATGTAGTCTTGGCTTTGTAATGTTTGTATATTGATGCTATGGTTTTTAATTGTTTTAATTTGTTTTATGATGTCCAAGCATTGAATTTTGCTACTGTGAACCGCTTTGAGTCGCCTGAGGGCTGAGAAAAGCGATATATAAATGGAGTAAATAAATAAATAAATATGCAATAAAATCAGTCCATCAAACAGCCCTTCAGATATCCTGGACCCAAGTCATAGAGGACTTTATGGATCATAACCAGCACATTGAATACATAAGTGCATCTACACAAAAGACTGAATGTAGTTAGACATCGCTTTAACTGCAGGGGCTCAAAGTTGTGCAATCCTAGAAGTTGTAGCCAAAGAGTGCTGGATCTTCACCAAATCACAACTCCAAGGATGCCATCACATTGAGTCACGGTAGTTAAAGTGGTATGAAACTGCATTGATTCTAGATGCACCTATGTAGTAAAAAGAGAGAGAGAGAGAGAGAGAAATATGGCTAGGTTCCATACTTCTTATTTCATTTACAGTGTAGTTCAGGCCTTAAAGAGAACAAAATGTGGTCTCCACCCAGTTACAGACAAATAAAAGTCTAATTCTTTGCTAATTTCATTCTCAAGAGAAACAAGAAGCAATTTCTGGCATTTTTCTTTTCACTGTGAGAAAATCTAAAGTCCTCCGTTTTCAATGTTTAGCAAAAGCAACATCTCTATCATATAGTATTCTGCCCAGGAAACAATGCACTTTTTGTAGCAACAATGCCATTTTCTATGCCTGTAGTAGCAATTTTGGTGTAAAAAATGCAATTTTCTGTACACAGAAACCACAAATGAATTTTTGTCACATAATTCCTGAATTGCAAAGGTTCTCATCCGTAAAAGATTCTCTATCTTAGTGTTTCCTCCAAAAAACCCCCACACGTTCTTCAATTATTAGAATTGAGGGATTTTAAAAAGTATTATTTCCATCCCTATATGAAGACAATTATGCTGGGGAAAGTGGAAGGCAAAAGGAAGAGGGGCCGACCAAGGGCAAGATGGATGGATGGCATCCTTGAAGTGACTGGACTGACCTTGAGGGAGCTGGGGGTGGTAACGGCCGACAGGGAGCTCTGGCGTGGGCTGGTCCATGAGGTCACGAAGAGTCGGAGACGACTGAACGAATGAACAACAACAAAATATGCAATGCATAAAGTTCTCATTCCTCAAGAAATGCATTGACAATTATCATAAGACGAAGAAGGCGCCTTGGGAATGCACAGCCCTAAGCCAGCTCTGGAAATACCTGTCATCGTTGTCAGCAGATGTAAAGAAAGAATGGCTTCAGGAAAGAAAGAAGACACTATGTTTTTCTTGCAAAAGTCAAGGATAATTTGAGATGCAGATGGCGCAAGGCAAATCTTGCTGCCAAGCACAGCATTGAGTGGAGGGAACGAAGCTAGAGTTGGATGGAGGAGAGAGGAGGCTGGGAAGCTTTCCAAAAACCAACTGTGGGAAATCTATGGGGATGGTTGTGTGCCTTCGGGACTCATTTGGGGTGACCTAAAGGGGAATCTATCACAGGGTTTTATAGGATTGAGAGAATGTGACTTGCCCAGGGTCACCCAGTGGATTTTCATGGCTCAGTGGGGGTTTGAACTTTGATTTCTAGGCTTGTAGCCCAAGACTCAATTCACTAGTCCAACATGCAAGCCACTATATCACACTGGTTCTCACAAATGGCAACTGTGTGAGTCCTACTCAGCAAACAAAGGTGCAAATGATTGGAGAGGATTTAGGGCAGTGGGGGTTGGGACCCCCGGGAGGGTCGTGAGGAGGTGTCAAGGGTCACCAAAGACCACCAGAAAACATAATATTTTCTGTAAATCATGAGGGTCCTGTAGGGGAAGTTTGGCCCTATTCTATCATTGGAGTGAATCAGAATGCTCTTTGATTGTAGGTAAACTATAAATCCCAGAACTACAACTCCAAAATGTCAATATTTTCCCCAAACTCCACCACTGTTCACATTTGGGTATATGGACTATTCCAGTATTTTCTGTCGGTCATGGGAGTTCTGTGTGCCAAGTTTGGTTCAATTCCATCGTTGCTGGGATCCAGAATACTCTTTGATTGTAGGTGAACTATAAATCCAACAATTACAACTCCCAAATGTAAAGATCTATTTTCCCTAAACTTCACCAGTGTATACATTTGGGCATATTGCGTATTCATGCCAAGTCTGGTCCAGATCCATTATTGTTTGAGTCCACAGTACTCTCTGGATGTAGGTGAACTACAACTCCAAAACTCAAGGTCAATGCCTACCAAACTCTTCCAGTATTTTCTGTTGGTCATGGGAGTTCTGTGCGCCAAGTTTGGATCAAGTCCATCACTGGTGGAGTTCAGAATGCTCTTTGATTGTAGGTGAACAATAAATCCCAGCAACTACAACTCCCAAATGACAACTCTCCTCGCCCCAACAGTATTCAAATTTGGGCGTATTGGGTATTTGTGTCAAATTTGGTTCAGTGAATGAAAATACATCCTGCATATCAGAGATTTACATGAAGATTCACAACAATAGCAAAAGTACAGTTATGAAGTATCAACAAAAATAATTGTAGTTGAACTATAAATCCCAGCAAATGACAAAATCAATCCCCCCCCCCACCCCTCCAGTATTCAAATTTTGGCGTATTGGGGATTTTGTGCCAAATTTGGTCCAGTGAATGAAAATACATCCTGCACATCAGATATTTAGATTCATAACAGTAGCAAAACTACAGTTATGAAGTAGCAATGAAAATAATGTTATTATTGGGGGTCATCACAACATGAGGAACTGTATTAAGGGGTCACGGCATTAGGAAGGTTGAGAAACACTGATTTAGGGGGAAACAGGCCTACTAAGTATTCATGTGAAAGTGAAAACAATGGAAGGCTTTGGAGGGGTGATAAGTTAATTGGTGGCTTCGGATATTGCGAATTGTGGTTAATGCATTCCAATCAATGCATTACCATATGATAATGTATTTTGTTCTACAAATTTCCCTCCTGTTGAGGATAATAAGCTTATTTTTCTGTCTGCAATTTGGGTTTTTCCAGTGCGCCATCCTAAGATAGACATCTCTTCTGTAATGGGAAGAAAACCTCTAAGGAAAACC
Organism: Anolis sagrei ordinatus; assembly: GCF_025583915.1. Taxonomy (NCBI): domain Eukaryota; kingdom Metazoa; phylum Chordata; class Lepidosauria; order Squamata; family Anolidae; genus Anolis; species Anolis sagrei. The sequence goes on along the minus strand of NW_026847660.1, from coordinate 127,764,977 downwards.
TCTGAGGAGCCTTCTAATCAAGGTGAAAGAAGAAAGCGCAAAAGCTGGGTTGCAGCTAAACGTCAAAAAAACCAAGATTATGGCAACAAGAATGATTGACAACTGGGAAATAGAGGGAGAAAATGTGGAGGCTGTGACAGACTTTGTATTTCTAGGCGCAAAGATTACTGCAGATGCAGACTGTGGCCAGGAAATCAGAAGACGCTTACTTCTTGGGAGGAGAGCAATGTCCAGTCTCGATAAAATAGTAAAGAGTAGAGACATCACACTGGCAACAAAGATCCGCCTAGTCAAAGCCATGGTATTCCCTGTAGTCACCTACGGATGTGAGAGCTGGACCTTAGGGAAGGCTGAGCGAAGGAAGATAGATGCTTTTGAGCTGTGGTGTTGGAGGAAAGTTCTGAGAGTGCCTTGGACTGCGAGAAGATCCAACCAGTCCATCCTCCAGGAAATAAAGCCCAGCTGCTCACTGGAGGGAAGGATACTAGAGACAAAGTGGAAGTACTTTGGCCACATCATGAGGAGACAGCAAAGCCTAGAGAAGACAATTATGCTGGGGAAAGTGGAAGGCAAAAGGAAGAGGGGCCGACCAAGGGCAAGATGGATGGATGGCATCCTTGAAGTGACTGGACTGACTTGAAGGAGCTGGGGGTGGTGACGGCTGACAGGGAGCTCTGGCGTGGGCTGGTCCATGAGGTCACGAAGAGTCGGAGACGACTGAACGAATGAACAACAACATCTTCTTGGACCTTCTCCCACTTTTGGTTGGAAATGTATTAATTCTGACCATGGTTCACTCACTCAGCTGTTGAATGTCAACACACAAGTACAAGAGAATAACCCACCAGGAACCAGACAATTTTGTGTTTGTCCAAAAGAGGGTTATCTGTCCACATCTCTAGGATCTGTAGGTTCTCCAGTGTGACTTTATGGTCAGTTTCCATAGTATTGTCCTGGAGGACCTCAGTTTCCAGCAGACGTTGACCACTGTATTGTGCTGGAGATTCCTAGAGATGTTTTTACCCGTATCAATTTCTAGATCCTCTCATGTGACTTTATGAATTACTTTTGCCAGAAGGTCCTCCAAAGTTGTACTGGGAGACCTAGAGATTCTTAGAGAGGCCATATTAATCAAAACGGAATAATCACAACTGCAAAAGTTAGACCTGCAGATAGGTAGGTCTGAGTGTAGTTTTACAAAGGTTCAAGCTACTACAATCTGATAATATATTTCCTCCTAAAAACGTCCCTCCTGTTGAGGATTATAAGCTTATTTTTCTGCCTGCAATTTGGGTTTTCCCAGTGCGCCACTCTAAGATTCTGTAATGGGAAGAAAACCTCTAACTAGCTTTCCATTCCAAGAACAATCTCTGACTATTCTTTCTTTTGATCAGAAAGCAGAAGGTGCCAACAGAAGGTGAGCTTCAAGTTTGGAGCTGGAAGTTTGACCAGAATCAAACTGAGAGACTCACAGCTGGTAGTTTGGCTCTTAGCTCTCTTGTGCCAAGTCAACCGGGCTTGTCAGATGGCACAGAAGCAGCAGGACGATGCGAGGGCATTTGAGGAGAGACACGCTTCTGGGCTGGCGCAATGGAGCTTGTGACATTACTGCCTGTTTGGAACAGAGTGGATTTGTATAGCCAATTCTTTCTGGTGTCCTTTCCTCGCCATTGTTGCTCGTGGCTTTCTTGTCCTCCCCCGCATGATTAATTATAGCCTGGCATATTTGCAGAAGGGCACGTTTGAGCTCCGAATTGGGAGTCACAGCATGTGAGGGCTCAGAGGTCATCTAGTCTCACGTTCTGCTTTAATTCAGTTGCAATATTCGAAGTTGGTGATCAGAAGGAAGATGTGTTTCTCTATAGGAAAGGCACATTGTCAATTGAAAGAGACTAAGCATGTATCATTTAGTCCAAGGTCAAGAACATGATGAAAAATGTGGCAGAAATACAGAGGCTATCCATAGTTGAGTCATTCAGTAATCCAAGAGTTGTAAATCTGTCACAATCATGGAAGCTATGCCAAGAGCTGAGAGCCAGGAAAGGTGTTGCATTCAACAAAAAGCTGGTGTACTCTTGCCTTTTGCAAGCCAACGCCTGGATGCCAGGCTAAATTTAATAACAGCTTCCTTCCATTTTATTCTTCTCAGGTCTTAATTGTTGCCTCCCTTTCCTTTAAAATACCCTAAAGGTATCAGATCCCATTTGATCTTGGAAGTTAAGAGGGTCGGGCCCATTAATACTTGCCAACAAATTCCAGATGCCGTTGGCTGTATGTCAGAGGAAGGAATTGGAAAATACCACCTTTGAGGATTTCCTGCCTAAGACTATCCTGTGAAAAATTCATGGGGTTGCCATTACTCAACAGGAGAATTTGGACTATCGCACTAGCAAGTTGACTCACTGCAAATGCGTTGTTCAAGCAAGCAAAAACGTATCATTGTTGGAATGATCACTTTCACATTTTTGCTGAAATTGTGCAATGTTGGCACCTTACTGATGGGAATGCTCATGACTGGTCTTCCACAGTCATGCAGCTTTGAATTTCCTTCACCTTGCAATATCAGATCTGCAGCGGAAGGACATTCTTGCGCATGGAAGAGTGATGGATTCATTAATGGAATCCTCCCATCAATGACAAGAGATGACCCAAATGAGATGAGATTACAGGAGAGAAAATGTGTTGGGCAGTAAGCCCAATGGAAAGAAGTTTTATCCTGCTGTAATTGTGCTTTATCGGTCTTGTGTGATAAAAATACATACTACATACACTCCATCTGAACTTCTCAGTTGAATAGGTCAGACTGGTTTTCAGTTATCTGTTGAGTCTTTTCAACTGGCAAGTTTGTCCCTCCTTCTTCTCCTTTTCTCTCTCTTTTTCCTCCTCTTCATTTTTCTCCTCCTTCTCTTTCTCAGAGGTCTCAAGGGCTGGGTAGGACATCTTAGTACATGTCCTTCTGTACATGATGCAACTTTAGCATCTCTTTCAGATGCACCCTTCATTTAAATAACTCCTACCCATTACCTAATACTTCCCATAAATTTCAATGGGCCCTTTCATATCACACAATTATAGCACTATAATTCCACTTCAATGGCCACAACATTGTATGGAATCCTAGGGTTTGGACTTTGGTGATGCACAATACCTTTTTGGCTTACAGTTTGAAATACTCTATCTCAAATGTCCATAGCACATCACCATGGCAGTTAAAATTGAGTCATCACACTATAGTTGTGAACTGTTGACCTCCTAACATTGACCTGTAAATTGCTTTCTCTAAAATCCTTCCATTGGTTCTGGTTATGCCTTCTGGAGCAACAGAAACCAAATATGGTCCATCATTTCTGTGACAGTCCTTCACATAACTGAAGGCACATCTCTGGAGCACTTGGCAATGTTATTATAATTCTCCAACTTCCAGAATCCATCAGATTGCATCTTTTGTAGAAATAATACCAATTTCCTAGATCTATTCAAGTGAAATTCTAGAGTTTTGCATATGCTACTGGCAAGGATTGGTAAGCTTATTGTCGAAGCCTTTCATGGCCAGAATCTGGGTTGTTGTAGGTTTTTTCGGGCTATATGGACATGGTCTAGAGGCATTCTCTCCTGACGTTTCGCCTGCATCTATGGCAAGCATCCTCAGAGGTAGTGAGGTCTGTTGGAACTAGGAAAAAGGGTTTATATATCTGTGGAATGACCAGGGTGGGACAAAGGACTCTTGTCTGTTGGAGCTAGGTGTGAATGTTTCAACTGACCACCTTGATTAGCATTTCTGTGTTCCCAAATAAAATGCTGTGTCCACCTGATGAACCAACCTGGACACAGCATTTTATTTGAGAACACAGAAATGCTGGACCACTCTCACAACCACCATGTCAGACTACACAGAGAAGCCATTGAAATCCACAAGCATGTGGACAATTTCAACAGAAAGGAGGAAACCATGAAAATGAACAAAATCTGGCTACCAGTATTAAAAAACTCTAAAATTACAACAGCACAACAGAGAGGAAACAAACAAGGACATCTAATCACCTCTCAACAAAAGTTTGCTCCAGGCACTGTCAGGCCATTATATGCTAATCAAGGTGGTCAGTTGAAACATTCACACCTAGCTCCAGCAGACAAGAGTCCTTTGTCCCACCCTGGTCATTCCACAGATACAGAACCCCTTTTTCCTAGTTTCAACAGACCTCACAACCTCTGAGGATGCTTGCCATAAATGCAGGCAAAACATCAGGAGAGAATGCCTCTAGACCATGGCCATATAGCCCGAAAAAACCTACAACAACCCATTGGTAAGCTTACTTTTTAGGATAACATCTCCCAACATTCAGCTTGAAGCAAGAGAAGTTGAAGTCCAAAATATAACTTTACCAAGCTTTGCACTCATCACTCTCTTCTATCTTCACACAATTTGCATCGCTTATCTAAGAGTCTGCATCATTTTCAAAATGCGAGGACTGACTTTTCATGCATGACTTGAGTTTGCCTCCATGCATCTGATGAAAACAGTTGGTCAGCCTTGGGCTTTTGAACTTCCTCCTAAAAGTAGAACTTCATACGCCGAAGGTATTTTGGGGAAATGTGAGCAGGGGAGACCGTTATTTGGCTCTCTTTGATTTTCCTCTCTTTGGGACCCGAACGTTGTTCTATTTCCCCATTGTCATCCAGTCGGGTTGTCTAAATGTCATGGCAATGACTCTCCCCAATGGGCAATGCTCAATTTACGCCACATTAAACATGGTAACAAAGAAATCTGTAGTGAAATGCAAAGGGATGAATTTGAAATTTGGAGCAGCATATCTATGACAGAGGGCTTTATGGATGAACCCCAGGACTATTCATGTGACCAGAATGTTATTTATGAACATTGGATTCATGCTGGGTTCTCAAAAAGAAGGCAAATCCAGCTTTCCTGCACCAAACTATCTCTATGCCATGCTCCTAAAAGCTTTCTCTCCCCATTCACATGCATCCTTGACTTTTCTCTGACCTCAATAATTCCCTTTGACATGATAGAAATGTCAAGACATTTAAAGCTTATTTTGGCTTATAGGCAGGCTACACACAACGCACAAACATGTGGCCATCATTTGTCAAAATCCAAATAGAATCTGGCCTAGATCTGTAGAGATTTCTGAGCAGATGTCAGGGAAAGAACACCAGTCTCACCCCATAATGCATTTACTGTACACATTTATCCGCTATGACATTTTCCGAAGTTCTAGATCAACATTTCCAGCATTCTAGATCAGCTACTTAATTAAGTATCATTTAAAAAGTTGAACATCCTTAATCAAGAGGACATTTACATTGTGGAATTAATGCAGTTTGGCCCAAATATGATATGGAATCCTAGGATTTGTAGTTTGGTGGGGCAGTACCATTCCTGGGCAGAAATAGCTAAAGAACTTGTAAAACTATAATTCTCATTATTCCATTGCAACCAGCAAAAGCAGTTAAAGTAGCATCAAACTCCAATTCTACAGTGTAGATGGACCCTTGGGGAAAATATAGTTAAGTTTTGTAAACTATTTTAATAAACTTGTCCTGGCTTGATTTACATCACAAACCCAATGTAGACATCATTTATCCATTCTGGGATCACCATCAGAATGGGCTTTGACTTCACACACACAGCCTTTATTGGGATATGACAACAAAATCACAGCACAGGCATAAACAACAAAAGCATAATTAAGGTAAAGGTTTCCCCTGACATTTAGTCTAGTCGTGTCCAACTCTGGGGGTTGGTGCTCATCTCCATTTCTAAGCTGTAGAGCCGGCGTTGTCTGTAGATGCTTCCAAGGTCATATGGCAAGCATGACTGCATGGAGCGTCGTTACCTTCCCACAGAACCGTCACTTATTGATCTACCAACATTTGCATGTTTCTGAATTGCTAAGTTGGAAGATGCTGGGCCCAACAGCAGGAGCTCATCCTGCTCTTTGGATTCGAACCACCAACCTTTCAGTTCAGCAGCTCAGAAGTTTAACCCACTGTGCCACCCGTTGGGGACTTGTTAAGAGTTACTAATCTCAAAGATACAATTTGCAACAGCCTCACAAAAGAAAGCATCAGAGTTGTTCAGAAGGTATGGAATTTTCTAACTCCCTTGCCATTGAGAACACTCTGAAAAAAATGGAATTCCTGTATTTCATCCGTATATTATCATATTTAGGGCACACAAACAAAGAATGGTGAAGTGTTTCAATAGAAACCAAGTCACAAGAACAAGCCCTTTTAGAATATTCCACATTTTTATATATCTCACCCAAAAGAGCTGATGGCAACACATTACATCTTGCAGTAGCCAAAGCTCTCCTCTAGGTGGGATTAATGTGAAGATAAGCTGCTCACATTAGCAAAAGCCGGGTTGCAGCGCAAAAGCCGGGTTGCAGCTAAACGTCAAAAAAACCAAGATTATGGCAACAAGAATGATTGACAACTGGAAAATAGAGGGAGAAACCGTGGAGGCCGTGACAGACTTGTATTTCTAGGTGCAAAGATTACTGCAGATGCAGACTGTGGCCAGGAAATCAGAAGACGCTTACTTCTTGGGAGGAGAGCAATGTCCAATCTCGATAAAATAGTAAAGAGTAGAGACATCAGACTGGCAACAAAGATCCGCCTAGTCAAAGCCATGGTATTCCCTGTAGTAACCTACGGATGTGAGAGCTGGACCTTAGGGAAGGCTGAGCTAAGGAAGATCGATGCTTTTGAGCTGTGGTGTTGGAGGAAAGTTCTGAGAGTGCCTTGGACTGCAAGAAGATCCAACCAGTCCATCCTGCAGGAAATAAAGCCCGACTGCTCATTGGAGGGAAGGATACTAGAGACAAAGTTGAAGTACTTTGGCCACATCATGAGGAGACAGCAAAGCCTAGAGAAGACAATTATGCTGGGGAAAGTGGAAGGCAAAAGGGAGAGGGGCCGACCAAGGGCAAGATGGATGGATGGCATCCTTGAAGTGACTGGACTGACCTTGAAGGAGCTGGGGGTGGTGACGGCCGACAGGGAGCTCTGGCGTGGGCTGGTCCATGAGGTCACGAAGAGTCGGAGACGACTGAACGAATGAACAACAACAACAAGCTGCTCACATGGCATTAATGATGTGGTAGGGGAACAAGTTTGGCTTTGACTTATGGCATCTCCATGAATGAGAGATTTCCAAGATAACCTCTCCTCAACAGTCCTGCTCAGGTCTTTCCAATTCAGGGCAATGACTGAATTGATTGTATCTCTGCATCTGCAATGCTGTCTTCCACTTTTCCAAGTACCTTCTACCTTATCTGCCATTATTATCTGGGTTTCTATGGCCAAACAGGGAATCGAACCCTGGTCTCAGGGATTTGACCAAACTCTCAAATCACCACACTAGCATTCCATAACTTTGAACCGTAGCAGTTAAAGTGGTGTCAAACTCCATCAATTCTGCAGTGTCAATGCCTGATAGGAGTTGAAGGGAAAGTTATAAAGGAACCAGACAATTTAGGCTTAGGAAAGCTCCAAAACAAAACAATCCTTGCAACCTTTAGAGCAGGCATGGGCAAACTTGGGCCCTCCAGGTGTTTTGGACTTCAACTCCCACAATTCCTAACAGCCAGTGGGAGTTGAAGTCCAAAACACCTGGAGGGCCCAAGTTTGCCCAGCCCTTCTATTGAATGGATTTGGGGTCAATATTTTTTAGGGGGGAATGGGTGCAGTTGGGATATGCATGTCTCCCTACGTTCTCATGGTGGACTAATGCAACTCCATAGCCTTCCACAACTGCACAAACAACTTACTTATCTTGGTCCATGTTTCTCCAAATAATCTGAAATAATGTCACGTCTTCACCTATACCCAGGGCCAACCCATTCTGATGGAGACACCTCATGACTTTGTTTTCTTCCTTTGCGCTCCATGCTCTTGGCTCAGTGAAGCCTGCCAAGATCAACCTCCTGAGCTAACGCATGACCTGAAGTCTAGGAAGACTGATAAAAATAGTACAATCCCCCTCCATCAGCAGCAATGAATGGTGTCAATTGTCCAGCGAGTTTGGTTGTTGATCCTGCAAATCAAGAACGGTTGTCCTCAATGCCTTTTTGAGACCACATATATTTCTTGCCAAGAAAAACTCTGCAAGGAATAAAGAAGATGCCATATGACTGTTGGCTTTCTTTTCCAGTCTTAATGCATCTTGATACAAGAGCAATACAAAATCCATGAGCATGTGGCAAAGAAAAGGTTAAAATAGCATAGAAACACAGTCTGCATGAAAGGAGCATATTCCTATATATATGTATGTAGATAGTTATATAGTATATATAGATATAGATCTCAAGTATTTCCTGACACACAAAAAATGAGATAGATTCGGAGCAATGGATTCAACTACAGGAAAGGAGCGTTAAGCGTTAACTAAACATTATGAAAATTTCCTGATAGTAAGAATTGTTCAACCATGGAATATGCTGTTGCCTGGGCATGTATTGGAGTCTCATTCTCTGGAGGGCTTTAAGCAAAGGCTACACGGCCATCTGCTGGGAGTGCTTGGATTGTGACTTCCTGCTTATTTACAGTATTTATATTCCATTCTTCTCACCTCGAAGGGGATCACCGAACACATATACAGGAAACATTAAATGCCATTATACGCTGACAGTACAGACAACTGTAACATAGATAGAGTATATATAGGCTTTCCCATCTTTGGCATCTTGGAAGCTATGCTTGGTTCGGCCATGGGAGGTGCTGTTACTCCACTTTCCTTGCCAAAGAGCTTTGTTCGTAACTTCCTCCTTGATCGAATTACCAGTATTTTTCTGGAATTTCCTTATGGGTGCTTTAAATATCTCACCGTTTAAGCGCTACCTATTAATCACATTGCTGTTTTTGAAACTGCTAGGTAGGCAGAAGTTGGGCTAAAGGCCAGGAGCTCACCCTAACCCAGGCTTCATACTGTTGATTTTCAGTTAACCTGCTGTGCTAAAGCCCGGCCCATATGGCAGAATGAGGATGGGCTAGATGGCCCTTGGGATCTCTTCCAACTATAAGATTATATGAAATTTCAAGATGGAAAAGTTAATGATTGAATGTTTGGTGGTGAAGTCTCCTAATCTAGAACAGAGGCTGGATGGCCACCTGTCAAGAGGGCTTGGACTGTGTCCTTCTGTATAGTAGAATGAATCTAGCCTGGATGGTCCTGGGATCTCTTCCAACTATGAGCATCCCTGATTAAGAACCCTGAATTTGTCACCATCACATTTCAGTTTGGTTCTGATCAATACTTTCAAAGATCTTTTGAGGACAGCCACAATAGTTAAACATAAACCATAAGGATATGGTTTAGGAATGTGGGTAGACTTGGAAAAGTTGAAATGAGAGGCTTGTGAGGGGAAGTTGGGTGTTATTGGAAGAAGAAAGTGGGAGCAATGTGTGGTCGAAGGCTTTCATAGCCTGAATCACTGGGTTGCTGTGAGTTTTCTGGGCTGTATGGCATAAATGGCTTGGGTCCAGGCTATTTGACAAACCACATCTCCCACTATAAACCATCTGGGACAGTGTGGTCATCGGAGGAGGCCCTCCTCTCAGTCCCACCCTATCCTAAGCATGGCTGGTGGGAACGAGAGAAAGGGCCTTCTCTGTGGCCACCCCCATCTCTGGAACTTCCTTCCTAAGGAGTTAAAGATGGCCCCTTCCTCCCCGCTTTGAAGAAACAACTAAAGACATACCTTTGCTCACTGGCTTACAAGGAGGAGGAGGAGTAGTAGTTGGTAATACTACCATTATACTGCTGATTAGTAGCTACCATCCATATCCGAGCCCTGTTCGCCCCACCAACTCAACAGATATCTTGAGCAATTATCAGTTTATTAGCCCCCAATGAATTGGGAAATTGATGCTTCTGTTTGATGTTTTGTCTTATGTCTGATATAACAGGCTGCCTTTTTAATTTAATTTTAGTTAAGTCATAATTTGTGTTTATATGTTGGGTTGCTAAATTTCATTACTATGGATGTATTGTTGTATTTGGGCATTGAATGTTTGCCTTTTGTGCTTGTAATCCGCCTTGAGTCCCACTGGGGACATAGAGCAGAATAATAATAATAATAATAATAATAATAATAATAATAATAATAATAATAATATTCCAGAAGCATTCTCTCCTGACATTTCACCCACATCTATGGCAGGCATCCTCAGAGGTTGTGTAGCTGAAGTAATTTGGAAGCTGTTGCTGTCACTACAGATGGGACCTCCTCCGAATACTTCTCAGAATTATCTTCTTCCCTCTCCACATGTAGTTCCTTGCCTTTTTGAAAGGTCTAAGAAGGAGACTTTGCTATGAATCAGAAATAACACCCTGGCCTGCACCTTATTAACCTCATCTTTCTTTTCTTCTTCTGTTTTGTTTTTGCTGCAGACGATGTTCCGAAAGAAATGTCGAGTCGGAAAATGTTTCCTTCCTTTGCTTGGAGTGTCAGTGACATCATTGCACCAAACACACTGTACACACACTTCTCGGTATGAAACCGTTGCTTAGAGAAGAACTGAAAGTTCTCCTGCAGAAATGTTCCTTTTGAATTTGGAAAGAAGGAATGTCAGGAGTGACATATGGGGAGGAGGTTGAGGCATCCTTCAGTTTGGAGGAGTGTAGGGTTGAACAATGGGATGCAAATCCCATTGCCACTCACTTCTTTTACTGTTCCTTTGGGAATGATGATATGAAAGGATATATGGCCTTGTTCCCAGAATACTGTTGGAAAGGCAAGTGACCATCAATATTGCGGGGCAAAGTCCTCTGCCATGAGAATTTTATGCCTCCAGCTTAGTTTGAATTCTGTTCAGATTTGGCCAAAATTCCCTCTGATGTGTTCACATCTTATGGGCAAGACTAGGAAAATGGGGCATTTTGGATCAGAACTATGTGAGATTTGCTGTTGAGTGCCTTCAAGTTCTCTCTGATTTGTGGAGACTCTTTATTAGGGTTTTCCTGAGATTTATTTATTTATTGTGTCAGCAGCATCCAGACAATCGTATAGCATTTTAACAAACAAACAAACAACAAACAAAACACAAAGTTTACAAGCTTGGTAGTTGATTAAATGTCTTTTGACCAGTAGCTGGCCACTTGGAGTGCCTCTGGTGTTACTGCAAGAAGGTCCTCCCTTGTGCATGTGGCAGGGCTCAGGTTGCATTGCAGCAGGTGGTCAGTGGTTTGCTCCTCTCTGCACTCGCATGTTGTGGATTCCACTTTGTAGCCCCATTTCTTAAGATTGGCTTTGCATCTCATGGTGCCAGAGCGCAGTCTGTTCAGCGCCTTCCAAGTCACCCAGTCTTCTGCGTGCCCAGGGGGAAGTCTCTCATCTGGTCTCAGCCATTGATTGAGGTTCTGGGTTTGAGCCTGCCACTTTTGGACTCTTGCTTGCTGAGGTGTTCCAGCGAGTGTCTCTGTAGATCTTAGAAAACTATTCCTTGATTTAAGTCATTGGTGTGCTGGCTGATACCCAAACAGGGGATGAGCTGGAGATGTCTCTGCCTTGGTCCTTTCACTATTGGCTGCTACTTCCTGGCGGATGTCAGGTGGTGCAATACCGGTCAAACAGTGTAATTGCCAGTGGTGTAGTGGTGACTTAACTTAAGGAGGTTCACCATTGACCTTCTCCAAGGCAGAGTATGTGACCTATCCATAGCCCAATTTACACTGTCATTATGTGGTCAGTGTAGATTCAAATAAGCAGTTCAATGCTGCAAAACTGACCACATAATACAATTTCAAACAGGATTATATGGCAGTATAGATGGAGCCTCAACCAGGGATCTCTATTGCCTTCCTAAATTAGGATTCCACAGGGTGTTGCCATGGTAGTTAAAGTGGAATTACACAACTATAATTGTGTACTGTGAATTGGTACTAAGTCTTCTGCAGACTTGGAAGAACACATTCCTAGAAAAGTCTCAGGTACAAAAATAACAATGTCTTTATTTGTTTTTCACTTTCATGGGGTCTTGTGCTTCTAATCCCTAGCAAATTTGGAAAGTTGACTGTATCTTTTGCCCCAAAGGCTTCAGATATAGATCAGGATATAAATATCTGCAGTAAGATAAAACAAATTAAATAGGTACTCAATGTAAATTTTCTAGAGCTGGAGACATTGGCCAAAAAGATCCATTTCAAGCACATCCATCATGATCAAAGTTTGGGTGGAAATAAGTCTGGGTTGGCCAACAAGACCCATTTTGAGCAATTCAACATGATCAAAGTTTGGGTGAAAATGAGTCTGGGTTATTGTGATTTTTCTGGGCTGTAAGGTCATGTCCCAGAAGCATTCTCTCCTGACATTTCTCCCACATCTCTGGCAGGCATCCTCAGAGGTTATGAGGTCACAACCTCTGAGGATGCCTACCATAGATGTGGGCAAAATGTCAGGAGAGAATGCTTCTGGAACATAGCCATACAGCCTGGAAAACTCACAGCAACCCAGTGATTCCGGCCATGAAAGCCTTTGACAACACATGGAAATGACTCTTTTTGTCAACTTGAGAATCAAAATGAGGAACTGGATCTGAAAAGGCTCAAAACTTAAACATAAAAGAACATATTGTTCAACACAACTGAGCGCTCAGCAAGGCACCTGATGGAACTGGAAGGACTGGTTAGCATTATGCGTCAACGTTTGTTAAGTCTGCCGGAGCTTCGTGGCTCTAAACTCCGACAGCTAAAATCAACATCCTATTTGGAGCGGTTGACGTTGCGCAGAGCTAGGCAGGCTTGGAGCCATGGAAGTCAAAGGTCCTTTTCCCACCTTCCCTTTTGCCAAAGTTTGCAACATCATTATTTAAAAATAAAACAAATTTGTTACCTAGAGTTGCAAGAGTGGAGGCAGGACAGGACTTTAACCTTGAACTATATCTCAGTTTTTCAGATCTCAATAGATATTGAAGTAGAAGTTTCTCCTGTAGCTTTCGGACATGCCCCAAAATGATAGAAAATTGTGCAGTTTTTCTATGAAACTTGCACAGTTCACCCAGCAAAACAGCATGGTTTTTCCAGAAACTGTGTAACTTTCAGCACAGAAACAGAAAACCATACAATATTCAAAATGGCAAAGCTTACAGCTTTAGTCAACTCAAGTTTTTGCATAACATTTGAGTTGTGCAACGTTCAGAATGGGAAATACTTGTTTGTTTTCCTGTTGCATAATACTTGGTGTACGCAGCATTCATATCCGTCAAAGCTGTAACCATGATGTTGAACCCTTCTCAACCTTTTCCCAAGTAAAGAGCAAAAAAAAAGGCAATGTCAGCTGGTTATGTTTTTTTTTTCTAGGCAGCTTTCTGGACATTGAAAGTGATGGCATGTCCCAAGCTCCTGTACCAATGCAACCAAAGTTCCTGCAAGTTGCCTTGCTGCACATGTTTTGCAAGGGGTCAAGATCTCCAAATTCTATCTCAGTCAGAAAATTGAGGTATTCCCATTCTATACGTATCCTGAACAGATTGTGGTGGAGCTACGTGGGGCTGTCCTTGAAAATGGCTCAGAAATTCCAGATGATCCAACGGGTGGCAGCCAGGTTGTTAACTGTGGCTCCTTACAGGGAGCGGTCAACCCTCCTGTTCAAGGAGCTCCACTGGCTGCCATTCATTTTCCGGACCCAATTCAAGGTGCAGGTTCTTACCTACAAAGCCCCGAACTGTTTGGGACCCGCCTACCTAGGTGACCACATCTCTGTATACGAACCCACATGATCTCTTCGATCATCTGGAGAGGCCCTGCTCTCGATCCCACCTGCATCGCAGGCACGATTGGTGGGGACGAGAGAGAGGGCCTTTTTGGTGGTGGCCCTCGACTCTGGAACTCACTCCCTAAGGACATCAGGCAGGCCCCAACCCTGGCAGTCTTTAGGAGGAGTTTGAAGATGTGGTTGCTCCAGTGTGCCTTCCCAGAATAATGTTCCCATAGCACTTTGTCCTCCAAAGCACTTTACATTTTTAGGTCTGCTTGTATGTTTCCACAAACACCACTTTCATCTTTTTGCCCATGCCCTGGCATTACTTCCAATTTTAACTTTACATTTGGCCTACCCACAGTTTTAATTGTGTGTTGTCTTATTGTTAATTATTGCATTTTTATTGTCCATGTTTTTATTTTAATTGCTTGTATTGTTGTTATTATTGCTTGTATTGTATTTGGGCTCGGCCTCATGTAAGCCGCACCGAGATGGGGAGATGGTAGCGGGGTACAAATAAAGTGTTATTTTTATAATATTATTATTATAGAATGAGGTATGAAGGCAAACATAAAGCTTCTTCAAGGAGGACAAAGATGCCTGTCTTCCCTCATCTTCCAAATCAAAACTATCACCTGCAGAGGATCCTTTCTAACATAGCTATTATGAAGAGGTACTTGGAGCAAGGGGCTTCTCCATGCTTTCCATCAGCAACAGCAGACGTTTGGAAGATGAAGGACAGGTACCTTCATCCCATGATGGAGATCTATGGGACCTCATCCTGCTCCATGATCCATCCCACATCCACCATGGCAACCCTATTGTTCATCCACAAGGAAAGCAGGATAGTATATATGGAAGTGTAGAAGGGACAGTGTATTGGGCTAAGCCAGAGGTTCTCAACCTGTGGATCCCCAGGTGTTTTGGCCTACAACTCCCAAAACATCTGGGGACTCACAGGTTGAGAACCACTGGGCTAACATCTTCCAACCTAGCACCCTCCAGATAACTAAAATTCCAGATAACTACAAACAGGGAGTATGGTCAAGCTGAAGATGGATGATGGGAGTTGTCATACAAGATTAACGTATGAGGAATAGAAATTGAGTAAATGAAAGCTCCACTTCTTGAAACCCAACTGGCCCCAAAACAAAAACCATCAACTGACCGTGGTGGCAAAGCAGTGGTCTGACTCTCCGCCCTCGAAGAGGATGAGATCTTTGACAAAAACCGCCACCGCTCTCATGATGAAGGACATGAAAAGGTGCATGTGGATATAGTTCCGAGTGCAATGGAGTTTCCTGGAAGGAAAAGAACAGAAAGAAGCATTTGGAAAAGTAGACAACATTGTGAAGTTTAGCTTCTCTCCTGCCCAGTTCTAGTTCTTTAACTCAGGCCCCTTCTACACTGGGCCCATATCCCAGGATCTGATCCCAGATTGTCTTCTTATTCCAGATTATCTGGAAGTGGAGATTCATATACTCCTGTTCAAAGCAGATAACCTGAGTTCAGATCCTGGGATATATGGCAGTGTAGGTGTCTCTCAACCTGGGGTCAGGATCCCTGGGGGGGTCGCAAGGGAGTGTTAGAGGGGTCGCCAAAGACCATCAGAAAACACAATATTTTCTGTTAGTCATGGGAGTTTTGTGTGGGAATTTTGGTCCATTTTTTATCATTGATGGGGATTCAGAATGCTCTTTGATTGCAGGTGAACTATAAATCCCAGCAACTACAACTCCCAAATGTCAAGGTCTATTTTCCCCAAATTCCACCAGTGTTCACATTTGGGTATGTTGAGTATTCATGCCAGGTTTAGTCCAGATCCATCATTGTTTGAGTTCACAGTGCTCTCTGGATGTAGGTGAACTACAACTCCCAAACTCAAGGTCAATGCCCACCAGACCCTTCCAGTATTTTCTGTTGCTCATGGGAGTTCTGTGTGCCAAGTTTGGTCCAATTCCATCATTGGTCAAGTTCAGAATGCTTTTGATTGTCGGTGAACTGTAAATCCCAGCAACTACAACTCCCAGATGACAAAATCAATCCTCCCCCCCCCCCCCCCCGCCGCCAGCCTCAACAGTACTCATATTTGGGTGTATTGAGTATTTGTGCTCAATTTGGTCCAGTGATTGAAAATACATCCAGCATATCAGATATTTACATTATGATTCATAACAGGAGCAAAATTACAGTTATGAAGTAGCAATGAAAATAATGTTATGGTTGGGGGTCACCACAACATGAGGAACTGTATTAAGGGGTCACGGCATTAGGAAGGTTCAGGACCACTGTTCTGGAGAACCAGCATGTTGCTTTGGACTTTGACTCAAGGTCAATGCCCACCAGACCCTTCCAGTATTTTCTGTTCGTCATGGGAGTTCTGTGTGCCAAGTTTGGTCCAATTCTATCATTGGTCAAATTCAGAATGCTCTTTGATTGTAGGTGAATTATAAATCCCAGCAACTACAACTCCCAAATGACAAAATCAATCCCCTCTCCCAACCCCACCATTATTCAAATCTGGGCGTATCGGGTATTTGTGCCAAAAAAGATCCAGTGAATGAAAATATATCCTGCATATCAGGTATTTACATTACGATTCATAACAGGAGCAAAATTACAATTATGAAGTGGCAACGAACATAATGTTATGGTTGAGGGCCAACACAACATGAGGAAGTGTATTAAGGGGTCCCGGCATTAGGAAGGTTGAGGACCACTGGTGTAGAAAGAGCCTCAGTTCCACCTTTGAGGGAGAATTCGAACCCTAACCCAAGTCTTCCACTGTCAACCATTGACTTGCCACACTATACTCCTCAAAGGCAAACACACAGCCCAGAAAGCCTACTCCTCCTTACCTGAAAATACACAGGAGAATCATGGCTATGGTGAGAGCAATGAGCGACAAGCTGTATCCGATGGTGTAGCCAGTTTTGACAGTGCCATAGAATACCGTCTGGAAAGGGAGAAAAATAAGCCATCACTTGCTTACATCTTCTTTTCAAACAATCAGATCATCAGTTTACAATATTTCAAACGCTACTTGGAAACAGTTTCTGCCTCTTTCGTTCCCACTACAGTTATGTTCACGTATTGTGCAAGTTCGTAGTATGCAGTTTGAGTCATTCGTGAAAAGATGTGTGCCCCTTTAGTGACATTTGGTCGCTGTCCTGGCCAACTTCCAGACCAAGCTCATCATAGGATTGTAAGTTCGTAAACGACAACCCCCAGGATTCCACAGCAACGAGCCATAGCAATTAAAGTGGTGTCAAACTACACTCATTTGACTGTGAATATGCTCCCTAAGCCTAAAGTGGCTGATGTGGTATATTGGCCAATAATAATACATGCAACTAAGATGTTTCATTGTCAAATTAATATTAATGTTCTTTAGGAATGTGGTTGATTTTATTTATTTATCACAATTTGTAGTGTTTAGAAGAAGCAGATTGCATCAGGCTGTGCCAGAGGACATCACAGTTTTGGCAACCAAAGAACAATATAGAATAGAATTCTCAATTGTTGTAGGAGGAACTAAAAGGGAAATATCATAGAATAATATTGACTATGGCCCCATCTACACAGCTATATAATACAGCCTGAAATTGCATCATCTGTTCAAGGTGGACTGATATGACCTAGTTCAATGCAGTTAAACTGCATTTTATAAATCTACACTGACCATGCAATGCTGTTTCAACCTAAGATATCTTGGGGTGCATCTACCCTAAGATTGGTCCTAAGATATTTTGGAGTACATCTACACTAAGATAGGTCCTAAGATAGCCTGGGGTGCATCTGCACTAAGATAGGTCCTAAGATATTTTGGAGTGCATCTACACTAAGATAAGTCCTAAGATATTTTGGAGTGCATCTACACTAAGATAGGTCCTAAGGTATCTTAGAGTGCATCTATACTAAGATAGGTCGTAAGATATTTTGGAGTACATCTACACTAAGATAGGTCCTAAGATATCTTGGGGTGCATCTACGCTAAGATAGGTCCTAAGATATCTTGGGGTGCATCTACACTAAGATAGGTCCTAAGATATTTTGGAGTGCATCTACACTAAGATAGGCCCTAAGATATCTTGGAGTGCATCTACACTAAGATAGGTCGTAAGATATTTTGGAGTGCATCTACACTAAGATAGGCCCTAAGATATCCTGGAGTGCATCTACACTAAGATAGGTCCTAAGATATCTTGGGGTGCAGCTACACTAAGATAGGTCCTAAGATATCTTGGAGTGCATCTACACTAAGATAGGTTTTAAGATATCTTGGAGTGCATCTACACAAAGATAGGTCCTAAGATATCTTGGAGTGCATCTACACTAAGATAGGTCCTAAGATATCTTTGAATGCATCTACATATGCTATTGTCCTCCCAACCCTACTATATATCTGTGAAACGTGGACTGTCTACAGACGTTACACTCAACTCCTCGAACAATTCCATTAGTGTTGCCTCCAAAAAATCTTGCAAATCTCTTGGGAAGACAGGCAGACAAATGTCAGCATGCTGGAAGAAGCAAAGACCACCAGCATTGAAGCGATGCTCCTACGCCATCAACTCTGCTGGACTGGCCACATTGTCCGAATGCCCAAATATCACCGTCTCCCAAAGCAGTTACTATACTCCCAACTCAAGAACAGGAAATATAATGTTGGTGGACTGGAAAGGAGATTTAAAGATGGGCTTAAAGCCAACCTTAAAAACTGTGGCATAGACACCAAGAACTGGGAAGCCCTGGTCCTTGAGCGCTCCAGCTAGAGGTCAGCTGTGACCAGCAGTGCTGCAGAATTCAAAGAGGCACAAATGCAGGGCAAAAGGGAGAAATGTGGCAAGAGGAGGGGCATCAAGCCAACTCTGACTGGGACCGCCTTCCACCTGGAAGCCGATGTCTTCACGGCGGGAGAACACGAGGATCAAAAATAGGGCTTCACAGCCACCTACAACCTGCCGCCAAGACACTGCACTTGAAGGACCATCATCCTCAGGCTATGATGGATCGCCTAAGTAAGTAACTAAGTAAGTAAGCATCTACACTGTAAGATTAAGGCAGTTGGACACCATTTGAACTGCTATGGATCAATACTATGGCATCCCGAGAGTTCTGGTTTTATAAGATCTTTCAAACTTCTCTGGCAATGAGAACTAAAGTCTCACTAAACTACAGCTCTTAGGATTGATGGCATTCAAGTGGTGCCAAACTGTATTAATTCTACAGCGTAGACTTGGGTCCTCTGAGTGTTTTGGACTTTGACT
The DNA here is from genome assembly GCF_025583915.1 of Anolis sagrei ordinatus. NCBI lineage: Eukaryota > Metazoa > Chordata > Lepidosauria > Squamata > Anolidae > Anolis > Anolis sagrei. The sequence goes on along the minus strand of NW_026847660.1, from coordinate 127,745,986 downwards.
CCCACAATTCCTGACAGCCTACCTGCTCAGTTGTTGATTACAGTGGTTGGCTTCTTGTTGCCTCCCTGTGCTCAAAGTTCAAACAGGGAGAAAATTTTAAACCTCAAAGTTTGCAACAAGTTGCTTCCTGCCAGGAATGCCAATGACGCTTCTCAGGAGGTCTAAACAGGGCTGCAAAGCAATTAGGGGAACTCCCAGCTCATGCTTCCAGGAAACGGTGGATTCACACCTTGCAGAAATGCTCCGTTACCAAAGGAACGCAAACAATAGTCTCTTAATACTTTCTTGAGGATTTCTTTTGCTTTTGGATGCATATACATTGGAGGTGGCAATGTGACAAAACGTGGGCCATTGCAGCTAACGGATGGAGAACAGCAGAAGTTTCTTCTGCAGAGAGACCACTATAATACTAACAGATCCGCGTAAATGTCTAGGTGTCATTCAGAAATCTTTGATTCTTGCTGATTTTTTTAATGTTACCCCAACAGTTTAAGAAACCCAGGTCTAGCACACAGAGCCTGGGAATTGTAGTTTGGCGAGGCACCAGAACTCTTGGCAAAAAAGGTGAAATGGAGAAAACTAGGGATGTCTTTGCACAGTTGAATTAATGCGATTAGACACAACTTTAATTGCCATGGCTCAATGCTATGTAATCTTGAGAGTTACAGTTTACTAAGGCACGAGCACTCTTTGGCGGAGCAACCCTAATCAAACTACAACTCCCATGATTCTATAGTATCAACCTTAAGCAGTTCAAGTAGTGCCAAACTGCATTCATTCTATAGTCTAGACCAGGGGTCCTCAAACTATGGTCCGCAGGCCACTTCCGGCCTGCAAGGGCACTTATTCGGCCCGCGGAGGAGAAGCTCCCCCCCCACACAGTGCCCCTCCCTTGGCTGGCTCATGCTATCCATCAGGCCCGATGGGCAGCGTGAGCCAGCCAAGGGCAGCTGCTCCGCGCGGCCTACTTGCGTGTAAAGAACCTCGCGAGGTGCTTTACGCAAAAGTAGGCTGCACGTTGCTGCTCCTCCCTTGGCAGGCTCACGCTGCCCATCGGGAAGGCTACCCCAGCGCTCCATGCAGTCATGCCGGCCACATGACCTTGGAGGTGTCTACAGCCAACGCCGGCTCTTCGACTTAGAAATGCAGATGAGCACCACACCCCAGAGTCAGACACGACTGGACTTCATGTCAAGGAAAACCTTTAGGTAGGAAAATTGTGGAAGATCCAGGGTGGGAGAAAGAACTCTTGTCTGTTAGAGGTAGGTATGAATGTTTCAATTGGCCACCTTGATTACCATTACATAGCCTGACAGTTTTTAGGGAGAGGTGATTAGCTGGCCCTGATTGTTTCTTGTCTGGAGTTCCCCTGTGTTTGAGTGTTGTTCTTTATTTACAGTTATAATTTTAGAGTTTTTTTTTAATACTGGTAGCCAGATTTTGTTCAGACTAGAAATAGGAAGATTTCCCATTCTCTGTTCCTGGAATTACTGCCTAAAGAGGGCTAGAAAGAACCCCCTCCCTCTCAGGGCCCTTCCACACAGCAAAATAAGATATGTGCAATGTGCATAGGAATGTTTTTATTGATTTTTTTTTTAAAAAACTATAGTCCGGCCCTCCAATGGTCTGAGGGACAGTGAACTGGCCCCCGGTTTAAAAAATTTGAGGACCCCTGGTCTAGATGCACCCTCAGAAAGCTGAAATGGCAACCCTAATTCAGAACTCTACACTATAGCATTATTGTGGTCTGATACCACTGCCAGGGCTCAAGGCTACGGAATCCTGGGATTTGTAGTTTCATGAGTCACCATCAGGATTCTTTGGCCGAGAAGGCTGCAGGCTTTGTAAAATTGCAGCTCCCAGAATTCCATTGCGAGGAGCCATGCCACTTAAAGTAGTGTCAAACTACATTAATTCGACAGTGCAGATGCACACTAAGAAACAAGGATTTATATTTGAATCATCACCTCTCATGGCACCAAATATAAGTATTCCAAATGTAAAAGTATGTGCCTTAAAGAAAGCAAGTAAATACTATCTTGTTAATATATTACTAATCTAAATTAATATATTAGTTCCAACAGACCTCACTACCTCTGAGGATGCTTGCCATAGATGCAGGCGAAACATCAGGAGAGAATGCCTCTAGACCATGGCCATACAGCCCGAAAAAACCTACAACAACCCAGTGATTCTGGCCATGAAAGCCTTCGACAATACATATTACTAACCTCTTCATCTGAGAACGTGCTGTTAGGGTCGTAACCACACGTTGCGCCGTAAGACTCCGGGTACAAATCGGACCAACCTTCGGGAGTGCATTCCCTGCTTATGTTATCTAGATAGAAATAGAGCAAGAAATCGAACACGATCAATGGTTGCAGTCATTGATGTAGGATGCAGCTACACTGTAGAATGAATGCAGTTTGAACCCACTTTAATTGCCATGTCTCAGTGTGAACGAGGCATGGGCCAACTTCGGCCCTCCGGGTGTTTTGGACTTCAACTCCCACAATTCCTAACAGCCTACCGGCTGTTAGGAATTGTGGGAGTTGAAGTCCAAAACACCCGGAGGGCCGAAGTTGGCCCATGCCTCGTCTAGACCCATATAATGCATTATATAGCAGTGTATTTCCATCCTAAGTGGGAGAAAAATGGGCAATGGCATGCATTTTCCATCTCCAACCGCTTTTTCTTGCATTGGCACTATGAGGCCTTTTATGGTGATCATTGCTCAGAGCAATTGACAGCACTTACCAATGTCATTGAACCCACTGTACACACTTCAGAAAAAGATATATACTTGCAGAGTATCTGGAAAATTGGATAGGGTTGTGAAGTGCCTATATTCGGACCACACAGTAATAAAAAGTATGAGGTCAGGCAATGATTTGTCACCTCAAGTGTGTCGTGTTTTTAGTGCTACGGCGTGGGCTGAACCAGCAACTGGCAACACACTAAGCAGCCATTTCAGCTTTTTCTCAGGTTGCATCCCCTCCATTAGCCTTTTTTGTTCTTTTCTCTTTTGCACTTGAGCAACGGAACGGCACACCCTCCGTTCACAGAAGTATTGGAGTCTTTTCATTCCCAGCTTGGTTTCAAATCATGCCTTTTCAGCCTTGTTTTGATTTCTTCTTCTCATTACGAGTGGAGTGCCGCAGGGTTCGGTCCTGTTCAACATCTTTATGAATGACTTAGATCAGGCATTCTCAAACTGCGGACCTCCAGCTGTTTGGGCTTTCAACTCCCAGAATTCCCAACAACTGAATAAGCTCGTTAGAGCCTCTTGGAGTTGGAGATCCAAACAGCTGGAGGGCTGAAGTTTGAAGATGCTTGACTTAGATGTAGGGTTAGAAGATATCATCATCAAGCTTGCAGATGACAATTGGGAGGGAGTGCCAATACTCCAGAAGACGGGAGCAGAATTCAAAACTATTTGAACCTGGGGGTCGGGACTCTTGTGGAGGTCACAAATGGGTGTCAGAGGGGTCGCCAAAGACTATTTTCTGTTGATCATGGGGGTTCTGTGTGGGAAGTTTGGTTCAATTCTATCATTGGTGGGGTTCAGAATGCTCTTTGATTGTAGGTGAACTATAAATCTCAGCAACTACAACTCCGAAATGTCAAGGTCTATTTCCCCCAAACTCCACATTTGGGCATATTGAGTATTTGTGCCAAGTTTGGTCCAGATCTATCGTTGTTTGAGCCCACAGTGCTATCGGATGTAGGTGAACTACAATTCCCAAACTCAAGGTCAATGTCCATCAGACCCTCCCAGTATTTTCTGTTGGTCATGGGAGTTCTGTGTTCCAAGTTTGGTTCAATTCCATCATTGGTGGTGTTCAAAATGCTCTTTGATTGTAGGTGAACTATAAATCCGAGCAACTACAACTCCCAAATGACAAAAGCAATCATCTCCACAACCCCACCAGTATTCAAATTTGGTTGTATTATTGGGTATTTGTGCCCAATTTGGTCCAGTGAATGCAAATACATCCTTCATATAGGATGTTTACATTACAATTCATAACAGGAGCACAATTACAGTTGTGAAGTAGCAACAAAAATAATCTTCTGGTTAAGGGTCACCACAACATGAGGAACTGTACTAAGGGGTGGCGGCATTAGGAAGATTGAGAAACACTGGATTAGAGAGATGATGGTCCAAAACGAACACAATGAAGTTCAGAAGTGACAAATGCAAGAGACTCCACTTAGGCAGGAAAAAAAAATGAAAAGCAAAGATTCAGAATGGGGGATGATGCCTGGCTCGACAGTAGGACGTGTGGAAAAGATCTTGGAGTCCTCATGGAGAGGAAGGGGAACATGAGCCAACAATGTGATGCTGCACCTTAAAAAAGCCAATGGGAATTTGGCCTGCATCAATAGGAGTCTAGTGCCTAGATCCAGGGAAGTCATGCTACCACTCTGTTCTGCCTTGGTCAGGCCACTTTACCTGGAATCACACTCTGTCCAATTTTGGGCACCACAATTGAAGGGAGATGTTGACTCTAAGCTGGAATGTGTCCAGAGGAAGGTGACTACAATAATCAAGGGTCTGGAGAACAAGCCCTATGAGGAGCAGCTTAATGAGCTGGGCATGTTTAGCTTGAAGAAGAGAAGGCTTAGAGGAGACATGATGAGGGCCATGTATAAATATGAAAGAGGAAGTTATAGGGAGGAGGAGGGAGCAAGCTTGTTTTCTTCTGCCCTGGAGACTAGGATGCGGAGTTGTATGCTCCCTGAGCTCCGCTCCTGTTAACAATCTGGCTGCTGTCCGTTGGACCAATTGAAGCTTCTGGACAGTCTTCAAAGGCAACCCCACATAGAGCGTGTTGCAGTAGTCTATATGGGATGTAACCAGAGTGTGGGCTACCATGGCCAGTACCTATTGATCTACTCACATTTGCATTTTTTTCAAACTGCTAGGTTGGCAAAAGCTGGGGCTAACAGTGAGAGCTCACCCCACTCCCTGGATTCAAACCACCGACCTTTCAGTCAGCAAGTTCTGCAGTTCAGCGGTTTAACCCACTGTGCCAACAGGGGCTCTTGCTGCTAACTATGCTAACATAGTGAAAATGCAGCATTGCTCTATTTAGACATCCTATGCCAGCTCTCAACAAGGTTTTGCTTCTTCTAACTAAGCTCCTTTGGCCAGAACCAAAAGGAAGCAGTGCAACTCCAACTCCCATTGAGCTTTTCTCTTATCAGGATCCTGCAATACCTACAGAAGAATACATGAGTACAGCCCATTACATTTGGAACTACAGTCGAATGGAATGAATCCATTTGGACTCCGGCTGTTCTTTTCTCAAAGGATTTGGTGCTCTTTTCCATTTGGCCCCGTTCTGAGTTCTCTGTTTACCCGACATTCCCTTGAAATGTGTCAGCCAGACTCCCAAATCCATCACTTTCTACTCTCCAGGAATGGGTCAAAAGATGGGCAGCCAGAGGCAAAACGGGAAAGAAATGTTGACATTTGTTGCTCTGTTTTGGGGCTTCGGCATGATGGATGCCGTTGGGGTGAGAGAGAGGAAAAATGATGCGGGAGGAAAAACGTTTCTCTCTCAAGATGGTCCAATATGGAAATGGAGCTGTAGGGACTGCAATCAATTTTGGGGAAAATGCCCGAGGCCAAGAAACAAGTACAAAAAATATATGTTGATTTAGTAAAAACGGTTCTGTTTGGGAGGTCACAATTATACTCGCAAAAAGTCAAAGCTGAAATTATTATTAGATTTAGTTATACAAGGGTTGGGCCAGGTTTCAGCTCTGGGACCATCAGTTGTCTCCAGTCCTGTTTTGGCAGTCCTTGATCATGGACAGAGTCTTCAGAGCCTTTCCTGGAAGCCTCAATGAATGAGAATTTGCCAGGCTTTAGCACAGCGGGTTAAACCGCCAGCTGCAGAAAATATTGCAGATTGAAAGGTTGACAGTTCAAGCCAGGGTTGGGATGAGCTCCCATCGTCAGCCCACCTTCTGCTCACCTAGCAGTTTGAAAACAGCAATGTGGGTAGATAAATAGGTACTGCTTTAAGTGAGGAGCTAATAAAAGGCACCCATAAGGACGTGCTGGTGATTCGATTTGGAGGATGTCTATGTTGGGGTTCAGCCTCCGTTTGAACCTGACCCTCAGCCTCCGTGTGAACCTGAACCTGATTCTTTGATTGTATTTCCTGATGCAACTGAACAGGCTACTGAACATGTATTTTCCCCTGATGGTTTGGAAACTGTTGATTCTGAGGGCAGTGGCTGGGAAAGTGAAACTGGACATCCTGATGAGAATGTTTCAGAATCAAGCAGTGATAACTCTCCAGAGGAGTTAACACCTGCCTTTTTAAATGAGGATAGAAACGGACAGATTTGGAAAAACAGGAGTGAATCACAGAGTTTGCGAAGGTCAAGTAGATTAAAGGAAAAGGAGGCTTCCAAGCCTGGAGGCGTGTCCCGAAACAGTTTCTTTAGTTTTAAGTGTCTCCCCCCGGGCTGTCTCGTTAGATCAAGCATCGTTTAGACTGAGGCATTACCTTGGCAGATTTCCCGTTTCCCATGGCCTGCATTCCCAGAGGATTCTAGTTTCCAAGTACGGTTAGTGAGATGCTAACAGGTTCCAGGTTTTTATAGTGTTGCTTTTGGAATGATCTAGTTCAGAGATATTCTGACTGCTGAATTTTACTGTGGCTTTTTGACTTTACATTTTCCTCTATTTTGTAACCATTTTTCATCAATAAAAAAGGATTGTTTTTTTCCCACATTCAAGTGTGGTGGATTTAATCTTTTGGTCTCGTTTCCTGATCTGGGTTGCAACAGTCTATGGACAACAAAGCTCCTCAGCATGGAAGATGGAGCAACAGCACCTCCCTGTGGTCGAAGTTGCATACAGCCTCCAGATGCTGGAGATGGAAAAAGATGGGAAGCCTTTACCTCTGTTTATGTACTGTCTGTCTTTGTTAACTGTCTAATGGCATTGAATGTTTGCTGTATATGTGTTCTGTAATTTGCCCTGAGTCCCGTCGGGAAGATAGGTCAGAATATAAATAAACTATATTATTATTATTATTATTATTATTATTATTATTATTATTACTATTATTAGAAACACAACAAGATGAGTCCACAGCAGATAAGATCGCTCTGCTGGCTATTGAACTGGATCACACATCGGACACTTCCCAAGTGTCTAGGACTGTGCGATGTAATAGCAAATAATGTGTGTGGATCCCAGTAAGGTGGCCTTCTGCAGCTGACAGATGGTAATTTTGTCAGTGCCGATTGTGTTTAAGTGCAGACCAAGGTCTTTAGGCACTGCACCCAGTGTGCCGATCACCACTGGGACCACCTTTACTGTTTTGTGCCAGAGTATTTGCAGTTTGATTTTTAAATCCTCACATTGTGTCAGCTTTTCCAGTTGTTTCTCTTCAATCCTGCTGTCACCTGGGATTTTGACATCGACGATCCATACCTTGTTTTTTAACACGATCATGAGGTCAGGAATATTATGCTCCAAAACTCAGTCTGAATTTGGAAGTCCCAGAGTAGCTTGCTGTGTTCATTCTCTCTAACTTTTTCCGGCTTGTGATCCCACCGGTTCTTTGTCGCAGGCAGATGGTATTTGTGGCACAAGTCCCAATGAATCACCTGAGAAAGGGTGTTATGCCTCTGCTTGTAGTCTGTCTGCATGATCTTCTTGCAGCAGCTGAGGATGTGATCTATTGTTGAATGCTTTCATGGCTGGAATCACTGGGTTGTTGCAGGGATTTTTGGGCTATATGGCCACATTCTAGAGGCATTCTCTCCTGACATTTATTTACAGCATTTATATTCCGCCCTTCTCACCCCGCAGGGGACTCAGGGCGGATTACAGTGTACACATATATGGCAAATATTCAATGCCAATTTTAACATACAACATATATATTGTGAGGTCACAATCTCTGAGGATGCTTACCATAGATGCAGGCAAAATGTCAGGAGAGAATGCCTCTAGAACATAGCCATATAGTCCAAAAAAAAGTACAATAACTCGATGTGATCTATTGTTTCATCTGTTTCCTTGCAGATTGGGATCTGTCGCCTTCTTCTTCTTCTTCTTCTTCTTCTTCTTCTTCTTCTTTTCAGCAAGTTGTGGGTCTCTCTTGCACTGTTTAAGGACTTTATCAGACAGCAATATTGAGAGGCATTGTTAAGTAAAGAGAGGAATCGGGAGCTGTCTTCATTCGTCTTCCTTTCAACAGACTTTTAGTGTTTCTCCATAGGCATCCGCTATCTTCCTCATCACACATGGGCAATGTCTCTGCCGCCTGTTTTTTTCCCTTCAGAATCCCTTTCCATGGGATGCAATAGTTCTGCATCTAAACCAAGCATGGGCAAACTTTGGCCCTCCAGGTGTTTTGGATTTCAACTCCCACTATTCCTAACAGCCTCGGGCCCCTTCCTTCCCCCCTCAGCCACTTAAGTTGCTTGCAAAATGTGGGGGACAACAATAACTGTAAGTGTGATGAGGTGGTAACATTTTAAAATATATATATATTTTCAAAACCAGAAGCAAATTCCCAGGCATTTCTTTGGTGACTGCCTAGCATACCCTCAGAGAATCACAGAATCAAAGAAGCATACAGTTAAAAGGGACCCCAAAGCCATCCTGTCACATCCCATTTTTCCATAGAGGCATCCATTGGATGAGAATGGCTCAATGTGCAATCATACCATGGCTCAATGTGCAACGTGTCCTATCTTTCACTGAGCAAGTGACCCAGGCATCAGGTGGCCAAAGTGTAAGCACTGTCAAGAAGTTAATTCAGGCATTAAGATATCCAGCAAGATGAAGGGAGAAACAGTAAAACAGAGTAATAGAGAACATAAACACAGCCTATACAAGGTCCGCTGGTGGCACAATGGGTTAAACCGCTGAGCTGCTAAACATGGTGGTTTGAATCTGGGGAGCAGGGTGAGCTCCTGCTGTTAGCCCTAGCTCCTGCCAACCTAGTAGTTTGAAACTGAGTTGAATTCCAAAACATCTGGAGGGCCCAAGTTTGCCCATGCCTGGTACAGCATGGCTTTCAGAAACCTAATTTGGTGGGAAGGTGAGAGAGGGCAAAAATGAACCAATCTCAGCCAATTAACCTGTCTGCACAAGAGCTCAAATCACAAGGCAATGATTTAGTGGAGCTTCAGATGGAAGGAAAAGTCTGCTGTGAATCCAGCTGCCTCGGAGCAAGGAGAAGGACCTTTGAAAAAGATGGAAACAGAGCTCATGCTCCAGACACGATGTGGATGGCAATGAGAAGAAAGACAACAGCGCAAATGCAGTTTCGTTGAGTCTGGCCTCCTTTCGGCTCTTCCTTTATTCTGCGCAGGGAAAACAACTCCGTCCTGGCAAGCTGAGAAGCAGCCCCCTCCTCTGCAGTCAGGCAGCCCGAGGGTGAGAAACGGAGAAGGAATTTGTCTGGTGTGCATTTTAATACCAGCCGACCTACTTCATGCTCTCAAACTAATATGTGAACTGGAGCACCACCGGGCTTCGTGCTTTTTTTGCACTTTTGCGGATCCTGTGATGCATTTCTCTGATCAAAATCAGCTTTGGAAAATGCCCGTGCAAGAGGAAACTGCATATGAATGCCTACCTTAAGGGGAAGCCTTGTATCAAAATGGGTGCATTTGATGGAGCTACTGGAGAGAGAGGAAAAGTCAAAGCACAGAGAAAATGGTACAGAAAAGTGTGTACATATGTTAAAGTGCATATTTTAAAGGATAAACGAGTCTCCTGTATGTGTTGGTTGGAAAGTGTGTGTTTAGATACGCTTTCCTATCATGGAAAGAGTGGTCAAGATCCTACACTGAGTAAATGGAAGGGAATATTACACAGTGTTACACAGTGGTCGTCTAATGCTGCCTTGTTAGATAGGGCTGTCAAGGTTTTCAAAACAGTAATTTGGGGCAGGATCGGGTGCCCAAATTTATTTATTTATTTACAGTATTTATATTCTGCTCTTCTCACCCCGCAGGGTACTGAGGCTGGATCACAATGCACATATACATGGCAAACATTCAATACCATAGACACACAACATATATCAACAGACACACAGAGGCTATTTATTTAACTTTCCAGCTTCGAATTCCAGCCACCGAGCGAGCTGTCACTTCACCGTCCACTTGTGACACCGATGGAGTACTTCCTCATTCTTTTGAACGCTGCTGGAGATTTTTATGGTGTCGTAAATTAGTTAAATTAACCTCCTTGCATAAGCGATGCCTCACTGCCTCTGAGGATGCTTGCCATAGATGCAGGCGAAACGTCAGGAGAGAATGCCTCTAGACCATGGCCATACAGCCCGAAAAAACCTACAACAATCTGATGCCTAAATTTCCTACTTGACAGACGCAACTCTCTTTCGGGCTGCAAAGGATGACAGCAAGCTAGACATATGGTCGGGAGCTTAGTCCGCCATGGGCTGGCTTCGATCTCATGACCTTTCAGTCAGTAGTGATTTTAATGCGGCTCCCAACCAGCTGCGCCACAACTCGGTCCAGCTGCACTACAACCTGGAACTAAAGGAAGTGCTGGGAGATGATGATATTTATTTATGTATTGTTTTCTCTCTTAAAAGAGACTCAAAGCTGGACTTCTGTCACCTTTTGTACATGACCTTAGATATATAGGTAGGTAATGGTATATAAAATATTATTTATTTATTATTTATTTATTTGGTGCGCTTATATACCGCCAATATCTCAGCCTGTATGGCGACTCATTGCGGTTTACAGCATAATTAAAACTACAATATTACAATTTAATATAAAAATTACACTATAAAATACATACATATACATACATAGTATTGGGCCACCAATACAGTCCAGAACATCTCATTATTAACGTCAACAATCCAATTCGTCGTCCGAGGTTGCTAATCCATGAACAAACATCATCAAGTCAAGTTAGCCAAAAACTTGCTGGAACATCCAAGTTTTAAGTTTTTTCCGAAATGCCATTAGCGAGGTGGCTGATCTTATTTCCATAGGGAGGGCATTCCAAAGCCGGGGGGCCACCACAGAAAAGGCCCTATCTCTCGTACCCACGAGCCGCACCTGTGAAGCAGGTGGGATAGAGAGAAGGACCTCTCCTGAAGATCTTAGGGTCCTGGTGGGCTGATAGAGCGAGATGCGTTCGGATAGGTATGTAGGGCCAGAACCGTTTAGGGCTTTAAAGGTCAAAGCCAGCACTTTGAATTGGGTCCGGTAGCTAATCGGCAGCCAGTGGAGCTGGTACAGCAGAGGAGTTGTATGCTCCCTGCGCCCTGCTCCTGTTAGTACCATGGCTGCCGCCCGTTGGACTAGTTGGAGCTTCCGGGCCGTCTTCAAAGGCAACCCCACGTAGAGAGCGTTGCAGTAGTCAAGGCGGGATGTAACCAGAGCGTGGACTCACCGTGGCCAAGTCAGACTTCCCAAATAGGCATAAAACTTAAACATTTACTGATACTAAATCAGCATTTGCTGATTTTCCTTTTTATGAAGTACAGCTGAAGCATCTTCTGCAAAGTCCACTGTAAACACTGTACAAAGGACTTTTGTAAACATCTAAAACAGCCACTAGGTGGCATAGAGAAACCTTTCACTGTTGCCAATTGTTTTGTGACCCCAACATTGAGCCAAGGGGACCTCATTTGGGGTTGGGACCCACAGTTTAAGAAGCAATAGTCTACTGCAGCTGTTTTCAAACTGTACTCCAGAGTTTCTGCTATTATTATTATTATTATTATTATTATTATTATTATTATTATTTGGAACACAACAAGATGAGTCCACAGCAGACACTCTATTGGCCGTTGTATTGGATCACACATCGGACACTTCCCAAGTGTCTAGGACTGTGTGGTGTATCGGTGAATAATGCGTGTAGATCCCAGCAAGGTGGCCTTCTGCAGCTGGAAGATGGCAATCTTTTTGTTGTTGTTGTTGTTGTTGTTGTTGTTGTTACTACTACTACTACTATTGCAAACCACCTGTAGCTATGGAGATCAAGAAAAGTCTTCGTTTACAAATCAGAGCTCAAAACATCAGTCTCAGAGATTATGTGGAAAAGTTGTAGAGAAAATTCATGGGAGACAATGCTTTCATGGGTATCTATTGAACAACAAATTATTTATCTTAAAGGCAGTTCAGGCAACGTTGCGTTAGAGCAGTGTTTCTCAACCTGGGGGTTGCGAGGGGATGTCAGAGGGGTCACCAAAGACCATCAGAAAACATAGTATTTTCTGTTGGTCATGGGGGTTCTGTGTGGAAAGTTTGGTCCAATTCTATCATTGGTGGGGTTCAGGATGCTATTTTATTGTGGGTGAACTATAAATCCCAACAATTACAACTCCCAAATGGCAAGGCCTATTTTCTCCAAACTCTACCAGTGTTCACATTTGGGCATATTGAGTATTTGTGCCAAGTTTGATCCAGATCCATCATTGCTTGAGTCCACAGTGTTCTCTGGGTGTAGGTGAACTACAACTCCAAAAAACTCAAGGTCAATGTCCACCAGACCTTCCCAGTATTTTCTCTTGGTCATGGGAATTCTGTGTGCCCAGTTTGATTCAATTCCATCATTGGCGGAGTTCAGAAGGCTCTTTGATTTTAGGTGAACTATAAATCCCAGCAACTCCAGCATTACCAAATGACAAAATCAATCACCCCCAACCTCACCAGTATTCAAATTTGGGAGTATTAGGTATTTGTGCCAAATTTGGTCAGGTACTGAAAATACATCCTGCATATCAGATATTTCGATTACCATTCATAACAGTAGCAAAATTACAGTTGTGAAGTAGCAACGAAAATAATATTATGGTTGGGGGTCACCACAACATGAGGACCTGTACTAAGGGGTCGTGACTTTAGGAAGGTTGAGAACCACTGCGTTAGAGTGAGAAGCCAAACCTGAGTTCTCTTGTTAAAGGTTCAAGTCAAGCCTTGGTTTTGGATTTAATATACCCTGGAAGTTTTCTATGTTCCTGTTCATGTACTCTTGTTCAACTTTTTACTAGTTATACCTTCTTGCTGGTAGACTTATATGATTTCTGGCTGTTCCTGGACTTTGTCACCTCTGGAACTTTATGAGACATTGGGATTATTTGGTTGCTTATCACCTGTTTCTAAACTTTTTTGGATTATATATCTTCCTTTCTCATTCCTGATTTTTGTATACTTTTATTATGTTTTACAATAAACCGTTTGCTTATATTCCTGGACTCTTGTGTGGTGCAGTGGTCATAGGTGTTTCCAGGCCTGGAGTGCAACAGTAGGTATCATTCCTATGAAGAGATGTGATCATTTTCACAGACAGTTCATCTCCTTTTTGGAGGGTTTTTTTTTTTGTGTCAGGAATGACTTGAGAAACTGCAAGTCGCTTCTGGTGTGAGAGAATTGGCCATCTGCAAGGACGTTGCCCAGAGGACGCCTGGATTATTTGATGTTTTTATCATCCTTGTGGGAGGCTTCTCTCATGTCCCCGCATGAGGAGCTGGAGCTGATAGAGGGAGCTCATCCGCCTCTCCCCGGATTCGAACCTGCGACCTGTCGGTCTTCACTCCTGCCGGCACAGGGGTCTTGGGAAAATGAGCGTGGCCATTTTCCAGCCTCGAAGGGAGGAATTGATGCGGAGCATCTTCCCCCCCCCCCTCGAGTATTTGTAGTTCGCCAAGGGCCGGACAATGGATTCTGTTGCTTCCTGACCCAGCACACATAACTGGGTTCCTGTTTCTTCTTTGTGAATTCTCTGGCTTGTGCACTGGACCCTGGCCCTTGATCAGGGAAATGTAGTTTCCCAAAGGACATTGCCCCATTGAACACAACCCGGAAGCCCCTTTGGACTCTCCTGTTTGCCCTCTCCTATTGACTTTCTGCTCCACATCCCGGACTGTTTTCAGCCACATTTTGGATATGAACCTTCAGCTCAGACTTGCTCCGAATTGCAAGCGGCCACCACCTCCGTGTGCCTTCGCCAGGAGTCCATGGATTTCTTTCTATAATAAAGTGACTAAATATTCTTATAAATAAACTCTCGCTGGGGTTGGGGATGGGATTTGCCGCATGAAATGTATAAGGTATATGAAATATGTTATGGAATGAAATATGCTTAGGTTCCCCTCCCCGCATTTCCTCTCTGACCCTTTTTGCCCCAAAGGAATGTGACCCAAGGATTACTGCAACAGGGAGGAAACCCTTTGTCCTCCCAAGACAGTCCATATTTACATTTGCATGGGCCGTGCTTGATCCCATCTCGAGGCTCATTTTCAGAGCAGACAATGAGATAAGAGATGGGTCAACAGAAACTCCGGTAGAAAGATTGATTAACTCAATTTTTGGTGTTTGTTGAGCTCCTTTGTCTACAGGGCCCCTTGTTTACAGAGTTTTGAGATCCAAATGCCATCAACAGCCCCTTTTCATATTTTCTCTCAAATCCTATCACCGGACCAGGAAACTCTTTGTCCCTCCTGCCTGCCACCCCGCTGATAAGAACAAAGGCTCGGAAACAGCTGGCAAGTGCCCCCTGGGCACTCCGCTTCCCCTGAGCTGTCAAACTTCGTCCCGCCTCCTGGCCTCTGATTGGACCATCTTCAGAGGCGCTAGGGAGGCTCCGATTGGCCCCTAGAGGCGGCAGCGCTCGCTGGTTGGTCGGGAGGCGGGACATGCGGCCAAGCCTCCTCCCAGCTGTTCCAGGGCCAGCCAATCAGGGCGAAGCCGGCCGACGGAGGGCGGGCGGGATTTTTGAAAATGTTTCCTTTGTCTGTACGCTATAAAAATGCCTGGAAATTCTGTAAAACCATGCTTGCAGTGGAATAATTCCTGTAACGCATCCTTTTCAGCTGAATCGCAGAAATAAAGCTTCGGTCACTGAACCTCTTCGGCCTTGGTGAGATTAATTTTAATATTTTCGCTTTTTGGATTGGCAATCGCTGGCTGTTCACCAAGGTTACCGGACCCCTTTAGCGGTCTTCAGGGATTCCTCCAGCGGGGAGACCCCCCAAAAAAGGGCTCGATATCAATTGGCTTTACCACGAAGGGACTCCTGCTTGAGGTCCAGACTAAATTATAGCCTAAATTTTCAAGCAGGCGCCTTGGTCTGATTCTTTGGGCCAGCAGCGAAGGAAGAGTGGCTTGGGAAAAGAGGCGCCTCTCCTGATTTGGACCTTCATTTGACCAGCTAACCAAAAACTACAAATTCTCCCGCAGCCACCTCCTCCCAAGCTCTGACCCGGAGTTTCGGCACAAAGGAGCGCCAGGGAAGCCTTGATCCAAGGACTTCCAGGAAGAGGAGTGACCGACGCAAGGGGGAAAACGTCCGGACGGGTAAGAGAAAGCAACCGTGGGTCGCCCCGGTGGTCGTCAGGTGGGAGGGGTTCTAGACTGTCCCGAACCAGCTTCGGAGTTGGCCCACTGGGAAGGGATCCTCTGGGACTCGGTAACAAATTCCTGACTGGGGGTGGCGAACATCCAGGCGTCTGAGGTCCAGGCCTTGCAATTCAGCTCGCTTTTGCGGACCTGACGGGAGCTACGTGGGAAAGGGAGTCCTCCCCTTTTGACTGCCTAGCTGTCAGGTGCTGATCGCCCCGAGCTCTCCTATCCAGGAACTCTTCAGGTTCTGGCCCTGCCTTGCGGTTGGGGGGGGGCTTCCCTGATTAACCACTGGTCTGTGGGGCTGGTAGAGAGAGAGGGGCGTCTGTGGGTCTGGGATCACACGTCCCGTTTCATCAGATACACCTTTAGGAAGAGTACTGGCGGAATGAAACGGGGTTGCGTCGCCGACGCAGGCCAGTATGGTAAAAATTGCATGAAGAAGTGGCCCGCCAGGCCCTTAGAAGGTGGAGTTTCGTGGCCCCCTCACGGCAGTCGGATCGCTGTGAGAGAGCCAAGTGGACCGAACTCGCCTATGCCTCATGCCTTTTTGCCTTGTGCCGGAAGGGGGGTGGAGGGAGGAGATTGTGCCCAACTTTGACCATGCAAAAGGAAGGCCACAAGTCACCCCCTCCTCCCAGAGACCCCCCCTCCAGACCTTTCCCCCCCTCCCTTTGAAAATTGCTTGTTCCCCTACCATCCCATTCCCATTTCCCTTTACCCAATCTCCCTGACTCCTTCCTCCCCTTTCCAACCCCTCCATTTCCCTATTCCCTATTTATGATATGTCTGCATTTATATGCCCCTTCCATTTTTTTTTCTGCTCCTTGAGGAAATGCACTAGGGAAATTCTTTGCTCTCCTCCTCTCCTGCTTTCTCCTGTGCCATCTTTTCCTTCCTTCAGATGGGAAAGAGGCATTGCTCATTCCCTTCTTCACCAAGCTACTACAAATCCCCTTCGTTCTAAAGCTGAGTCTTCAGTGCCCTGTGCTTCTCCCCACCAGGAGAGACCCTGCCACTGATGTGACTCAGCTGCCTTGCAAAAGTCTGTCTCTCTCTCCCTCCCCTGGTTTCCCTGACCCAAGAGCTCTCTTCTTCTCCCCTTCTCTTCTGTGCAACTACAAAACCCATTTTTCAGAGGCAGTCACCAATGTCCCTGCCTTTTCCTTTGTTTTCTCTTTACTCCCCAACTTCCCCTCTTTTTTTGCTTTCAAACCCCTCCTCCCTTTCTCCTCTTGCAAACAAAGGGAGGTGTAGGGGGGGGACCTTTTTTTTCTGTTCCTGTTTCCTTTTGCCAAATAAAGTTTGCTGGGTCTCTCTCTCTCTCTCTCTCTCTCTCTTCTCCCTCCCCTCCCATTTTCTAAGAAGCCAGTATTCTGTAAATTCTTTCCTCTATCTCCCAGAGAAATCCTGCTGCTCCCTCTTACCTCCTTCCTCTCAAACCAAAGGAAGAGATGTTCCAGAAGCATTCCCTCCTGACATTTCACCCACATCTATGGTTAAGTCTCTCTCTCACATACACAGTCCCTCTGATGCTTTTTTTCCTTCCTGGCCCTTCCTCCCTCCCCTTTCCCTGAGCGCATGTATGTGTATGTCTAAATTATCCCATTAACTGCCTTAAATATGAGGAGGACGTCGAGGTCCAGGGGTCCCCTCTGCGCAGTGAAGAGACCACCAGACATCAGATCGAACTGTGGGACCCATAATCCACTCCTGCCGCTGAGGACAACTACCTGGGTGAGGTGAACAATGGGAGGTCTGTGGACTTTCCTGTGTGGAACCCAGATGGCACAGGAAGATCCTAGGAGAGCGGGACCAGACCCCATGCCGCCCAGAAGAGACAGCCCCTCCTAGAGGCTGATCTGAGCCCCCACGGGGGAATGCCATCGCAGGAGGAGCAACCAGGATCCCACAGCAACTGCCATGAAGGAAGGAGGCCCTGCCCATTCCAGAAGCTGTGCAGAGGAGTGGCCCAAAGGAGACCACTGAAGTCCTCACTAGGTATGAAAGTTTTCCCTTTGTTTCCCTACTAACTACCCTTGGGCTGGGAAAGGGGGGGTGGGGGGGCTGTAAACCTTCTTTCTGACTGTCCTAGACACTACCCCTGAGTCTCTGTGATGATGGAGAGCCGGACCTGTCTGCGGTCACCAGGAGGCGCCACGCCAGAAGGAGTAGCAAGGCTGTGCCCCATCTTCTTCTTCTTCTTCTTCGGCTGCTCTCCTTGTTTCAGTACCAAGGGAGGAGCCAGCGCCCCCAGGAGGCCTGAGGACCACTGCCAGATGGGAGAATTCCACCATGTGCCATCCTTCTCCATTGGGGACTCACTCGGGACCCCTGAGTGCTCCATGCTGACTGCCATCACAGACTCCATCATCCCCTGCCTCCACCGTCTTCACCTTCTTACTTCAGTCTTATTTTTTTTTCTTTCTCCAACCCAAAGGACACACTGCCGCTGGTCTCTCCCACCCTGCTGGGTCCTGCTGTTGTTGCTTAAGTTGGGCCCCAAAATAATCAACAGAATACAATCTAATCAGTCTAGAAAGAGGCCCTGGGTGCTAGAGAATTGTCGAGGCTTGGGAAAATGAGCGTGACCATTTTCCAGCCTCGAAGGGAGGAATTGATGCAGAGCATCTTTCCCCCCCCCTCAAGTATTTGTAGTTCGCCAAGGGCCGGACAATGGATTCTGTTGCTTCCTGACCCAGCACACATAACTGGGTTCCTGTTTCTTCTTTGTGAATTCTCTGGCTTGTGCACTGGACCCTGGCCCTTGATCAGGGAAATGTAGTTTCCCAAAGGACATTGCCCCATTGAACACAACCCGGAAGCCCCTTTGGACTCTCCTGTTTGCCCTCTCCTATTGACTTTCTGCTCCACATCCCGGACTGTTTTCAGCCACATTTTGGATATGAACCTTCAGCTCAGACTTGCTCCGAATTGCAAGCGGCCACCACCTCCGTGTGCCTTCGCCAGGAGTCCATGGATTTCTTTCTATAATAAAGTGACTAAATATTCTTATAAATAAACTCTCGCTGGGGTTGGGGATGGGATTTGCCGCATGAAATGTATAAGGTATATGAAATATGTTATGGAATGAAATATGCTTAGGTTCCCCTCCCCGCATTTCCTCTCTGACCCTTTTTGCCCCAAAGGAATGTGACCCAAGGATTACTGCAACAGGGAGGAAACCCTTTGTCCTCCCAAGACAGTCCATATTTACATTTGCATGGGCCGTGCTTGATCCCATCTCGAGGCTCATTTTCAGAGCAGACAATGAGATAAGAGATGGGTCAACAGAAACTCCGGTAGAAAGATTGATTAACTCAATTTTTGGTGTTTGTTGAGCTCCTTTGTCTACAGGGCCCCTTGTTTACAGAGTTTTGAGATCCAA
The DNA here is from genome assembly GCF_025583915.1 of Anolis sagrei ordinatus. Taxonomy (NCBI): domain Eukaryota; kingdom Metazoa; phylum Chordata; class Lepidosauria; order Squamata; family Anolidae; genus Anolis; species Anolis sagrei. The sequence goes on along the minus strand of NW_026847660.1, from coordinate 127,727,214 downwards.
ATGCCATCAACAGCCCCTTTTCATATTTTCTCTCAAATCCTATCACCGGACCAGGAAACTCTTTGTCCCTCCTGCCTGCCACCCCGCTGATAAGAACAAAGGCTCGGAAACAGCTGGCAAGTGCCCCCTGGGCACTCCGCTTCCCCTGAGCTGTCAAACTTCGTCCCGCCTCCTGGCCTCTGATTGGACCATCTTCAGAGGCGCTAGGGAGGCTCCGATTGGCCCCCTAGAGGCGGCAGCGCTCGCTGGTTGGTCGGGAGGCGGGACATGCGGCCAAGCCTCCTCCCAGCTGTTCCAGGGCCAGCCAATCAGGGCGAAGCCGGCCGACGGAGGGCGGGTGGGATTTTCAAACTGATTTTCCTTTGTTCTGACTGTATAAAATGCCTGTAAAACTCAGTAAAACCATGCTTGCAGTGGAATAATTCCTGTAACGCATCCTTTTCAGCTGAATCGCAGAAATAAAGCTTCGGTCACTGAACCTCTTCGGCCTTGGTGAGATTAATTTTAATATTTTCGCTTTTTGGATTGGCAATCGCTGGCTGTTCACCAAGGTTACCGGACCCCTTTAGCGGTCTTCAGGGATTCCTCCAGCGGGGAGACCCCCCAAAAAAGGGCTCGATATCAAACCCACTGCACCACCAGGGGCTCCCTGAGAAACTGCAAGTTGCTTCTGGTGTGAGAAAATTGGCCATCTGCAAGGACATTGCCCAGGGAATGCCTGGATGATTTGATGTTTTTATCATCCTTGTGGGAGGCTTCTCTCATGTCCCTGCATGAGGAGCTGGAGCTGACAGAGGGAGCTCATCCGCCTCTCCCTGGATTCAAACCTGTGACCTGTCGGTCTTCAGTTCTGCCGGCACAGGGGTTTAACCCACTGCCCCACCGGGGACTCCTTTTTTGGAGGTGAACAAGTTTGCAAAACAAAATATTTCTTTACTTTCATTTGCAAAACACTGCTCAGTATCACTTACTCTTCGAAGTGAATAAAAAAGTTGGACAGGGCAATACGGTGGTTTCGTTGAAATGCGTTGCAGGCCAGCAAGTGATGTTATCCCAGAAAGTCCTGCAACCTGGAGAAGAGAAAAACAGTTGGAATAAAAATTGAAACAAACTTTTCTGATCTGTGAAGCAGAACAAGCATAAACACATGCATCTACAACATATCTGGATTACACACATTGAGCACCAATTACATATATTTTTCTGTTCTAAGGTGCAGGAGTTGAAACATTTCCTTTCCTGTGACATACACCTAAGTGGGATAAATTATTCACCCTAGCATAATACATTTAAGGAATCCCCTGCTTATTTGACAAACCAAGGTCCAGAGACTGGCTGAAAAGCAGAACCCATTGTTTTGTAGTTTGCAAAGCTGAAAGAGAGAGAAAGAAATGAATAGACTAAGAAAGAAAAGAAACAGTGTGTGGTCGGAAGAGCAGACTAGGGTCAGAAGTGCGATACATGGTTATAATTTAGTTCCATTGAAAAGCAAAACATTGAAAAGGAAATTATTGCAAAATAGTGGGATATGCCTTTATTTGGCTGACAATGGTGAAAGTGGAATTTGGCATCTAGCAATGCTGAACACTGAGATTTCACATTGTTCATTATACAATGCAGCCGGTCACTGAAAAGTTGCTATTCTATATGACATAGGGCATCTGTATTTTATTTATTTATTTACTAGTGAAATTGCTACTCTATGTTAAAGTTTTGGTGTATAGCTCTATGTTTACATATGGCAGATAGGGAAGAATGGGCACAGACAGGGTAGCAACAGCAGATATAGGATTCATTTGAATATGTGAAACTGATTGGTCATATGCAGATTAGTGTATGCCCAAGTAAATGATACTGACTGTAAGACTCAAGATTGCAACAAAACACAAATGTAACCACAAGCGTTGGAGCCAAAAGTTATCAATAAACTGTGTTACTTTGTTATATACAAGAGTGTTTCATTGCCTGCGATATAAAGTACAAAGGCTTAACAGTACACAGAAAGTCCCAGTCAATATAAAAGAAGAAACTGAATCAGTATAAGGCAGCAAAGAGGTTTTTAAAGAGGAAATAATCTCTCTCCCTCGCCTCACCATCCCTCTCAGCCCACAGGTGACTCAGGGCGGTTTACAATTGGTACCAAGACCATAAAATACAATTCCAATACAATTAAAAAGAATCAAATAATAAAACCATAACAAAATCAATAAAAACATGAACATTAGGGTTTCCTATTAAAAACATTGTCCAGTCGCATCGTTCAACCATTTCATTTTCCTATGTCTATCACACTGTATTTGGAAATGCATGCTCAAAGAGCCAAGTCTTGACTATTTCAAAATGTTAAAAGGGAGGGGGCCAATCTGATGTCCTTTGGAAGGGCATTCCATAGCTGAGGGGACACCACTAAGAAGGCCCTGTCTCTTGTTCCCACCAGCCGCACTTGTGACGAAGGTGGGACTGAGAGCAGGGCCTCCCCAGAGGATCTCAAAGTCCTGGAGGGTTCATAAGGGGAGAAGTATTCGGACAGGTAAGTTGGGCCAGAACTGTTTAGGGTATTTGTGGATATATTGGTGCTCTGCTGAAGGGATGTTATACAGCAGCCCTGATACCTGGAATCCCCCATAATATTGGTATCTATCTATAGGTGGAAGCTCCTGGCTGAGTGATTCTGGGAGATGTAACTCCAAAATTGAGATCTTTTTCAACTTCTTAGGCTTCTCATCACCCTCTGATTCTGAGGATAATTCTCTACAGCTTTTCCTGATTCTCCATCAAATTGGAATGCAAGTCTGCAAAAAACAGCATCTGATTGTGAAGCATTGCACCCAGCATCCAATGGGAATGGAGCTGCCAGAAGGCTTGGTGCTTCTGTTGAAAGCCTTCAGCTGAATGCCGATCTTTGCTGGGAGAATGGCTTTCCTTCCTTGGAAAAATGCTCCAATGAGCTGTCCGTGGTCCTGTTCTGGTTGACCTGATTCGTTTTTTGAAATCTGACATTTCTTGAGATGTTTCTACACTGTAGAATGAGTGCAGTTTGACATCAATTGAAACATTCACACCTAGCTCCAACAAACAAGAGTTCTTTCTCCCACGCTGGACATTATTCCACAGATATATAAACCCAATTTTCTTAGTGGGTTGTTGTAGGTTTTTTTGGGCTAAATGGCCATGGTCTAGAGGCATTTTCTCCTGACGTTTTGCCTGCATCTATGGCAAGCATCTTCAGAGGTAGTGATTTTATTTATTTATTTATTTATTTATTTGGAGCATTTATTAACCGCCATTCTCAGCCCACTCGGGCGACTC
>NW_026847660.1:127612728-127723805 GCF_025583915.1 Anolis sagrei ordinatus | reverse complement strand
TTATTGCTAATTGCTAATTAATTATAACTCCATGACCAGCTGATTACTTTGTGCACTTTACTAACTGTTGATCTTGCACTTTATGCCATTAGCACTTTAAACTACTTTTCGGTGCACTCAGCCAACTATAGCACTTTAATTTTGATTGTATAGCTAGTACTGATGCAGGCCTCCATGACGCATTTTAGTTAACATCTTGGGTATTAAGTCATCGCATTTATATTGTTTGTTCTATTGTATCGTGTTAAAACACCATCCGTAATTTAACAGCGTAATCCCTGCACTAACTGTGCGTAACAACTATCACCCATGTTTCCATCTGCTCCTTGGCATCTGTTAATTTGGCTGCTAATTGCATGTGTGGGTAAGGAGAAATGGAATAGTGCGAGGGATCTCGAATACAGCTTAACGGGACTGAAGAACACTTGGAAGGTAAGCTATGGCAAAATGCAACTATAACATCGTATGTAAACCGTAACGATCCCTGGTTTATTAGTATAAGTACCAAATGCGTCATGGAGGAGGGAGAGGCTTCCGTTAACCGAGGAGCCCCCATAGAAGTCGTGGTGGGGAAGGGGAGATACGGGAAAAGGAGACCTTTAATTCGGCCTAGGGAACGTGGAACAACTCTAGTAATCCCAAATCGGTCTCCTGATACGGTAAGTAGGTGTAACCGAGATGGCGGACCCTCGGGATTGAAAGTGGTGCTGTTGAACGCCAGATCTGTCAATGGTAAAACAACTCTCATCCAGGAGTTAATCCTGGATGAGCGGGCAGATCTGGCGTGCATTACAGAGACCTGGTTGGACGAAGCGGGAGGGGTAAATTTGACCCAGCTTTGCCCACCAGGTTTCTCTGTGCAGCACCAACCGAGATCCGGAGGGCGGGGAGGCGGAGTTGCAGTGGTCTATAGAGATTCCATTCTTCTGACCAGGGCCCCCATCCCGCAGTCAACAAATTTTGAATGCGTCCACCTGAGGGTGGGTGACCGGGACAGATTAGGGATTCTGTTAGTGTACCGTCCACCTCGCTGCACTACAGTCTCCCTACCTGAGCTAGCGGGGGTAGTCTCGGACCTGGCATTGGAGTCCCAGCGGCTGCTTGTGCTGGGGGACTTCAATGTCCACGCTGAGGCTGCCCTAACGGGAGCGGCTCAGGACTTCATGTCTACCATGGCGACCATGGGTCTGTCCCAACAAGTATCTGGCCCCACCCACAGTGCTGGACATACATTGGACTTGGTTTTCTGTCAGGGATGGGAGGAAGGTGGCGGTGTTGAGGAGCTATCCATCTCTCCGTTGCCATGGACCGACCATTTCCTGGTCAGCTTTAGACTTACTGCGCCCCCTAACCTCCGCAGAGGTGGAGGACCCATTAAATTGGTCCGCCCCAGGAGGCTTATGGATCCGGATGGTTTCCTGATGGCTCTTGGGGATTTTCCCGCCACCGCGGTTGGTGATCCTGTTGATGCCCTGGTCGCTCTCTGGAATGGGGAGATGACCAGGGCAATAGACACGATCGCTCCAGAACGTCCCCTCTCAAGTAGCCGAACTAAACCAGCCCCTTGGTTTACTGAGGAGCTGGCGGTGTTGAAGCGAAAGAAGAGGGAACTAGAGAGCGTGTGGCGTTCGGATCCGAGCGAGCCAAACCGAACACGGTTTGTGGCCTTTTTAAGGTCATATGCCGCGGCAATAAGAGCCGCTAAGAAAACTTTCTTCGCGGCCACTATTGCGTCTGCGAAAGAACCGTCCGGCTGAACTGTTCCGAGTTGTCAGAGGCCTTTTAAAACCCACCACTCAGGATGGGTGCCCTGATGACTCGGCTGCTCGCTGTGAAGCTTTTGCTCGGTTCTTTACAGACAAAGTCGCTTTGATCCGCTCTGGACTGGACGACGCATTAACGGCAGTCTCTGAGGATGTAACGCGAGCATCTGCTTGTCCGAAGTTTTGTTGGATTCATTTCAATTGGTTCAGCTTGAGGATGTGGACAGGATCCTTGGAGAGGTGCGAGCCTACCACATGCATCCTAGACCCCTGCCCATCCTGGCTTCTAAAAGAGGCCAGAGGGGGATTGGCCGAGTGGGTTAAGGTGGTGGTTAATGCCTCCCTTCGGGAAGGCATTTTTCCAGCCAGCTTAAAGCAAGCTGTGATAAAACCGCTGTTGAAGAAGCCATCACTGGACCCCACTCAATTGGTAAACTATCGGCCTGTTTCCAATCTTCCCTTTTTGGGCAAAGTCATGGAACGTGTGGTGGCCTCACAACTCCAGGTATTCTTGGTAGACACGGATTATCTAGATCCGGCACAGTCTGGCTTTAGGCCGGGACATGGTACCGAGACAGCCTTGGTCGCCTTAGTGGATGATCTCCGTCGGGAGCTCGACAGGGGGAGTGTGTCCCTGTTGGTGCTACTCGACCTCTCAGCGGCCTTCGATACTGTCGACCACGGTATCCTTCTGGGACGCCTCGCGGGAATGGGTCTCGGAGGTACTGCTCTGCAGTGGCTCCGGTCATTCCTCGAGGGTCGGTCTCAGAAGGTGTTACTGGGGGACTCCTGTTCTACCCCACAACCTTTGTCTTGTGGGGTTCCTCAGGGTTCAATACTGTCCCCCATGTTGTTTAACATCTACATGAAGCCGCTGGGCGAGATCATCCGGAGTTTCGGAGTGCGATGTCATCTGTACGCAGATGATGTCCAACTCTGTCACTCCTTCCACCTGCTACTAAGGAGGCTGTCGAGGTCCTGAACTGGTGCTTGGCCGCTGTGACGGTCTGGATGGGGGCGAACAAATTGAAATTGAATCCAGACAAGACAGAGGTACTCCTGGTCAGTCGCAAGGCCGAACAGGGTATAGGGTTACAGCCTGTGTTAGACGGGGTCGCACTCCCCCTGAAGACACAGGTTCGCAGTTTGGGTGTGATCCTGGACTCATCGCTGAGCCTGGAGCCCCAGGTTTCGGCGGTGACCAGGGGAGCATTCGCACAGTTAAGACTCGTGCGCCAACTGCGACCGTACCTTGGGAAGTCTGACTTGGCCACGGTAGTCCACGCTCTGGTTACATCCCGTCTTGATTACTGCAACGCTCTCTACGTGGGGTTGCCTTTGAAGACGGCCCGGAAGCTCCAATTAGTCCAACGGGCGGCAGCCATGGTATTAACAGGGGCTGGGCGCAGGGAGCATACAACTCCTCTGCTGTACCAGCTCCACTGGCTACCGATTAGCTACCGAGCCCAATTCAAAGTGCTGGTTTTGACCTTTAAAGCCCTAAACGGTTCTGGCCCTACCTACCTATCCGAACGTATCTCGGCCTATCAGCCCACCAGGACCCTAAGATCTTCAGGAGAAGCCCTTCTCTCTATCCCACCTGCTTCACAGGTGCGGCTCGTGGGAACGAGAGATAGGGCCTTTTCTGTGGTGGCCCCCCGGCTTTGGAATGCCCTCCCTACTGAATTAAGATCAGCCACCTCGCTAATGGCATTTAGGAAAAAACTAAAAACTTGGATGTTCGAGCAAGTCTTCAATTGATCTTCGACGTGATGTTGGCTGACCATGGATTAGCAATCAAGGAGAACGAACTGGATTACGATTTTATCTATGAGATGTCCCGATCTGTATTGGTGGCCCAATACTATGTATGTTTTTGTATGTATTCTTAATTTTAATTTTTATATGCTTAAAGTGAATTGTATATTTTAACATGTTGTAAACCGCAATGAGTCGCCGCAGAGGCTGAGATATTGGCGGTATACAAGCATACCAAATAAATAAATGGGTATCTATTGCACTTAGATCTTGCACTTTATGTACTGCACCTTAGATCTTGCACTTTATGTATGTGCCCAACGGTACGCAGTATGTTGTTGATTGAGTGATATTACTGACTGGGTGGCATTTAAGTCTCTTGCACTTTACGAACTGTTTAACTGGTGTGGCTGAACGCCTAGCCCCACCTGAATCTATTGTTATCCATGTGACTCCCCATCCCCCTATTTGTTCTGTCCCTGATTTTACTCTTCATCTTCCCTGCAATTTTCTTAGTTTCCCAATTTTCTTAGTTTCCAACAGACCTCACAACCTCTGGGGATGCCTGCCATAGATGCAGGCGAAATGTCAGGAGAGAATGCTTCTAGAACATGGCCATACAGCCCAGAAAACCTATAACAAACCCAGGCACTTGAACTGTTATCCTAGTGATAATACACCCCCCCCCCCACACACACACATACACAAATATACACATATGCTGTGCAATTCTGGGATTTGTTGTTTGGTGAAACACTAGATCGCTCTAAGAGATAATTCTCTCCTCTAAAACAATCTGGTGTCCAGGATTCAAATCCTTGCTCAGTAATGGAAACCGATTGGGTGACCTTGGGCAACTTTAAATCTCAATTGATTTTATTAAAATTCTTTTTTCCCCCTTTCTCGCTGAGTCAGTCTCGTTTTGCTACCCAGAATGTATGTTGATATTATAAGGGGGTGAGTCATCCCTACATTAGACAAGTTTTCCTTGAGAGGGAGAACAGTGAGATGGGCATTTTTTTTAAAGGGAGAGAGAAAAAAAGAAAAAAAGCTGAAGTGACTCAGGAAAGCAACGTGTAAAGGGTGGGCAACTGCACATGAAATTTTGATGAAGCATTTAAACTCTACTTGCACGGCATCTTTTCATTCCTGCAACTTTGATGTGCTCCAGAGTCCATGTGATTGCACTCAGCGCTTGCAGGTATATTCTGCAGGGAAGGTGAAGGGTAAACAGTTTGCCTAGGTTTTCCTCCATAGAATCATGACCATTATGGAGTTGGAAGAGATCCCAAGGACCATCCAGTCCAACCCCATTCTGCCAAGCAGGAAGCACTCCTGACAGATGGCCATCTGATATGCAGGATGTATTTTCATTCACTGGACCAAATCTTCCACAGATACCCGATACACCCAAATTTGAATACTGATGGGGTTTGGGGGGAGGGGGGTAATTTATTTTATCATTTGGGAGTTGTAGTTGCTGGGATTTATAGTTCACCTACAATCAAAGAGCATTCCGAACTCCACTAGCGATGGAATTGAACCAAACATGGCACACAGAACTACCATAACCAACAGAAAATACTGGAAGGGTTTCATGGGCATTGACCTTGAGTTTTGGAGTTGTAGTTCACCTACATCCAGAGAGTACCGTGGACTCAAACAATGATGGATCTGGGCCAAACTTGGCACAAATACTCAATATACCCAAATGTGAACACTGGTGGAGTTTGGGGGGAATAGACCTTGACATTTGGGAGTTGCTGGGATTTATAGCTCACCTATAATCAAAGAGCATTCTGAACCCCACCAATGATAGAATTGGGCCAAACTTCCCACACAGTACCCCCATGTTTTCTGATGGTCTTTGGTGACCCCTCTGACACCTCCTTGAGACCCCCCCAGGGGTCCCGACCCCTGGGTTGAGAAACACTGATATAGATATTAAACTGTTCTTGATTCAGCCTAGAATCACATAGCTTTTTTCACTGCCTCAACATACTGTAGATTCAAGTTCAGTTGAGGGCTTGGAAGAAGACACTCATCAGACCTCAGACAAGATGCCACCCTTTCAGTTAAAGAGATAAAAGCATGATAACCCAAATAGATATGGCTACTATAGGACTAATTCCTCATCTACATCAGGCATGGGCAAACTTTGGCCCTCTAGATGTTTGGACTTCAACTCCCACATTTACTAACAGCCTGTAGTTGAAGTCCAGAACACCTGGAGCGCCCAAGTTTGCCCATGATTGATCTACACTGGAGAATCAATATAGTTTGACACCACTTTAGCTGCCATGCTATGGAATCATAGGAGTTGTAGTTTTACAAGGTCTTTAGTTTCCTCTGTGAAATGGTGATGGAGCCTAACTATATTACAGCTCCCACATCACTGAGCCATGACTTTTAAAAAGGTGTCAAAAGCATTAATTCTACAGTGTAGATGCACCCTTAGAGTTGATATAGTGGCAGACCACTATATAGCACTAGCCTGGTTCCTGACACAGAGATATTATCCACTGTTCAGAGAGTCTGAAGCCACCAGTGCTGTTCCAGCAGTCATCAGCCATCCCCTCCCCAATGCCAGAGATACAGCTTAATGGTGTAACATTAGAAAACGTTGACCATTTCCACTACCTTGGCAGCCACCTCTCCACCAAAGTCAACATTGACACCAAAATACAACACCGCCTGAGCTCTGCGAGTGCAGCATTTTCCCGAATGAAGCAGAGAGTGTTTGAGGACTGGGACATCCGTAGGGATACCAAGGTGCTTGTTTATAAAGCTATTGTCCTTCCAACCCTACTCTAAGCCTGCGAAATGTGGACTATAAAAGAAGAAACTGAATCAGTATAAGGCAGCAAAGAGGTTTTTAAAGAGGAAATAATCTCTCTCCCTCGCCTCACCATCCCTCTCAGCCCACAGACGTCACATGCAACTCCTGGAACGATTCCATCAACGCTGCCTCTGGAAAATCCTGCAAATCTCTTGGGAAGACAAGCGGACAAATGTCAGCATGCTGGAAGAAGCAAAGACCACCAGCATTGAAGCAATGGTCCTCTGCCATCAACTCCGCTGGGCCGGCCACGTTGTCCAGATGCCTGACCACTGTCTCCCAAAGCAGTTGCTCTACTCTGAACTTAAGAATGGAAAACGGAACGTTGGTGGACAGGAAAAAAGATTTAAAGATGGCCTCAAAGCCAACCTTAATATCTCTGGCATAGACACAGAACTGGGAAGCCCTGGCCCTTGAGCGCTCCAGCTGGAGGTCAGCTGTGACCAGCAGTGCTGCAGAATTTGAGGAGGCACGAGTGGAGGGTGAAAGAGAGAAACGTGCCAGGAGGAAGGCGCGTCAAGCCAACCCCGACTGGGACCGCCTTCTACCTGGAAACCAATGCCTTCACTGTGGGAGAAGATGCGCATCAAGAATATGGCTCCACAGCCACCTACGAATCCACAAGGAAACCCATCATGGAAGACCATCTTACTCGTCCCACGAGGGATCGCCTAAGTAAAGTAAGTAAGTATATAGCACTAGCCTGGTTCCTGACACAGAGATATTATCCACTGATCAGAGAGTCTGAAGCCAGTGTCCTCAATGAAGAGGAAAACATTGCTGGAGGAAATTGTAGAAGGTCAGCAATTTCTTGCAAAAGATGTCATTTACCTGGCAGGCTATTCTCCATTTGCAGGACAATAAAAGTCAGCTATAATTTCATTACAGATCTGATGTCTCTTCATTGCAAAGATATCCCATTAGATCTAAAATACAGCCCATTTGATTAAAAACACATCCCATATATCTGTGATAGAGACACAAAGACAGGCATACTAGGTTATCTATGCTCCTCCGGCGAGGAGTGTAAACACCGAGTAGATGAGTCATGTCGAAACGGTGCAAGGGGAAACATTCCACCGTTTGCAAGTGTTGTGGGAGTATTTCATCCCATGCAAGCAGAGGCGGGTTAATTTATCCAAGCTTTTCATTCCCCGATGGGGAATGTTGGATAACATATTGGGGTGGGTTACCGAATGGTGGCCGAGGGCCAATTTCCACATGCACCGTCCCCTTGGGATGCACCTTCCTACAATAACCCCAAATGCCTCCATTTGCCTCAGCAGTTCCTCTCAAAATTCATAGAATCATCGAATCCTAGAGTGGGAAGAGACCTCATGGGCCACCCAGTCCAACCCCATTTTGCCAAGAAGCAGGAAAATTGCATTCAAAACACCCCCAACAGATCCAGCCTCTGTTTAAAAGCCTCCAAAGAAGGAGCCTCCATCACACTCCGGGGCAGAGAGTTCCACTGCTGAACAGCTCTCACTGTTAAGAAGTTCTTCCTAATGTTCAGGTAGAATCTCCTTTCCTGTAGTTTGAAGGCATTGTTCCATTGCGGCCTAGTCTCCAGGACAACAGAAAACAAGCTTGCTCCCTCCTCCCTATGACTTCCCCTCACATATTTATACATGGCCATCATGTCTTCTCTCAACCTTCTCTTCTACAGGCTAAACATGCCCAGCTCTTTAAGCCACTCCCCAGAGGGCTTGTTCTTGATCCTTTCAGTTGCCCTCCTCTCGACACATTTCATCTTGTCAACATCCCTCTTCAATTGCAGTTCCCTGAATTGGACACAGTGTGATTGCAGGTGTGGTCTGACCACAACAAAACAGTGGGGTAGCATGACTCCCTTGGATCTAGACAGTAGACTCCTCTTGATGCAGGCCAAAATCCCATTGGCTTTTTTTGCCGCCACATGACATTGTTGGCTTGTGTTCAACTTGTTCCCCATGAGGACTCCAAGATCTTTTTCACACGTCCTGCTCTTGAGCCAGGCATCGTCCCCCATTCTGTACCTTTGCGTTTCATTTTTAATGCCTAAGTGGAGTATCTAAGTGGAGGACTGGGCTGGTAGCACAGCTGGTCAATTGTTAGCAGCAATAAATCACCACCGACTGAAAGGTGGCAAGTTCAAATCCTGAGTCGGGGTTGAGTTCCCAATTGTTAAATAGTCCAGCTTACTGTTCACCTAAGCCAGTGTTTCTCAACCTGGGGGTCGGGACCCCTGGAGGGGTCGCGAGGGGGTGTCAGAGGGGTCGCCAAAGACCACAAGAAAACACAGTATTTTCTGTTGGTCATGGAGGTTCTGTGTGGGAAGTTTGGCCCAATTCAATCATTGGCAGGGTTCAGAATGCTCTTTGATTGTAGGTGAACTATAATTCCCAGCAACTACAACTTCCAAATGTTCAAGTCTATTTTCCCCAAACCCCACTAGTGTTTACATTTGGGCATATTGAAAATTTGTGTCAAGTTTGGTCCAAATCCATCATTGTTTGAGTCCATAGTGCTCTTTGGATGTAGGTGAACTACAACTCCCAAACTCAAGGTCAATGCCCACCAAACCCTTCCAGTATTTTCTCTTGGTCATGGGAGTTCTGCGTGCCAAGTTTGATTCAATTCCATCGTTGGTGGAGTTCAGAATGTTCTTTGATTGTAGGTTAACTATAAATCTCAGCAACTACAACTCCCAAATGACAAAATCAATACCCTCCCTCAATCCCACCGGTATTTAAATTTGGGTGTATTGGGTCTTTGTGCCAAATTTGGTCCAGTGAATGAAAATCCATCCTGCATATCAGATATTTACATTACTATTCATAACAGCAGCAAAATGACAGTTATGAAGTAGCAATGAAACTAATTTTATGGTTGGGGGGTCACCATAACATGAGGAAGAGTATTACGGGGTCGTGGCATTAGGAAGGTTGAGAACCACTGACCTAAGCAGTTCGAAAACAGCTGTGCTGTGAGTAGAGAAATTAGGGACTGCTTAAAGCAGGGGAGGTTAATTTATGACACCATAAAAATGCTGGAGAACAAGGAGGAAATACTTCGATCAAAAGGCTCAGCATCGTAGTGGATGAAGCAACCGCTCCCCCTGTGGCCGAAATTGAGCAAACTCCGGGATCCAAAGTAGAAGTGGAAAAACTGCTGAATGACCTCTATCTATATGTCTTGTATGTCAAAAATGCATTGAATGTTTGCTGAAATAGAAATAGTTTTCTAAGATCTACAGAGACACTTGCTGGAACACCTCAGCAAGCGAGAGTCCGAAAGTGGCAGGCTCTAACCCAGAACCTCAACCAATGGCTGATACCAAATGAAAGACTCCCCTGGGCACAGAAGCTCTCCGAAGCTCTTGGGGCTCTTACTGCCTATTACAGGGAAAACCAGTGGATCCCTAATCCATCTAAAACACAGACATGTTTTCCACCTTCACAACAGACAAGCATCCCGAGTTCTGAGGATCACCTGGGAAGTAATCCCATTGGAGCATTGCAGTGCACCCAAATACCTGGGAGTCACTCTGGACCGTGCTCTGACCTACAAGAAGCACTGCCTGAATATCAAGCAAAAAGTGGGTGCTAGAAACAATATCATATGAAAGCTGACTGGCACAACCTGGGGATCACAACCAGATACAGTGAAGACATCTGCCCTTGTGCTAGTGCTACTCTGCTGCTGAGTATGCATGCCCAGTGTGGAACACATCTCACCACACTAAAACAGTGGATGTGGCTCTTAATGCGACATGCCGCATTATCACGGGGTGTCTGCGCCCTACACCACTGGAGAAATTACACTGCTTAGCCGGTATTGCACCACCTGACATCCGCCGGGAAGTAGCAGCCAATAGTGAAAGGACCAAGGCAGTGACATCTCCAGCTCATCCCCTGTTTGGGTATCAGCCAGCACGTCAATGACTTAAATCAAGAAATAGTTTTCTAAGATCTACAGAGACACTCGCTGAAACACCTCAGCAAGCGAGAGTCCAAAAGTGGCAGGCTCAAACCCAGAACCTCAACCAATGGCTGATACCAAATGAGAGACTCCCCCCTGGGCACACAGAAAACTGGGCGACTTGGAAGGCGCTGAACAGACTGCGCTCTGGCACCAAGAGATACAGAGTCAATCTTAAGAAATGGGGCTACAAAGTGGAATCCACGACATGCCAGTGTGGAGAAGAGGAAACCACAGACCACCTACTGCAATGCAATCTGAGCCCTGCCACATGCACAATGGAGGACCTTCTTGCAGCAACACCAGAGGCACTCCAAGTGGCCAGCTACTGGTCAAAGGACATTTAATCAATTACCAAGCTTGCAAATTCTGTGTTTTGTCTGTTTGTTTGTTTGTTTTTGTTAAAAATGCAATACAAATGTCTGGTTGCTGATGACACAATAAATATAAATAATGTCAAAAATGCATTGAATGTTTGCTGCCTATGTGTGCATTGTAATCCACCCTGAGTCCCCTTCGGGGTGAGAAGGGCAGAATATAAAAACTGCAAATAAATAAATAAATAAATAAATAAATAAATAAATAAATAAATATCTTGCATATGTCACTGCTGAACTTCGTTTTGGTATTGGCTCTCCCTCCCAATTTGGTCCCATCTGCAAATTTGATGATCCTGCCTACTAACCCTTCATCTAAGACATTAGCCAAGATGTTGGACAGAACCGGGCCCAGGAGGGAACCCTGCTGATGGTACTCCACTCATCACTTCTTTGTAGGTTGAAGAGGAAGGACTGGGGAAAATCACCCTCTGGGTTTGTTCACTTAACCAATTACAGATCCACCTAACCGTAGTTTTGCCTAGCCCACATTGGACTAGTTTGTTTGCAGCAGGATCAAATCCTGTCACCTCTTCATCTGGAGAGGCCCTGCTCACGATCCCACCTGCATCGCAAGCCCAATTGGTGGGAACGAGGGACAGGGCCTTCTCGGTGGTGGCCCATGACTCTAGAACTCCCTCCCCAAGGACATCAGGCAGGCCTCAACAGTCTTTAGAAGGAGCTTGAAAATGTGGATGTTCCAGCGTGCCTTCCCAGAATAAGGAATCCTAAGCAATATGTCCTAAGTGCACTTTACGAGAGACTTAGAACTGTCTGCATGCCCACCTATCCCTAAAATATCCATCCTATTTCCCTTGGACATGCCCAGCATTTTAAATTTTAATCCTTACATTTGGCCCTGCCACGGGTTTTTTTTAAAAATGCATAGTGTCATTATTGTATTGTTTTGCTTTGTTATGAGTTATTTATTGTTGTTTTGTTGTTGTTATGTTTTTATGATGTATTTGGGCTCGGCCTTTTGTAAGCCACACCGAGTCCTGCGGGATATATAAATAAAGTGTTATTATTATTATTATTATTATTATGTACAGGAAAACAACTTATTTACGGACAGAACGGAGTTCAGGGTGTTTGTAGGGCTGCATAGTTTCACACATTTGGGACAAGCATTTCTCTAACACAGGCTGTTAGGATTTGTGGGAACTGAAGACCAAAACACTTGGAGTGTCCAAGTTTGCCCATGCCTGCTCTACACCTTGTTTTTCCATATAGACTAAATCATTCCTATGTTTCAAAGCCAAGTTGGGGAATGATTACCTTTTAGGGGATTCCACCTCCCAGAATGGGGGATTCTGGTCATTGCAAATGAAACAAGACAACCTTCTCACGCTCGATTTTGCCTACTTTTCATTGATCTTTCATTGCAATTTCACTGACGACACCAAATTGGGAGGGATAGCCAAGACTCTAGAGGATAGGAGCAGAATTCAAAACAATCTTGACAGATTAGAGAGATGATGGGCCAAAACTAGCAAAATGAAGTTCAACAGGGACAAATGCAAGAGACTCCACTTAGGCAGGAAAAATGAAATGCAAAGATACAGAATGGGGGACAATGCCTGGCTCGAGAGCAGTACGTGTGAAAAAGATCTTGGAGTCCTCGTGGACAACAAGTTAAACATGAGCCAACAATATGATGTGGCGGCAAAAAAAGCCAATGGGATTTTGGCCTGCATCAATAGGAGCATAGTGTCTAGATCTAGGGAAGTAATGCTACCCCTCTATTCCGCTTTGGTTAGACCACACCTGGAATATTGTGTCCAATTCTGGGCACCACAATTCAAGAGAGATATTGACAAGCTGGAATGTGTCCAGAGGAGGGCGACTAAAATGATCAAGGGTCTGGAGAACAAGCCCTATGAGGAGTGGTTTAAGGAGCTGGGCATGTTTAGCCTGAAGAAGAGAAGGCTGAGAGGAGATATGATAGCCATGTATAAATATGTGAGAGGAAGCCACAGGGAGGAGGGAGCAAGCTTGTTTTCTGCTTCCTTGGATACTAGGATGCGGAACAATGGCTTCAAACTACAAGAGAGGAGATTCCATCTGAACATGAGGAAGAACTTCCTGACTGTGAGAGCCGTTCAGCAGTGGAACTCTCTGCCCCGGAGTGTGGTGGAGGCTCCTTCTTTGGAAGCTTTTAAACAAGGCTGGATGGCCATCTGTCAGGGGTGATTTGAATGCAGTAGTCCTGCTTCTTGGCATGGACTGGATGGCCCATGAGGTCTCTTCCAACTCTTTGATTCTATGATTCTATCTTCTTTCTCTTTTTCCACTTGGAAATCTGATAATCTTGTACAAAGCAAGTGGAGTTGGCATGTATAGATCGGTTGTTTCAACTCCGCTTCGGTGGCCATATTTCTCCCTGGTGCTTTGGTCTGTCAGGCCAACTTGTGTCACTCTGAAGCTCAGGGCAGTTTATCAAGGTGAGAAGCGAAGCAATGAAAGAGTTCAAGTGGGAGCAGGACTCTGTGAAATTACAGCTGACAGCCGTACATACGGACGTCGCCAACAACAAAATCTGAGCCAGGCAGTCAAGTCTGATGGATGAAGACTTGTTTCAGTTCCTGTTTGGATAGGCATGCAAAAAATACTATCCTATCTGGATGGAACAATTGTCAATTGTTATCTTATTTTCCTCAAACATCTTTTATTCTTTTTCTGTACCAGGTTGTGAATGCTCTTTTGAAGTGCGCACCTTAATATCAGCATGTATTTCTTCCCCCTGCGGCATTTCTCTGAACGTATTCATTTTCGCACAGCCTGCAAATGTACGCTTCTAAACAAAGCTATTTTCCTTCGTGCGTTTCATGTTATTTTCATGAGTGCTTCCATGTTTGTGCACTCTCGCCTTCATAAGCACATTATTATATGGTTTTTACAAACATCAAAAAGTACCTTGCAAAATTTGAAAAGCTGAGAAAAATACAACTTTTTTTTTTATATAGATTACGTAAGTGTTACTATTTTGTGTTTATGATTTAGTCTCCATTTTGACACCATTGCCATGATCAAAACTCATCCCATAAACTACTGTATTTGGCTGCATGGGGAGAAGGAAGTCCCTTCTGCTGGCTATCAAACTACGGTTGAAGAATGTTTATTTTATTTATTTATTTATTTATTTATTTATTTGCTTTATTTCTATACCGCGTCTCTCAGCCTAATTAGGCGACTCAATGCGGTTTACACAATGTAAATTAACACAACAATAACAGTTAAAAACACATCATACACAATAACAAAATACACAATTATTATCAATTCATGATGCCTCGATCACAAAGCAAAATCCATTCTCATAATCCTTGTGCCATTCCGATGTTCAATTTACCGTCATCCTATGTTCAATTGCGCTGGTTAGCCAAATGCTTGCTCAAAGAGTCAGGTTTTAACCTTCTTCCGAAACGCCAGCAGCGAAGGGGCCTGTCTGATGTCAATGGGTAGGGCATTCCATAGCCGTGGGGCCACCACCGAGAAGGCCCTGTCTCTCGTCCCCGCCAGCCGTGCCTGTGACGCAGGCGGGACCGAGAGCAGGGCCTCCCCGGAAGATCTTAGTGTCCGCGTCGGTTCATAGGTGGAGATGCGTTCGGAGAGGTAAGTGGGGCCGGAACCGTTTAGGGCTTTGTAGGCTAACGCCAGCACCTTGAATTGTGCCCGGTAGCAGATTGGCAGCCAGTGGAGCTGGCTCAACAGAGGAGTGGTATGCTCCCCGAGTGCCGCTCCTGTTAGCAACCTGGCTGCTGAGCGCTGGACCATCTGAAGCTTCCGGGCAGTCTTCAAGGGCAGTAAAGCGCATTGCAGTAATCTATGCGGGATGTGACCAGAGCGTGGACTACCGTGGCCAAGTCAGACTTCCCGAGGTACGGGCGCAGCTGGCGCACGAGCTAGAGCTGTGCAAATGCTCCCCTGGCCACCGCCGAGACCTGGGGCTCCAGGCTCAGCGATGAATCCAGGATCTCACCCAAGCTGCGAACCTGCGTCTTCAGGGGGAGTGTAACCCCGTCCAACACAGGCTGTAACCCTATACCCCGTTCGGCCTTACGACTGACCAGGGGTGCCTCTGTCTTGTCTGGATTCAATTTCAATTTGTTCACCCTCATCCAGTCCGACACAGCGGCCAAGCACCGGTTCAGGACCTGAACAGCCTCCTTAGTAGTGGGTGGAAAGGAGTGACAGAGTTGGACATCATCTGTGTACAGATAACACCGCACCCCGAAACTCCGGATGATCTCTCTCAACGGCTTCATGTAGATGTTAAACAACATGGGGGACAGTATTGAATGGTTGTGAGGACGAGCAGTTGTCCCCCATCAACACCTTCTGGGTACGACCCTCTAGGAAGGACCGGAGCCACTGCAAAACAGTACCTCCAAGACCCATCCCCGCGACGCGTCCCAGAAGGATACCGTGGTCGACGGTATCGAAGGCCGCTGAGAGATCCAGCAGGACCAACAGGGACACACTCCCCCTGTCGAGCTCCCGACGCAGATCATCCACTAAGGCGACCAAGGCTGTCTCGGTACCATGTCCCGGCCTAAAGGCAGACTGTGCCGGATCCAGATAATCCGTGTGTACAGAAGTGTTTATAATAATATGCTTATAACTGTATTTATGTTTGCATTGGTTGCCCTTAGGCTGGAGCGGCCTAGCTGTTAGGAATGTGTTACCATGGAAACGAGGCAGAAGAGGAGGTGGGAGGAGCTTAGAGAGTTAAGGTTTTTGAAAAGTGACAGTTAGAGTCAGTCAGGGTTTTAGGCTCAGGGAAGAGCAGGTCAGGATTGAGACTCTGAGAAGTAAAGAGTCAGGTTTCAGTGTTCGTGAATAGTAGAGATTTCTTCAGTTAGGAAGCTGAAGGGAAAACCTTGTTAGTTGCTTTAGTTAGAAAGAACTAACAGAGGCTTGTTAAGATCACTAGTCGGGAGAAGACTAGAGATCTGTAGTTTGATCAAGGATAGATCAAACAGGGAGACTATTCACTGCAGGGAACACTGGTTAATAAAGTGCTTCACCACAGCAAGAGTTCATAAGTTGTAACATCGAAAGTCTGAATTGTATCGCAACCAAGTTACATGTAACCTTCAATTATTTGCCAAGCTTAACATCATCATACTGCAACCATACGCTTTGTTTAAAAATAAACTTGTTCTCTTTGGTTTTTGAAACTGCCTCATCTCCATTAATTCTACGTTCGTGTACCCAATCTCCCAAAATTACCTCACAACACAAACAGGGTGGCATCCAGTGGTATTAATACCAGAGCCTTTTACAAATCGGTGGCTCCTCTCTCCTAAACCTAAGGGTCTTCCTCACTAATTGGTGGCGATCTTTTACGACCTGGTAGCCGTCTCTTTACACTTCTACCAAGAATACCTGGAGTTGTGAGGCCACCACACGTTCCAGGACTTTGCCCAAAAAGGGGAGATTGGAAACAGGCCGATAGTTGACGAATTGAGTGGGGTCCAGTGATGGTTTTTTCAACAGCGGTTTTATCACAGCTTGTTTTAAGCTGGCTGGAATTTTGCCTTCCCGAAGGGAGGCATTAACCACCACTTCCACCCACTCGGCCAATCCCCCTCTGGCCTCCTTTAGAAGCCAGGATGGGCAGGGGTCTAGGATGCATGTGGTTGCTCTCATTCCTCCAAGTATCTTGTCCACATCCTCGGGTTTCACCAATTGAAATGAATCCATCAAAATCGGACAAGCAGATGCTCGTGTTACATCCTCAGAGACTGCCGTTAACATGGTATCCAGGCCAGAGCGGATCAAAGCGACTTTGTCCGCAAAGAACCGAGCAAATGCTTCACAGCGGGCCGTCGAGTTGTCAGGGTTCCCATCCGGAATGGTGGGGTTTAATAGACCTCTGACAACTCGAAACAACTCAGCCGGACGGTTCTTTGCGGACGCAATATTGGCCGCAAAGAAGGATTTCTTTGCCGCCTTTATTGCCACGGCATATGCCCTTAGAAGGGCAACAAACCGTGTTCGATTTAACTCGCTCGGGTCCGAACGCCACACGCGCTCTAGTCTCCTCTTCCTTCGCTTCATCGCTGCCAGCTCCTCGTTGAACCAAGGTGCTGGTTTAGCTCGGCTACTTGAGAGGGGACGTTCCGGAGCAATCGTGTTTATTGCCCTAGTCATCTCCCCGTTCCAGAGAGACACCAGGGCTTCAACAGGATCACCAACCGAGGTGGCAGGAAAATCCCCAAGAGCCGTCAGGAATCCATTCGGATCCATAAGCCTCCTGGGGCGGACCATCTTAATGGGTCCCCCACCTCTGCAGAGGTTGGGAGGTGTGGTAAGTCTAAATCTGACCAGATAGTGGTCGGTCCATGGCAACGGAGAGGTGGATAACTCCTCGACCCCGCCACCTTGCTCCCATCCCTGATAGAAAACCAAATCCAATGTTTCCATTAGGTTTAAAAGGTTTGTGTTAGAAAACACTCCAGTACAATTTCCCTTCCTAATAACTCAAGCTGAACATGACTTAAGAGTGGGATGTGACAATACAATTCTAACCTGAATCAAGAGAAATATAGAATCTAGAGCAGTGGTTCTCAACCTTCCTAATGCTGTGACCCCTTAATACAGTTCCTCATGTTGTGGTGACCCCCAACTATGTAATTTTGCTCCTGTTATGAATCATAATGTAGATATCTGATATGGAGGATATATTTTCATTCACTGGACCAAATTTGGTACAAATACCCGATACGCCCAAATTTGAATGCTGGTGGGGTGGGGGGCATTGATTTTGTAATGACATGGGAGTTGGAGTTGCTGGGATTTATAGTTAACCTATAATCAAAGAGCATTCTGAACTCCACCAGTGATGGAACTGAAACACTCTTGGCACATAGAACTCCCATGGCCAACAGAAAATACTGGAAGGGTTTGGTGGGGATTGACCTTGAGTTTTGGAGTTGTAGTTCACCTACATCCAGAGAGCACTGGGGACTCAAACAATGATGGATCTGGACCAAACTTGGCATGAATATTATATATGCCCAAATGTGAACACTGGTGGAGTTTTGGGGAAAATAGACCTTGCAATTTGGGAGTTGTAGTTGCTGGGATTTATAGTTTACCTACAATCAAAGAGCATTCTGAAACCCATCAACACTGGAATTGGGCCAAACTTCCCACACAGAATCCCCATGACCAACAGAAAATATTGTTGTTTCCTGATGGGCTTTGGCGACCCCTCTGATACCCCTGCATTGGTCAGATCTCACCTGGACTAGCCCTGTGTCCAGTTCTAGGCAAAGCAATTTGAGAAAGGTTTAGACAACCCATTGACACAACAGGTTAAACTGCTGAGCTACTGAACCTGTTGATTGAAAGGTCGACAGTTCAAATTCGGGGAGCAGAGTTTGCTCCCACTGTTAGCTTCTGCCAACCTAGGAGTTCAAAAACATGCAAATGTGAGTAGATCAATAGGTAAGGTAACGGGAAGGTAACGGTGCTCCATGCAGTCATGCTGGCCACATAACCTTGGAAGTGTCTATGGACAATGCCGGCTCTTCAGCTTAGAAATGGAGATGGGCACTGTAAAGATCCCTTACCTTGCCATCCAGGGTGGCAGGGCCCCAGGAGAAAGTCAGGCTAGGTAGTTTAGCTTGGAAGGCCTGGCAGAGTGCTGCTGGAGCCATTTTAGAGTAGGGAAAAGCTCCAGGGCAGAAGGGGGAGTGGCTGAGGCCTGTGCCAGCCCAGCAACAGCTAGGATTGGTTTAGAGAACAGGGGCGGAGTTAGGCAGAAGGAGGGAAAGAGAACAGTGAGATTTGACAGTTTTAGAGTTAGTTCAGCTGAGTAGAGAGCAGTTTGAGTTCTGAGAGAGAGATTAGTGTAGAAGTTGGATTGTTTAGGAGTCTCTGTTTAAAATAGGCAGTTTGCCTTTAGTCTGTACAGCACAGTAGGCTGTGACAGACTGAGATTACAGCTACTTTTGAGGAAAAATAGCTGGGTTCTGTGTTTATTGAAACTGTAACTAAGAAAGAACATTCTCTCTAGAAACCAATACGCTTATAAGAAACAAGAACACTTTTATCTGTAACCATCAAGCCTCAGTACCTGCATTCTCGTGTTATTTCTGAATTTGTAATCAATAAACTCTTTCTTGATTATTGTTAAACTTAAAGCCTGAGTCAAGTGCTATTTTTGGTTTTGAGTCCCTTTCTTTTTAAATCAACCTCTCCTGTTTTCTCCTCAGAGAAAGCCCTTGTTAATACAACAGTATTTTTAATGGTGGAGTAAAAAAGCCTTGTGGTAATACTAAACAGCCTATTAACAGACTAATAGCTAGAGGGTTCGTGATTTCTTTAGTTTGGTGGCAGCGAAAGTTTTACACAACGTGACATCCCCTCAAACCCTACAAAAGCCTCTTTTGAGTTATTATAATTGGTAGTGTCAGAGGTGGGATATTGATTTATCACCCATACCTCTAAAGATCTTGATAATTGGTGGGGCAGCGGTGGGATTGTTTGTCCCTGCCCAGACGACCAATTAAGAAAGAACCTTTATAGGCACCAACTCCCAGAGTCAGACATGACTAGACTTAATGTCAGGGGAAACCTTTACATTTACCTATTGACAAGAAGGAAGACATCGAGAGAAGAATGACTATACTAGTCTAAGGCCTGAAAAGCATGAATTCCTCTGAGGATGTCTGAGGGAGCTGGGTAGGTTTAGCTTGGGGAAAAGAAGGCTGAGAGTGGACATGATAACCATATTTAAATAACTGAAAGGGAGTCACATAGAGCAGAGGGCAAGCTTGCTTTCCAATGCTCTGAAACTATGACACAATGGAACAATGGGTTCAAATGGTTCAAAGAGATTCCACCTATGAGGAAGCGCATCCTGATGGTAAGAGTTTGTTCAACAAGGATATATGTTGCCTGGGAAACTCCTCCTCTGGAGGTTTTTCAACAGAGACTAGATGGCAATCTATTGAGAAGGTCTGCATTGTGTATTCCTGCCTGGTAGAATGGGGTTGGACTGGATGACCCTTGGAGGTCTCTTCCAACTCTATGATTCTACAACATCCTTGATTATCTGTTCATAATTTTCCCCCAATGCTTTTCTCTTCACAATTTGCTGGCCACACTCCATTTTAGTGGGTTGATGAATTTTTTACAAGTTGCATTCTGACCCTTGGAGGTCTCTTCCAACTCTATGATTCTACAACATCCTTGGTTATCTGTTCATAATTTTTCCCCAATGCTTTTCTCTTCACAATTTGCTGGTCGCACTCCATTTTAGTGGGCTGATGAATTCATTACAAGTTGCATTCTGAGTTTGAAAAGAACTGTTCAAGTTACTGAAGCCATATGCCTGTCAGCAGCTTTAAAGTTCAGACTAAAACCCAGAACAGATCTACTTCCACTCTGAAACAGAAGCCACTCTCCACCACTGTTGACTGCTACAAGAGAAACCGGTTTGTTTTCTGAGTTTGGAAGACAACATACCGACGTTGTGTGCCTATTGCACACCTTGCTGAAAGCGTACAAACCTGAGAGCTCCTGTTTGCTTTTGAAATCCTTTTCTCTCTGTTGTCGGCATTGTTTATTTTTAAATGCCTGGCTGACTCCTATTTGCTGGTAGGAGGAGACTAGGATTAGATTCCTAGAATAAGATTCCTTGGAGTGTATAGTCAGGGAGGTGTGTGCTGCCAGGAGAAATCTGGTCAGTACCTGCCCAAGTGCTTTACGCAAACAACAGGTGATGAGAAACGCTTGCAAGGAAAAGGATCAACCTGTGCAATTGTGATGGTTTCTATGTGGGGGGTATGCTGTGCTAGGCCTTGTTTAGCACATGTGTTGGCCAAAGGTTGAGTGTGAGCTTTAGGAAAATAGGAAGTGTGAATGTATATTGGACAACTCCATTTCATTTTCTGTTCTGACACTGGCTATGGAATCTCGTAGTTGTTTCTGCATATCATGTCATCTCTTAATCTTTTCTTCTGTAGGATAAACACACCCAGATCCCTCAGCCACTCCTCAGAGGGCTTGGCTTCCAGACCTTTGGCCATTTTGGTCTCCTTTCTCTGGAGACCTTCCAGATTTTCAATACTCTTCTTGAATTGCGGTGCCCAGAACTGGACATAGGATCATTTCAGGTAAACAAAGCAGAACCGAGTGACTATTCCTTCTGTCAGTCTAGACCAGGCATGGGCAAACTTTGGCCCTCCAGGTGTTTTGGACTTCAACTCCCATGATTCCTAACAGCCTACAGGCTGTTAGGAATTGTGGGAGTTGAAGTTCAAAAACCTGGAGTGTTGAAGCTTGCCCATGCCTGATCTAGACACTATTTCTACTGATGCAGCCTAGAACCGACATCACACTGGCAACAAAGATCGGTCTAGTCAAAGCCATGTTATTCCCTGTAGTCACCTACAGATGTGAGAGCTGGACCTTAGGGAAGGCTGAGCGAAGGAAGAGAGATGCTTTTGAGCTGTGGTGCTGGAAGAAAGTTCTGAGAGTGCCTTGGACTGCGAGAAGATCCAACCAGTCCATCCTCCAGGAAATAAAGCCCGGCTGCTCACTGGAGGGAAGGAGACTAGAGACAAAGTGGAAGTCCTTTGGCCACATCATGAGGAGACAGCAAAGCCAAGAGAAGACAATTATGCTGGGGAAAGTGGAAGGCAAAAGGAAGAGGGGACGACCAAGAGCAAGATGGATGGATGGCATCCTTGAAGTGACTGGACTGACCTTGAAGAAGCTGGGGGTGGTGACGGCCGACAGGGAGCTCTGGCGTGGGCTGGTCCATGAGGTCACAAAGAGTCAGAGATGACTGAATGAATGAACAACAAAAAGCCTAGAACCACATTGGTGTTTTTAGTTGCCTTGTCATATTCCACTTGTGGTCTACTAAACATCTTATTGCATTGCAAAATTCCCCTCTCATAGGACACTTCAGTCTCTTTTTGAGCATGGAGAGGCATGGAGCTCATCACATGTTCCAGAACTGAAAAGAGGCGGAAGTGTCCTAAAAGGAGGGAACTCTGAACACGGGCCAGCAATCCAGTTCAGAGCTCTTGCCTCTTATTGCAATTTACTCCCATGTTTACAATTGAAAAACAGGTGAGCTGTTTCCTGATCTTGTTTGATGGCCCAACGGTCAGCAGTCTCCCAATATGATGCCATGGAAAGAAGTGCTTTTAACCTGGTTCACTGTTTCTTGCATCCTATGGGTGCAATATGATCCTATGAAAAGTAGTGGTTTTAACCTGGAGCATTGGCTCTTGTATCCTATGGGGTCTGGGGCAAAAAAAATTATCCCGTGGAAAGAAGTGCTTTTAAACTGGTGGTCTTTTTTTAATGTAAAGGGCTTTGGCCAGGCCAAGGGATCTCTTGGCTGGGTTGTTGTAGGTTTTTTCGGGCTATATGGCCATGTTCTAGAGGCATTCTCTCCTGACGTTTCACCTTCATCTATGGCAAGCATCCTCAGAGGTAGTGAGGTCTGTTGGAACTAGGAAAATGGGTTTATATATCTGTGGAAAGACCAGGGTGGGACAAAGAACTCTTGTCTGCTGGAAGTAGGTGGGAATGTTTCAACTGACCACCTTGATTAGCATTTGATAGCCTGGAAATGCCTGGAGCAATCCCCTGTTGAGAGGTGATTAGATGTTCCTGATTGTTTTCCCTCTGCTGTTTTGCTGTTTTAATTTTAGAGTTTTTAAATACTGGTAGCCAGATTTTGTTCATTTTGATGGTTTTCTCCTTTCTGTTGAAATTGTCCACATGATTGTGGATTTCAATGGCTTCTCTGTGTAGTCTGACATGGTGGTTGTGAGAGTGGTCCAGCACTTCTGTGTTCTCAAATAATAATATGCTGTGTCCAGGTTGGTTCATCAGGTGCTCTGCTATGGCTGACTTCTCTGGTTGAAGTAGTCTGCACAGTTTTTTTCCCACAGATATAAAACCCCTTTTCCTAGTTCCAACAGACCTCACTACTTCTGAGGATGCTTGCCATAGATGCAGGCGAAATGTCAGGAGAGAATGCCTATAGAACATGGCCATATAGCCTGAAAAAACCTACAACAACCCAGTTATTCCGGCCATGAAAGCCTTCGACAATACATTGATCTCTTGGATTTCGGATATTGTTGTTTCTCCTAATTTAAAACAAAAAAGTAATACTGATCTTGTGCTAAATGTAAGATGAATGTATTGCCAGCTCTTAAGTTTCCACGTGTGAGTGTGATGGGGAGGCAGAACTCGAAATTGAACTGTTGATGATATAACAGGAGTGATTCCCAGTGCTAAAAGGACAGTCACCCATTTATTTCTCATGTCAGGGCAGCCAGTCAATTATATTACATTTCTAACAGAACAAAGCAGACAAACAGAGAAAATACAAAATGTGTGAGTTTGGTAGTTGATCAAATGTCCTTTGACCAGTATCTGGCCACTTGGAGTGCCTCTGGTGTTGCTGCAAGAAGATCCTCCATTGTGCATGTGGCTGGGCTCAGGTTGCATTGCAGCAGGTGGTCAGTGGTTTGCTCTTCTCCACACTCGCATGTCGAGGATTCCACTTTGTAGCCCCATTTCTGAAGGTTGGCTCTGCATCTCGTGGTGCCAGAGCGCAGTCTGTTCAGCGCCTTCCAAGCTTTCTGTGTGCCCAGGGGGGAGTCTCTCATTTGGTATCAGCCATTGGTTGAGGTTCTGGGTTTGAGCCTGCCACTTTTGGACTCTCGCTTGCTGAGGTGTTCCAGCGAGTGTCTCTGTAGATCTTAGAAAACTATGTCTGGATTTAAGTCGTTGATGTGCTGGCTGATACCCAAACAGGGGATGAGCTGGAGATGTCTCTGCCTTGGTCCTTTCACTATTGGCTGCCACTTCCCAGCGGATGTCAGGTGGTGCAATACCGGCTAGACAGTGTAATTTCTCCAGTGGTGTAGGGTGCAGACACCCCGTGATAATGCGGCATATCTCATTAAGAGCCACATCCACTGTTTTAGTGTGGTGAGATGTGTTCCACACTGGGCATGCATATTCAGCAGCGGAGTAGCACAGCGCAAGGGCAGATGTCCTCACTGTATCTGGTTGTGATCCCCAGGTTGTGCCAGTCAGCTTTCGTATGATATTGTTTCTAGCACCCACTTTTTGCTTGATGTTCAGGCAGTGCTTCTTGTAGGTAAGAACACGGTCCAGAGTGACTCCCAGTTACCCATGCTCTCCTTTCTCAATGTAATGAGGTCGTAAGTCTTCTAGATCCCTTTCCCTTGGGTGGTTTTCAAGCCAGGTGCCACCCATCCCATCCCATTTCTTCTGCCTCAAACATTTCTCCATTTTGAAATGTATGACGTTAGTTTGGGCCCAACTCTCCCATTTTGGTTTCCGACCTTTCAATACTATATTTATTTATCCTTGCACTAGAAGACAGAATAGTTGAGGTTTTTCCTCACTGTTCTCAGCTTGCCACAAGATTTATCAAAGAGCTTTGGCCGAAGAGCCATAGAAATTTACACTGCACTTTTAAAAATGGCTCTCTGAGCTCCCAATCGATGCCTGAGCTTTAAGTAATCCATCACAGGCAGGCAGTGAACAACACAGATTGTTTCTTGCAACACACCATAAATAGCTCCCATGTCAATTGCTTCCAAGACTAAGGCTCCATGGCTGAATCTGCTCAGAGCAAAAGCCTAAACCCTGGATAATCTGGCATAGGGAGTAAAACAAGACCTTGAGCCAAGAGAGGAGAGCAGAAGGAGAAGAAGAAAGAAAAAGGACACCCACCCGGCCAAAAACACAAGCTTTTCTTTATCAAAAGTCAAACATTTTCTTTGGAGCCAGAAGCAACAAATACACCAGGTTTCGTAACTTCAACCACATTGTCGTCTTGTTATGTTGGTGTTGTAACAATTGTTTCCCTGTGTCAAGAGGCAAACAATATTCTTTTCTCTCCCATTGGATCCAGGAGGGGATAAGCTCTCCAATTTGCAACTCACACTCTTTTACCAAGACTCAATAGATCTGTGGTCTTGAAGGCCAGGACGGGATAAACATTCATTATGATCTGCTTTCCGGTACACAATGGGTTTTGCAATGTTGGGGAAGCCCCAACCGAGCAAAACAGAGGAATTATGACTTTCCTTTTGGCTTCTAGGAATTGTTTTCTGCAGAAATGTGTACCTGCTGGCATCCAGTTAGTGGCTTAAATAAGCATAATAAATTGGAGTCTTCTTCTTTGGGGTTTTTTTAAACAGAGACTAGATGGTCATCCATTGGGAGTGCTTTAATTGTGTATTCC
Source organism: Anolis sagrei ordinatus (assembly GCF_025583915.1). Lineage (NCBI taxonomy): Eukaryota > Metazoa > Chordata > Lepidosauria > Squamata > Anolidae > Anolis > Anolis sagrei. The sequence continues at coordinate 127,698,836 of NW_026847660.1, read as the reverse complement.
TGCATGGAAGAGTGGATTTGGATTGGATGGTCCTGTTGGGGTTCAGCCTGTGATTGTGTTTCGGGATCAGGGTGCTTTGGATGTAGGAATTTCAAAATGGCAATGGTTTGGTCAATGATACTGATGCGGAGAAGGACCAGGAGACCCCTGTGCAAAGTGTAGTTTCCCAGTATTTTCTGTTGGTCATGGGGGTTCTGTGTGGGAAGTTTGGCCCAATTTTATCATTGATGGGGTTCAGCATGCTCTTTGATTGTAGGTGAACTATAAGTTCCAGCAATCACAACTCCCAAATGTCACGGTCTATTTCCCTCAAACTACACCAGTGTTCAATAGTTGGGCAAACTGAGTATTTATGTCAAGTTTGGTCCAGATCCATCATTGTCCACAGTGCTCTCTGGAGGTAGGCAAACTACAACTCCAAAACCCAAGATCAATGCCAACCCGAGCTATTCCAGCATTTCTGTGGGTAATGGGAGTTCTGTGTGCCAAGTTTGGTTCAACTCCATCATTGGTGGCGTTCAGAATGCTCTTTGATTGTAGGTGAACTATAAATTCCAGCAATCACAACTCCCAAATGTCAAGGTCTATTTTCCCCAAACTACACCAGTGTTCAATAGTTGGGGCAAACTGAGTATTTATGTCACATTTGGTCCAGATCCATCATTGTCCACAGTGCTCTCTGGAGGTAGGCAAACTACAACTCCAAAACCCAAGATCAATGCCAATCCGAGCCGTTCCAGCATTTTCTGTTGGTCATGGGAGTTCTGTGTGCCAAGTTTGGTTCAACTCCATCATTGGTGATGTTCAGAGTGTTCTTTGATTGTAGGTGAGCTATAATTCCCCTCTGGGGAGTGAGAAGGGCAGGGTACAAGTGTATGGAATTAATAAATATAAAATAACTACAACTCCCAAATGACAAAATCCCAACTCCACCAGAGTTCAAATTTGGGTGTATTGGGTGTTTGTGCCAAATTTGGTCCAGTGAATGAAAATACATCCTGCTTATCAGATATTTACATTATGATTAATAATAATAGCAAAATTACAGTTACGAAGTAGCAACGAAAATAATTTGATGGTTGGGGGTCACCACAACATGAGGAACTGTATTAAGGGGCTGCGGCATTAGAAAGGTTGAGAAACGATGCTCTATGTCATTCTTTATATCAGTAGGGTTTGCCATTATCCATGGTTCTGCAGATCCATTTGAAGTCTTTGGATAGGGGTTTTTTGTAATGTATAAGACAACATCTATCCATGGTTTCATGTATCCACATCATGTTTGGTAATGCTTTCCCACGAGTATAGAGTTCTCCTGTAAAAGACGAGAACTAAATCAAAGTTCAGAAAAAATACTGGCTTGGGCTCTAGCTCCCAGAATCCCCCAGCCAACATGGCAGCCAGGCAAGCTAGACAATTCTGGATGCTGTGGTTACCCTAGAAGTAGTTTTTCCAAGTTATGAGCACTTTACTGAAAATGAAAATTAAAAAGGCACAGATTTCCCAAGGGGAGAACCGCCAAACGCCTCTGACATATTGCTATTAATCTCTGCACCAAGAGCATCCATCTGTTTTATTTCCCAAGTGGGTGGGAAGGTGAATGTTGAACACCTCTGCATATTATTCTCCAAGGAAGGAAGAGGTAGGCGGAAAGCCCTTCCAAATGTTACAAGTCTCCAAATCAAAATGTTTCTTCCTTCCTAGCGAAAAGAGAGAAAAAAAAAAAACAGAACGAAAGAGAACATTTGTTGCTAAACAGCTGCTAATCCCAAAAGCTGGAGGACAGCTGGTTTTCCCCCAAACAAACACCGGAGCCGTCGTCCTTTCTGTGTGCTTTGCCTTTGGAGCTGAAGGCACAAAAACAAACCACACGGTCCAGCTGCCACAGTTTAGCAACTATAATGTCATCTCGCTTTTATGGGAATGAGACCTAAAAAGAAACAAAACTACAAGGTGACAGTGATGGAAAAATTGAGATTACTCTTTTGGATCTCACTTTGAGAGAAAGAAAGAAAAGAAATGCAATAAATAAATACAACTTCTTTTCGGTTTCTTCCTTAGAGAGCAACCGGCACCAAGCCCAAACAAAATCTCAGCCGCAGCTTGTCACCAAGGCACGGGTGTTTAATATCAAGCCTGTCATCGGACAACATAAAGCTGAAAGGCAGCTGAGACAGGTTGAACTTGATGGTAAATGAAGCGAAGCCTGACCACATTTTTACTGTCAGGACTGAGAAAGTGAGAGTTGTTTGAGATGACAACTCCCAGCATCCCCCAGTCAGTGTGGCCATTAGAAGGCCTAGACCAGTGTTTCTCAACCTTCCTAATGCAATGACTCCTTAATCCAGTTCCTCATGTTGTGGGGACCCCCAACTATAAAATTAGTTTCATTGCTTCTTCATAATTGTAATTTTGCTACTATTATGAATCATAATGTAAATATCTGATATGCAGGATGTATTTTCATTCACTGGACCAAATTTGGCACAAATATCCGATATGCCCAAATCTGAATACTGGTGGAGTTGGTGGGGATTGATTTTGTCATTTGGGAGTTGTAGTTGTTGGGATTTATAGTTTTACACCTACAATCAAAGAACATTCTGAACTCCACCAGTGATGGAATTGAACCAGTCTTGGCACAGAGAACTCCAATGAGCAACAGAAATCAAAGAATCATAGAATCAAAGAGTTGGAAGAGACCTCATGGGCCATCCAGTCCAACCCCATTCTGCCAAGAAGCAGGAAAATTGCATTCAAAGCACCCCTGACAGATGGCCATTTAAACATCTAGCCTCTGTTTAAAAGCTCTGTTTAACATCTAGCCTCTGTTTAAAAGCTTCCAAAGAAGGAGCCTCCACCACACTCCGGGGCAGAGAGTTCCACTGCTGAACGGCTCTCACAGTCAGGAAGTTCTTCCTCATGTTCAGATGGAATCTCCTTTCTTGTAGTTTGAAGCCATTGTTCCATGTCCTAGTCTCCAAGGAAGCAGAAAACAAGCTTGCTCCCTCCTCCCTGTGGCTTCCTCTCACATATTTATACATGGCTATCATATCTCCTCTCAGCCTTCTCTTCAGGCTAAACATGCCCAGCTCCTTAAGCCGCTCCTCATAGGGCTTGTTCTCCAGACCCTTGATCATTTTAGTCGCCCTCCTCTGGACACATTCCAGCTTGTCAATATCTCTCTTGAATTGTGGTGCCCAGAATTGGACACAGTATTCCAGGTGTGGTCTAACCAGAGCAGAATAGAGGGGTAGCATGACTTCCCTTGATCTAGGCACTATGCTCCTATTGATGCAGGCCAAAATCCCATTGGCTTTTTTTGCCGCCACATCACATTCCTGGCTCATGTTTAACTTGTTGTCCACGAGGACTCCAAGATCTTTTTCACACGTACTGCTCTCGAGCCAGGCATTGTTCCCCATTCTGTATCTTTGCATTTGTCATGATTATTTCATAGAATCATAGAATCAAAGAGTTGGAAGAGAACTCATGGGCCATCCAGTCCAACCCCCTGCCAAGAAGCAGGAATATTGCATTCAAATCACCCCTGACAGATGGCCATCCAGCCTCTGTTTAAAAGCTTCCAAAGAAGGAGCCTCCACCACACTCCGGGGCAGAGAGTTCCACTGCAGAACGGCTCTCACAGTCAGGAAGTTCTTCCTCATGTTCAGATGGAATCTCCTCTCTTGTAGTTTGAAGCCATTGTTCCGCATCCTAGTCTCCAAGGAAGCAGAAAACAAGCTTGCTCCCTCCTCCCTGTGATTTCCCTCACATATTTATACATGTCTATCATATCTCTTCTCAGCCTTCTCTTCTTCAGGATAAACATGCCCAGCTCTTTAAGCCACTCCTCAGAGGGCTTGTTCTCCAGACCCTTGATCATTTTAGTCAGCCTCTCTGGACACATTCCAGCTTGTCAATATCTCTCTTGAATTGTGGTGCCCAGAATTGGACACAATATTCCAGATGTGGTCTAACCAAAGCAGAATAGAGGGGTAGCATGACTTCCCTAGATCTAGACACTATGCTCCTATTGATGCAGGCCAAAATCCCATTGGCTTTTTTTGCCGCCACATCACATTGTTGGCTCATGTTTAACTTGTTGTCCACGAGGACTCCAAGATCTTTTTCACACGTACTGCTCTCGAGCCAGGCATCCCCCATTCTGTATCTTTGCATTTCATTTTTTCTGCCAAAGTGGAGTATCTTGCATTTGTCACTGTTGAACTTCATTTTGTTAGTTTTGGCCCATCTCTCTAATCTGTCAAGATCGTTTTGAATTCTGCTCCTGTCCTCTGGACTATTGGCTATCCCTCCCAATTTGGTGTCGTCTGCAAACTTGATGATCATGCCTTCTAGCCCTTCATCTAAGTCATTAATAAAGATGTTGAACAGGACCGGGCCCAGGACGGAACCCTGAGGCACTCCACTTGTCACTTCTTTCCAAGATGAAGAGGAAGCATTAGTGAGCACTCTCTGTGTTCGTCCACTTAACCAATTACAGATCCACCTCACCGTTGTTTTGCCTAGCCCACATTGGACTAGTTTCCTTGCCAGAAGGTCATGGGGGACCTTGTCGAAGGCCTTACTGAAATCCAGGTACGCTACATCCACGGCACTCCCCGCATCTACCCAGCTTGTAGCTCTATCGAAGAATAGAATTGTTTCTGTTGAACTTCATTTTGTTAGTTTTGGCCCATCTCTCTAATCTGTCAAGATCATTTTGAATCCTGCTCCTGTCCTCTGGAGTATTGGAAAATATTGGAAGGGTTTGGTGGACATTGACCTTGTGTTTTGGAGTTATAGTTCACCTATATCCAGAGAGCACTGTGCACTCAATCAATTATAGATTTGGACCAAACTTGGCATGAATACCCAATATGCCCAAATGTGAACACTTGTCGAGTTTGGGGAAAATAGACCTTGACACTAGAAGCTCATCTATACTGTAGAATTAATGCAGTTTTACACCACTGCCATGGCTCAATGCTATGGAATCCCGAGAGTTGTCGTTTGCTGAGGCACCAGCACTCTTTGGTAAATAAGGTGAAAGATCTCGTAAAACTATAACTCCCACGCTTTTGAAGGCAGTCATGGTTTTGTCCAAATGTCCCCCCTTTGTTGCCTCGCCAGTGACTGCTTCTCTTATCCTTCTTTTACAGGTTCTTGTTCTTTTGACAATAAATGTATGACCTTCTCTTGGATGGAGATGTTTTCTAAGAACGCTCTGTTCCAAAGGTGAAATCTCTCACTCGATAATTCAACTTCAAAAGTTTCTGAGATTAATTTTTCAGTCCTGCAGGAAGCGGCTCCGTCTTTGCCCAGATTGGAAGTGTGAGAATGTGTGTCTCATCTCCAAGGCAGCAAAGATGTATTAATTAATTCCTTATCTTCCCGCGCTACAAACAAGACACAGAATAGAATAGAACAGATGCTTCCTTTAAAATCCCATTAACCTTTCTGCCAACATTAATTTTTTTTAAAAAAAAAAATTCAGCATGCTTTGCTCTATCCCCCTTTAAAAGACAGCTTGGGATGAGTTTTGAAAAGCGCTTGGAAGGAAAGAAAACCACCAGAAAGAAATCTTGTGCTGAAACCTTTGGGATGAGGCTCTGTTTCTTCAAATTAGCATCAGAATGACATGAAGGGTACGTTTCATTCACATTTCTTCCAGTTTGGCCACTGTTGCCTTGTTTCTAATACAGAGAGGGAAGGAACCTACAAGAGACTGGCGAAGTTGGATTTGGTTCTACACTGTAGAATTAATGCACTTTGACACCACTCAGAATCAGAATGCGATTTTCCTACTTCTTGGCAGAATGGGGTTGGACTGGATGGCCCATGAGGTCTCTTCCAACTTTATGAATAAATGATTCTATAGAATCCTTGAGTTGGAAGAGACCTCATGGACCATCCAGTCCAACCCCCTGTCAAGAAGTAGGAAAATCACATTCAAAGTACCCTGTCAAATAGCCATCCAGCCTCTGTTTCAAAGCCTCCAAAGAAGAAGCCTCCACCACACTCCAGGGCAGAGAGTTCCAAGTTCTTCCTCATGTTCAGGTGGAATCTCCTTTCCTGTAGTTTGAAGCTATTGTTCCATTGCGTTCTAGTCTACAGGGCAGCAGAAAACAAGCTTGCTCCCTCCTCCCTATTACTTCCCCTCACATCTTTATCCATGGCCCTCACCATGTCTCCTCTCAGCCTTCTCTTCTGCAGGCTAAACATGCCCAGCTCTTTAAGCCACTCCACATTGGGCTTGTTCTCTAGAGCCTTGATCCTTTGAGTTGTCCTGCTTAGGACACATTCCAGCTTAGCATCAACATCTCCCTTCAATTGTGGTGCCCAGAATTGGACACAGTGTGATTCCAGGTGTGGTCTGACCAAGCCAGGAGAGTGGGGTAACATGACTTCCCTGGATGTAGACACTAGACTCCTATTTATGCATGCCAAAATCCCATTGGCTTTTTAAGCTGCTGCATGACATTGCTGAGGGAAGGCTGAGCGAAGGAAGAGAGATGTTTTTGAACTGTGGCGCTGGAGGAAAGTTCTGAGAGTGCCTTGGACAGCGAGAAGATCCAACCAGTCCAGACTTCAATAAATAAAGCCCGACTGCTCATTGGAGGGAAGGATAGTAGAGGCCAAGATGAAGTACTTTGGTCACATCATGAGAAGAAAGGAAAGCTTAAGGTAAAGGTAGTCCCCTGACATTAAGTCCAGTCATGTCTGACTCTGGGGTGTGGTGCTCATCTCCATTTCTAAGCCGAAGAGCCAGCATTGTCCGTAGACTCCTCCAAGGTCATGTGGCCGGCATAACTGCATGGAGCGCCATTACCTTCCCACTGGAGCGGTACCTATTGGTCTACTCACATTTGCATGTTTTCGAACTGCTAGGTTGGCAGAAGCTAGGGCTGACAGCAGAAGCTCACGCCGCTCCCTGGAATTGAACCTGCGACCTTTTGATCAACAAGCTCAGCAGCTCAGTGCTTTAACCCACTGCGCCACCGGGGGCTCCTTAAGGAAAGCTTAGAGAAGACAATTATGCTGGGAAAATGGAAGGAAAAAGGAAGAGGGCAAGATGGATGGATGGTATCCTTGAAGTGACTGGATTGACCTTGAAGGAGTTGGGGGTGGTGACTACTGACAGGGAGCTCTACCGTGGATGGGTCCATGAAGTCACAAAGAGTCGGAAACGACTGAACGAATGAACAACAACATGACATTGTTGGCTTATGTTCACCTTCCTGTCTATGAGGACTGCAAGATCTTTTTCACACATCCTGCTATCAAGCCAGGCACCGTCCCCCATTCTGTCTCTTTGCATTTCACCTTTTTTCTGCTTAAGTGGAGCATCTTGCATTTGTCCCTGCTGAACTTCATTGTGTTAGTTTTGACCAATTGTCTATCTAATCTGTTATGATCGTTTTGAATTCTACCCCTGACTTTTGGTGTATTAACTTTCCTTCCCAATTTGATGTCGTCTGCAAACCCGATGATCGTGCCTTCTAACCCTTCACCTATGTCATTCATCAAGATCCTGAACAGGACCAGGTCCAGGATGGATCCCTGCTGATGGCACTTCACTTGTCACTTCTTTCCAGGGTGAAAAGGAAGGTGCAAAGTCAGGAGAGAATGCCTCTAGAACATGGCCATATAACCCGAAAAAACCTACAATAACCCACTGAAAAGGAAGTGTTGGGGAGAATCACCCTGTGGGTTCGTCTGCTTAACCAATTACAGATCCACCTAACCATATTTTTTCCTATCCCACATTGGACAAGTTGGTTTGCTAGAAGGTCATGGAGGACCTTGTCAAAGGAACCCATTCCTGAAATCCAGATATAAGAGGCTACACCAAATATGGGCAAACTCTGACCCTCCGGTTGTTTTGGATTTCAACACCCACAATTCCTAACAGCCGATAGGCTGTTAGGAATTGTGGGAGTTGAAGTCTAAAACACCTGGAGGACCCAAGTTTGACCATACCTGGTCTACACTGCCAGATAATCCAGTTCAAAGCAGATAATCTGGATTTTATATGGCAGTGTAGAAGGGGCCAAAGATAATTCTCTCCCATACCTTGTTCATTCAAACTAAAACTGACCATTTTTGGCAATGCCAGAAAAGAGAGAAACCCCCTACTTTCTGCTTTTCTTCAGTCTTTAGAAATATCGGTTCCTATTATGCTTTGGGAACATTACATAATGCATCGGAAAATGTGAGGAACCATAAGCAGCAATGCAGTTAAAATGTGTGTGTGTGTGTGTTTTGGGTACATCCATGCCGAGATCTCAACATCCATGCCGAGGCCACTCTCTCCGGAGCGGCTCAGGACTTTATGGCCGCCATGGCAACCATGGGCCTGTCCCAACTAATATCTGGTCCCACCCATAGTGCCGGACACACCTTAGATCTGGTCTTTATGCAGGGATGGGACGAGGGTGACGGAATGGAGGAGCCAACCATCGCCCCTTTGCCATGGTCCGATCACCACCTGATCAGTTTTAGACTGACTGTGCCTTCTAACCTCCGCAGGGGTGGTGGACCCATTAGAACGGTCCGCCCCAGGAGACTGATGGATCCAAATGGTTTCCTGACGGCTCTTGGGGATTTTTCCACCTTCTTGGCTAGCGATACTATCGATGCTCTGGTCTCTGGCTGGAATAGTGAGTTGACCAGGGCAATTGATACTATCGCCCCGGAACGCCCCCTCTCGAGTAACCGAGCTAAACCAGCTCCTTGGTTTACTGAGGAGCTGGCAGCAATGAAGCGAAAGAAGAGGAGGCTAGAGCGCGTGTGGCGCCAGAACCCCACCAATCCAGCCCAAACACACCTTAGGTCCTTTTTAAGGTCCTATGGTGTGGCAATAGAGGCAGCACAGAAAACATTCATTACAGCCAATATTGCATCAGCGAAGAATCGTCCAGCTGAGCTTTTTCGAGTTGTCAGGGGCCTGTTAAATCCGCCAAAAAGCGAGGCCTCGGACAACTCGGTGGCTCGCTGTGAAGCATTTGCCCGATTCTTCGCGGATAAAATTGAGCGGATTCGGTCGGGTTTTGACGTCATGTTAACGGCAGTCTCTGGGGATGTAACGAGAGCATCTGCTTGTCCAGTTTTATTGGATTCTTTTCAATTGGTTCAGCTTGAGGATGTGGACAGGATCCTTGGAGAGGTGCGACCCACCACATGCATCCTAGACCCCTGCCCTTCCTGGCTGATCAAGGAAGCCAGAGGGGGTTTGGCAGAGTGGGTGAAGGTGATGGTTAATGCCTCCTTACAGGAAGGAAAATTTCCAGCGAGCTTAAAACAAGCTATTATAAAACCGCTGTTGAAGAAACCATCACTGGATCCCACTCAATTTGACAACTATCGGCCTGTTTCCAATCTCCCCTACTTGGGCAAGGTCACGGAACGTGTGGTGGCAACACAACTCCAGGGGTTTCTGGTAGACACTGATTATCTTGATCCGGCACAGTCTGGCTTTAGACCGGGACATGGAACTGAAACAGCCTTGGTCGCCTTGGTAGATGATCTGCGCAGGGAACTGGACAGGGGGAGTGTGTCCCTGTTAGTTCTGCTGGACCTCTCAGCGGCCTTCGATACCGTCGATCACGGTATCCTTCTGGGGCGCCTCATGGACATGGGGCTTGGGAGGCACTGCGTTGCGGTGGCTCCAATCCTTCCTAGAGGGACGGACCCAGAAGGTGTTATTGGGTGACACCTGTTCGGCCCCACAACCGTTGTTGTGTGGAGTCCCACAGGGTTCAATCTTGTCCCCGATGTTATTTAACATCTACATGAAGCCGTTGGGAGAGATCATTCGGAGTTTCGGACTAAGATGCTATCTGTATGCAGATGACGTCCAAATCTGTCACTCCTTCTCACCTGTCACTAAGGAGGCTGTCCAGACTTTGAACCGGTGTTTAGCTGCTGTGTCGGACTGGATGAGAGCTAACAAATTGAAATTGAATCCAGACAAGACAGAGGTCCTACTGGTCAGTCGGAAGGCCGAACAGGGTATAGGGTTACAGCCTGTGCTGGACGGGGTTACACTCCCCTGAAGACGCAGGTTCGCAGCTTGGGAGTAATCCTGGACTCATCGCTGAGCCTGGAACCCCAGGTCTCAGCGGTGGCCGGGAGAGCTTTCGCACAATTAAAACTTGTGCGCCAGCTGCGCCCGTACCTTGGGAAGTCAGATCTGGCCACGGTGGTCCACGCTCTTGTTACATCCCGGTTGGATTACTGCAACGCACTCTACGTGGGGTTGCCTTTAAAGACTGCTCGGAAACTTCAATTAGTTCAGCGAGAAGCAGCCAGATTGCTCACCGGGGCGGCGTACAGGGAGCATACCACCCCCCTGTTGCGTCAGCTCCACTGGCTGCCGATCCAATTCCGAGCACAATTTAAAGTGCTGGTCTTGACCTATAAGACCCTATACGGTTCCGGCCCAGTGTATTTGTCCGAACGGATCTCCCTTTACGTCCCACCTCGAAGTTTAAGATCTTCTGGAGAGGCCCTGCTCTCGGCCCCGCCAGCATCACAAGTGAGGCTGGCGGGGACGAGGAGCAGGGCCTTTTCAGTGGCGGCCCCCCGCCTGTGGAACGCACTCCCTGGGGAGATTAGATCGACAACTTCCCTCCTGGCATTTAGAAGAAAATTGAAGACCTGGATATGGGAACAAGCTTTTGGCCATTCTGATAATTAATTCAAGGACCGGCGACAGATAATGGCAATTGAACAGAACGGACATATGGACTCTGGTATACGGACTCTGACATGAGATTGTTTTAGGATTTATGCTTTTATTATGTATTGTTGTTAATTTAATTGTTGATTTTTATATCTTGATTATTGTTGTGTGCTTGGGCATCTAATTGTGCCCTCTATGTAAGCCGCCCTGAGTCCCCCTAGGGGTGAGAAGGGCGGGGTATAAGTGAATGAAATAAATAAATAAATAAATAAATACATGTGCTATCACCGAAATTTCAAAGCACCTGCAGCAATCTGCATGAAAAGTTCTGAGCAATGCTTTCCACCGACAGGAAGCAAAATTGGGACACAAACAGACGGCATCTTACGAATCGGCTGCTTTGGGATTTGCTGCAGTCAGGGAACCCTTGCTATGCTATCTTTATCTATCGGTGCATTTCCGCTGGAAATTGTTTTAGCTTCAGGTTTTTGGGTACACCTGCAATTCACACAGGCTATTAGCCAGCTTAAATTGAATGTTGAAATACGACACTGGAGACCAGGGTTTGAATCTCTGCTTGGTCATGGAAAACCCTTGGTTTCTTTCAGCTTCAGAGGAAGGCAAAAGCAAACCCCGTCTGAATCAATCTTACCAAGAAAACCCTCAGGGTCACCATATGCTGAGAATGACTTAACGGCACAAAGCAACAACAATTAGAATAATAGAATCAAAGAGTTGGAAGAGACCTCCTGGGCCATCCAGTCCAAACCCATTCTGCCAAGAAGCAGGAATATTGCATTCAAAGCACTCCTGACAGATGGCCACCACACTCCAGGGCAGAGAGTTCCACTGCTGAACAGCTCTCACAGTCAGGAAGTTCTTCCTAATGTTCAGGTGGAATCTCCTTTCTTGTAGTTTGAAGCCATTGTTCCGCGTCCTAGTCTCCAAGGAAGCAGTAAACAAGCTTGCTCCCTCCTCCCTGTGACTTCCTCTCACATTTAGCAAAGCTCTATCAAGTTACTTTTTGGACTACAGCTCACAATAACCCTGGCCATGAAGGGTGGGGACTCTGGGAGCTGCAACCTTTCCCCAAAACTATTCCAAGATCTGATCCTGTGGTTGGGCTTTATGACTTTAGACAGCACCTAGAGCAGGTTTCTCAACCTGGAGGTCAGGAACCCTAGAAGGGTTGCAAAGGGGTTGCAGAGGAGTCACCAAAGATAATCAGAAAGCACATATTTCTGATGGTTTTAGGAACCCCTTTGGCAGAGAAGACTGAAGATCTCTCTGCTTATCTTTCTCTTCCTTTTTGGAAACAGACGGTGAATCCTCCCACCAAAAGCCATTCTCTGCTGTGATTGGGTGGCCTCTCAGGCAATGGGAGGGCTATTTCTGAGACTCTAAGTGGAGAGGGGAGAGCAGGCATGCTCATCGCATGGTGGCAGGGTTCGCATGTGCAGACGAGGAAGAGCGTGCGAGGCTGGAGGGAGGCTCATGCCAGCAAGTCACTTCAAGACACTGGGGTTCTGTGTGAGAAGTATGGCCCAATTCTGTCGGTGGGGTTCAGAATGCTCTTTAATTATAGAATCACAGAGTTGGAAGAGACCTCATGGGCCATCTAGTCCAACCCCATTCTGCCAAGAAGCAGGAAAATTGCATTCAAAGCACCCCCGACAGATGGCCATCCAGCCTCTGTTTAAAAGTTTCCAAAGAAGGAGCCTCCATCACACTCCGGGGCAGAGAGTTCCACTGCTGAATGGCTCTCACAGTCGGGAAGTTCAGATGGAATCTCCTTTCTTGTAGTTTGAAGCCATTATTCCATTGCATCCTAGTCTCCAGGGCAGTAGAAAGGAAGCTTGCTCCCTCCTCCCTATGACTTCCTCCCACATATTTATACATGGCTATCATGTCTCCTTTCATCCTTCTCTTCTTCAGGCTAAACATGTCCAGCTCTTTAAACCGCTCCTCATGGGATTTGTTCTCCAGACCCTTGATCATTTTAGTCGCCCGCCTCTGGACACATTCCAGCTTGTCAATATCTCTCTCAAATTGTGGTGCCCAGAATTGGACACAATATTCCAGGTGTGGTCTAACCAAGGCAGAATAGAGGGGTAGCATGGCTTCCCTGGATCCAGACACTATGCTCCTATTGATGCAGGCCAAAATCCCATTGGCTTTTTTTGCTGCCGCATCACATTGTTGGCTCATGTTTAACTTGTTGTCCATGAGGACCCCAAGATCTTTTTCACACGTACTGCTCTCTTTATAGGTGCACTATAAATCCCAGTATCTCCAACTTCCAAATGTCAAGGTCTATTTTCCCCAAACTTGCATTTGTCCCCATTGAACTTCATTAGTTTTGGCCATTCACCTCTCTTTATGGGTGCACTATAAATCCCACCATCTCCAACTTCCAAATGTCAAGGTCTATTTTCCCCAAACTTGCATTTGTCCCCGTTGAACTTCATTAGTTTTGGCCAATCACCTCTCTAACCTGTTAAGACTGTTTTGAATTCTGCTCCTGTCTTCTGGAGTATTGGCTCTCCCTCCCAATTTGGTGTCATCTGCAAACTTGATGATCGTGCCTTCTAAACCTTCATCTAAGTCATTAATAAAGATGTTGAACAGGATCGGGCCCAGGGTGGAACCCTACAGCACAGCACTCATCATGTCACCCGTCATGAGTTGTAGTTTTGCAAGATCTTCAGCCTTCTTTGCCAAAGACTGCAGGCGCCTCACCAAACTGATAATCCTAAGAGTCCTTAACATTGAGCCATGGCAATTAAAACAGTGTTGAAATACATTAATTCTACAGGGCAGATGCACCCTCAGTGGCCCCAGAGTTTTACCCATTCCTGGCTCATTCTTCTTCTTCTTCTTCTTCTTCTTCTTATTATTAAACTTTATTTGTACCCCGCTAGCATCTCCCGAAGGACTCGATGCGGCTTACAAAGGCCAAGGCCTCAAAACACAACACAACAATACAAAACCGAAGGCGAATTAAAGACAGTTAAGCAATATTAACAACAAGCAATAAACAATACATCAAGACACCATAAAACTGGGCTGGGCCAGAGTAATGGGTACAAGATTAAAAGTGCTGATGTGGCAGGAGGTATGTAGGATTATAAGTAAGTGCAGTGTGCAGTGTGCAGCAATCTTAGTTCTACGAAAGTGCTTCTGGGACTTGGTATTGGAGATTCCTAATCTGGGAAGGCACATCAGAACAGCCAGGTCTTCAAGTTCTTTCTAAAGACTGCCAATGTAGGGGCCTGTCTAAGATCTTTTGGGAGGGTGTTCCAGAGTCGGGGGGCCACCACGGAAAAGGCCCTGTCTCAAGTCCCCACCAAGCGTGCCCGCGATGCAGGCGGAATCATGAGCAGGGCCTCTCTGGATGAACGAAGTGAATGTGTGGGTTCATAGACAGAGATGCGGCCACGCAGGTAGGATGGTCCCAAACCGTTTAGGGCTTTGAAGGTAAGCACCTGCACCTTAAATTGGGCTCAGAAAATAAACAGCAGCCAGTGGAGCTCCTTGAACAGAAGGGTTGACCTCTCTCTGTAAGAAGCACCAGTTAACATCCTGGCCGCTGCCCGTTGGACCAGTTGGAATTTCCGAGCCATTTTCAAGGGCAGCCCCACGTAGAGCGCATTGCAGTAGTCCAATCTAGAGGTGACCAAGGCATGGACCACCCTGGCCAGATCAGCCTTAGCGAGGTACGGTCGCAGCTGGCGCACAAGTCTCAGTTGTGCAAAAGCCCTCCCGGCCACCGCCGACGCCTGAGCCTCAAGCGTAAGCGATGAATCCAAGAGGACTCCCAAACTGCGGACCTGTGGCTTCAGGGGGAGTGTAACCCCGTCCAGCACAGGTTGCCACCCTATACTCTGATTCGGTTTGCAATCGACCAGGAGGACCTCTGTCTTGTCGGGATTGATCTTCAGCCTGTTCCTCCTCATCCAGATAGACACAGCAGCCAGGCACTTGTCCAGCACCTGAGAGGCCTCCTTGGAATTAGGCTCAGTGCAAAGTGCAGTTCTTCAACTGTTTTCTAATTTCACCCAGTCATCAAATCAGTGAAACCGCATCTGTTGCCTTTCGTGCCTTTGACCACAGAAAGCTCTTCTCCTTTTTTCCCCCTTCATTCTTGGAAGGAAACAGCTTTTGATAATTAGCTGCTGTTGCTGCTAAAACAATGATGGACGAGCAAGGATGGTGGGCTGGCTTGGGCTGATTAATCACGAGTCGCTGGCCAAATCAAACATGCCAAAGCCGATTAATCACTTTTGATCAACACAAGTGATGAAAGGACAGTGTGTGTGTGTGTGTGTGTGTGTGTATTTTCAAATGCAATGTCCCTTGTAGTTTCTACTGATTACATTTGATTTCTTTTTGAAAGACACCACTTACTTAATTAGCCAAGGATAATGAATTGCTTCTTTAACTAGAACCGATATCCCCACCTTGCAAGAGGATGCAAACTGAGCCACAGTTCATATTCCTACCTGCCTACGAAGCGGTTTATTAGATTTGGGATGGTGAGGATTTTCTGCCTGCGATGGCAGACCTGCATCTTAAGTAGCAATAATAATACAAGAGAAATGCACTGTCTTCACATTGCAATGTGAATGTATCTATTTTGTCCTGCACCAGGCTCATGACAGAATGAAGAACGCTGGGTCTTGGAAATCTCTGCATTTGCCAGGCTTAACGAGGCATTCTAGAGACAGAAAATACAAGTATATCTCATTTAATACATTAGTTGTAGTTCAGAGGCAGAAATGACATGGGTGGAGGGGGTGGGGGATAAGGATAGGTTCCTGCATCGCAAAACAGAAGAGCAGTTCAGTATGTTCCAGCAAATTTTGATCACAAGCTAACAATTTGAGCACACAATAGGTAAACATAAAAGTTTTCCCTTGACATTAAGTCTAGTTGTGTCCATCCCCATTTCTTATCCATAGACACCTCCAAGGTCATGTGACTGGCTTGACTGCATGGAGTGCCATTAGCTTTCCGCTGGAGCGGTACCTATTGATCTACTCACATTTGCATATTTTTGAACTGCTAGGTTGGCAGAAGCTGTGGCTAGCAGCAGGAGCTCACCCCACTCATCTGATTCGAATCTGTGACCTTTTGGTCAACAAGTTCAACAGCTCAGCAGCTTAACCCACTATGCCACCAGAGGTTCCTTGAGTACGCAATATGTGTAAATGCAAGCATTTTCACCTTTTGAGAAACCACATAAAAGCTTCTCATGGGCCATCCAGTCCAACCCCATTCTGCCAAGAAGCAGGAATATTGCATTCAAATCACCCCTGATAGATGGCCATCCAGCCTCTGTTTAAAAGCTTCCAAAGAAGGAGCCTCCACCACACTCCGGGGCAGAGAACTCTCTGCCCCGGAGTGTGGTGGATGCTCCTTCTTTGGAAGCTTTTAAACAGAGGCTGGATGGCCTTCTGTCAGGGTGATTTGAATGCAATATTCCTGCTTCTTGGCAGAATGGGGTTGGACTGGATGGCCCATGAGGTCTCTTCCAGCTCTTTGATTCTATGATTCTATGATTCTTCCAATGCAAGGCTGGCATCAATTGACATATAATCGAGCAGGTCTTATGTTTCAAGTATTTGGGAGTAGTCCTCTAATCCAACAGTAGCAGCAGAGGCCATGGAGACCCATGGCCGAATTTGCATAAAGGAGTTCATTTGCCATTCTAAAATACCTCAAGTAAATATGGGGCTACTTCATATCTGCAGCATCCAAACTATATGAAGCCAAACCAGTGGTACAACTCCTGTATGGAGCCCAGCTAGGCCCCTTCTCCAGTTTTGCCCCCCTAGAAGTTGTACAATCAACATTTCTGAGATTGGCCCTGCAAGTACCAAAATGTGCCTCCAATGCCATTCTGAGACTGTAGGCAGGTTTCATGAAAGGGGAGAAGCCATTGAAATCCATAAGCACATGGACAATTTCAACAGAAAGAAGAAAATCATGAAAATGAACAAAATCTGGCTACCAGTATTGAAAAACTCCAAAATTATAACAGCAAAACAACACTCAAACACAGGGAAACTCCAGGGAGGAAACAATCACTGACAGCTAATCACTTCCCAACAAAAGATTCCCCCAGGCACTAACAAGCCACACCAAAAAACTGGCAGGCCATCAAATGCTAACCAAGGTGGTCAATTGAAACATTCACATCTAGCTCCAACAGATAAGAGTTCTTTTTCCCACCCTGGACATTCCACAGATATATAAACCCAATTTTCCTAGTTCCAACAGACGTCAGTACCTTTGAGGTAGTGAGGTCTCAGAGGTAGTGAGGTCTGTTGCAGGGGATGCAGGGGAAATGTCAGGAGAAAATGCTTCTAGAACATGGCCATATAGCCCGAAAAAACCTACAACAACCCAGTGATTCCAGCCATGAAAGCCTTCGGCAATACATTCCATTTTCCTTTCTTGAGTTCGGAGTAGAGTAACTACTACGGGAGATGGTGATCAGGAATCCGGACAACGTGGCCGGTCCAGCGGAGTTGATGGTGGAGGAGCATCACTTCAATGCTGGTGGTCTTTGCTTCTTCCAGCACACTGGCATTTGTCCACCAATCTTCCCAAGAGATTTGCAGGAATTTTTGGAGGTAGCACTAATGGAATCATTCCAGGAGTTGAGTGTGACGTCTGTAGACAGTCCACGTTTTGCAGGCGTTTAGCAGAGCTGGGAGGACAATGGCTTTATAAACAAGCACCTTAGTCTCCCTACAAATGCCCCCGTCTTCGAACACTATCTGCTTCCGTTAGCTGAGAGTTAGCAATCTAACTCTCAGCTAAATGAAACATGAATCAGTGCTCCCTCCCCAGTCCCCTAGACTTGTGCCCTGAATGCTCCTACCCCTCCATCAATCTCCCTCCCTCTCCAACCCTTTCCAGTTCCCTCCGTTCTCTAAATAGTTTTTATGTGTTAGCCATCAACATACCTCTGTTTCTAGCCTTTTAGATTTTAATGTACCACGCTCTTATGAGGCTGTACCCTACTCTCCTTATGCTGGTCTATGACCGTAATAAAGATTTGTGATTTGATTTGATTTGAATGCAAGGCTGAGTGTTTTCTTTCACCCATCTCCACTTCACATATGATTGTTGTTTCGGTGTCCAAACTTTTTTTTTGGTCGTGTCAGGTGCGACCTGAGAAACTGCAAGTCGCTTCTGGTGTGAGAGAATTGGTCATCTGCAAGCACGTTGCCCAGGGGATGCCGGATGATTTGATGTTTTATCATCCTTGTGGGAGGCTTCTCTCATGTCCCCACATGAGGAGCTGGAGCTGATAGAGGGAGCTCATCCGCCTCTCCCCGGATTTGAACCTGTGACCTGTCGGTCTTCAGTCCTGCCGGCACAGGGGTTTAACCCACTGCGCCACTGGGAGCTCCATGGTGTCCAAACTGATAGATTCAGACTTGGTGAAACTGGCATTATTTGCTTTCTCCTTCTCTTTATATGGTGGATTCTGTATCCACAGATTCAACAGACAAGAGATCTCAGCATGAAAACAAAGGCCATGCCAATAATTTCCGACAAACAAGACTGCTGTGCTATAGAGAATGACCTTGGCAGCACTATATCTTTGCGCAGCCCATTCCTGGCAAAAGAATAGCGCATTTTCCCCAAGCATATGTTTCCCTTTCGTTACATTGCTCTGGCTTATTAATTTCTTATGTCCGTCGTACATGTTTCCCATTGCTAGGAGCATGCAAGTGACAATGGTTCCCAACAGCAAGTCACAATGTCTTAGAACTGCTCAGGAAATGTGATCTCATTCCTTCGAATGTCATCTTTCACCTACTCATGGAGCAAATGGTGAGTCTTCTGGGTGATCAACGACATGATTCTTATGCCCTTCGCTTCTAACCAGTCTCTTTAGATAATGCATGTCATTTATATACCATTCTGGTGACATACACAAGCATCTTGTATACTAAAACATTCATTAATGCATCAAGTGGATGGGTTGCTGCAAAGATGGGAAATTGTAGCCTTAGGTTCTCATATTTATTAAGCCAACAGGACAGGTGGCATTTGAAGGAAAATAAGAAGGAGAAAGAGAGGGAAAAGGAGAAGGAGAAAGAGATGGAGTTGGAGAAGGAGATGGAGATGGAGAAGGAGAAGGAGTTGGAGAAGAAGGAGACAGATGGAGAAGGAGAAGGAGAAGGAGAGGAGTTGGAGTTGGAGTTGGAGAAGGAGATGGAGTTGGAGAATGAGAAGGAGATGGAGAAGAAGACAGAAAAGGAGATGGAGGTTGAGAAGGAGATGGAGAAGGAGATAATTATTGCCTTATTATTGTTGTTGTTGCTGCCCCATTTTCCTCTCTCAAATAAGACTCAAAGGTACGCATAGAGTTGAAATAAATCCAAGCTAATGAGAGTAAGCAGTATTCCCCATCTATCACATCTACTTTACAGATACCAGCAATTATTTTAACATAGTTTTTTTTCTTGATACACAGTTTTTGCAAAAAGGTTTGTATAATCAAGTACAAGCATGGTTGATTGCATTGTAAGGCCCATCATCTGGGGCACATAATAAATAGCCAAGCATCTTACATACAAAACCAGAAAATAAACGTGGTGCAGTATTGTTTTATGTATGATACCTATCCGACCGCATCTCGGCCTATGAACCCACCAGGACTTTGAGATCTTCCGGGGAGGCCCTGCTCTCGATCCCGCCGGCCTCCCAAGCACGGTTGGCGGRGACGAGAGATAGGGCCTTCTCGGTGGTGGYTCCWCGGCTGTGGAAYGCCCTTCCTACAGACATTAGGCTGGCACCATCTCTCATGGCRTTCCGAAGAAAGTTGAAGACCTGGATGTTTRTGCAGGYRTTTGAGTAATCTAGTGCAATCTGGTAACTRAMCWTARGAATGGAACAATGGACGACGAACGTGGACTATGCTTGGATGATGRGACGATTGGGTACKKTTTTTTTGTAATAATTGTGCATTGTAATTGCTTATTGGTTATTAGTGGATAATGTGTTAAGTCAATTGTTATATGTTGTATGGAACTACTGCTGTTTTTACTGTTTTTGCTGTTTGTGAACCGCTGTGAGTCGCCTTCGGGCTTGAGATACAGCGGTATATAAGCAAAGTAAGTAAGTAAGTAAATAAATAAATAAATATATGGGTAAACAACAATGTTTTCCAATGGTCTTGACCCATTTGGGTCACCACCATATGCTAGGGTTGGGTTTGGGAGCTTTAGGGATCATAACTTAGGCCCCTGAGAATTACATCCAGCCCACAGACTTTGATTCACCACCCTGACTTATTCCTTGTGTAACCCAAGACCTATGATTCAGAATGCATCTACACTGCAGAATTAATGCAGTTTGCACCACTTGAACTGCCATGGCTCCATGCTGGGGAACCATGGGACTTGTCATTCAGAGAAGCACCATCCCTCAATGCAAAGAAGGTGAAAGATGCTGTAAAACTGCAACTCCAAGGATTGCACTGCATTGGGTTATAGCAGTTCAAGTGGTGCCAAACTAAGTTAATTCTACAGATCTTCAGTATGGAAAGGGGAGGTCGATTGATAGAAAAAAGAAAGCAGTTTGAGAGAGACATCATCTCCTTTGATTAGTTGACAAGACAGCTCAGAAGATGGGGTCAGCCTCCTGACATTTGTTCACTGTGTATATATATCACTGCGAATAAAGGAGAGCAAATAGAAATGTTCGAGTCTCTGTGGTTTCTGTGAAGAAGGACAAACCTTTGCATGACGTAGGACTCTCTCCATTCCGTCATCTACTAGAAGGGGCAGGAAGCTATAACTCCCCAGGAAACCGGAGGCCCGATCTACATGGCCATATAATGTAATTTTGACAATGCATTATATGGTAAATGTGTAGACTCATATAATGCACTTCAATGCTGTTGAATTCCATTATATTGGCCCATGCTGACTATTTAATGCAGTTTTCAACCTGAGATTTCAGTTAAGGTATCTTAGATGAATAACATAGAACCATCACTGTATAAAGGATTATCCATCTATTGCAGAAATGTTTCTGGTCTCCAGGGATGCATCTACAAAGTGGAATGAATGCAGTTTGGCACTAATTTAAATGCCATGGCTTTATCCTATGGAATCATGGGAGTTGTAGTTTCCTTAGGCACCAGCAGTCTTTAGTAGAGAATGCTAAAGGCTTTTTAAACCTACGACCCTCACATTTCTATAGCATTGAGCCATGGTAGTTACAGTGGCATAGAACTGTATCAATTCTACAGTGTAGATGCATCCAGAAAATATGAAATAATGAAAGGATGGTGGCAGTCGTGGTAATTTTGGCTTCTATCACCCAGCAGATAGATTTTGAAGTGCAACTATACTGTAGAATGAATATGGTTTGACACCAATTTCACTGCCATGGTTCAGTGTGATGGAGTTAACAGTTTTAGTCTTCTCTTTCAAAGAGTGCTGGTGCTTCACCAAACTATAATTCTCAAACTACAACTCTAAAGTGGAGTTCTCCTCCTCTCCTCCATCTCTCTCGCTATTCGCAAGCTACCTGCTTTCCTTTATATTTGTATTTGTATTTTTTTTAATGCTGAAATTGCACAATTGCAATCATGATGTTGATGGTGATGCAAGAAGGCAAAGTTGAGAGAGAGTGCAGAAGTCTAATTACAGGACGATTGAATGGCAAGTCGATGCCATTGCGCTATTGACAAGATGGGAAAATATCAAAAGTCCCAAACTCTATCCATTATCTACAATGATACTCCTGTAGAAGAACAGTAAGTTTTGTGTGATAAAGTTCAAAGGCAATCTGCTTTTGGTTTACTTACCAAAAGTTTCATTCTCGGAGTTGAGGCGTGCGAAGCATTCCTCCCGTAGAGCTGCAAGCTTTAATAGGATGGAGCAATCAGAGGACATTCCTGACACCTATAAAAAGCCCAAAGAGAACAAGGGAAAAAAGGTTTGTCATGTCTTCCATTGGTATTATGCTGTTACTTCAAACCAGAAAAGCTCCCCTTGAAAATCCTACGCCCAACTAACAACATGAACAGAAAACATACAACACACTATGATGATCTGCCACAAATCATAGAAGGCATGCTTATCAACTTTGCAGATTTTTGTTTGTTGTGTCAGGAGCCACTTGAGAAACTGCAAGTCGCTTCTGGTGTGAGAGAATTGGCTGTCAGCAAGGATGTTGTCCAGGGGATGCCCGGATGTTCTGATGTGTTACCATCCTTGTGGGAGGCTTCTCTTATGTACCCACATGGAGAGCTGGAGCTGAGAGAGAGAGCTCATCCGTGCTCTCCCCAGAGTCGAACCTGCAACCTGTCGGTCTTCAGTCCTGCTGGCATAGGGCAGGACTGCCAACCAACTGTGCCATGGATGACACCAAATTGAGAGGGATTGCTGGAAGACCACAATCTGAATGTGAAACAACAGTGTGATGCAGCAGCTAAAAAAAAGCCAATGTAATTATAGGCTGCATCCATAGGATCTAGTATCTAGATCAGTATTTCTTAACCGTCCTAATGCCATGACGCCTAAATACAGTTCCTCATGTAGTGGTGACTCCCAACCATAACACTATTTTCATTGCTACTTCAGAACTGTAATTTTGCTACTATTATGAATCATAACGCAAATATCTGATAT
This sequence comes from Anolis sagrei ordinatus, assembly GCF_025583915.1. Lineage (NCBI taxonomy): Eukaryota > Metazoa > Chordata > Lepidosauria > Squamata > Anolidae > Anolis > Anolis sagrei. The sequence goes on along the minus strand of NW_026847660.1, from coordinate 127,676,480 downwards.
GCAGGATGCATTTTCATTCACTACACCCAAATTTGAATACTGGTGGGCTTGGGGGAAAGATTCATTTTGTCATTTGGGAGTTGTAGCTGCTGGGATTTATAGTTCACCTACAATCAAAGAGCATTCTGAACCCCACCAATGATGAAATTGAACCAAACCTGGCACACAGAACTCCCATGACCAACAGAAAATATCGGAAGGGTTTGGTGCGCATTGACCTTGAGGTTTGGAGCTGTAGTTCACCTATATCCTGAGAGTACTGTGTTCTCAAACAATGATGGATCTGGATCAAACTTGGCACGGATACTGACTATGCCCAAATGTGAACACTGGTGGGGTTTGAGGAAAACAGACCTTGACCTTTGGGAGTTGTAGTTGCTGGGATTTATAGCTCACCTATAATTAAAGAGCATTCTGAACCCCACCAATGATAAAATTGGGCCAAACTTCCCACACAGAACCCCAGTATCTTGAAGGGACTCAACCTCACATGCTCTCCCTTGTCCTCACATGCACACCATGCTGCCATGCACCAAGCATGTCTGTTGTCCCCTCCCTGCTTGAAGTCTCAGAAACAGCCCTCCCCTTGGCTGAGAGGCCAATCACATCAGGAGGAGGGCTTTTGGTGGGAGGATTCACCATCTGTTTCCAAAAAGGAAGAGAAGGACAGGCGGGGAGTTCTTCAGCCTTCTCTGCCAAATGGGTTCCTGATGGTCTTTGGAGACTCCTCTGAAATGCTCCTCTGAAACGTTCTCACAACCCCAGTGATCCTGACCCCCAAGTTGAGAAATGCTGATTTAGATATTAATATTAATCCCACTCTATACTGCTTTGACCAGAACAGTCCTATGTTCAGAAGGATATCAACAAGTTAGAACATGTCCAAAGAAGGACGACCAAAATAGTCAAAGGTTTGGAAACCCAGCTTTATGAGGAGCAGATTATCGCACCTGTTTTGTTCAGTTTGTAGAAGAGAATCATAGAATCATAGAATCAAAGAGTTGGAAGAGACCTCATGGGCCATCCAGTCCATCCCCCTGCCAAGAAGCAGGAATATTGCATTCAAATCACCGCTGACAGATGGCCATCCAGCCCCTGTTTAAAAGCTTCCAAAGAAGGAGCCTCCACCACACTCAGGGACAGAGAGTTCCACTGCTGAACGGCTCTCACAGTCAGGAAGTTCTTCCTCATGTTCAGATGGAATCTCCTCTCTTGTAGTTTGAAGCCATTGTTCCGCGTCCTAGTCTCCAAGGAAGCAGAAAACAAGCTTGCTCCCTCCTCCCTGTGGCTTCCTCTCACATATTTATACAAGGCTACCATATCTCCTCTCAGCCTTCTCTTCTTCAGGCTAGACATGCCCAGCTCCTTAAGCTGCTCCTCATAGGGCTTGTTCTCCAGACCTTTGATCATTTTAGTCGCCCTCCTCTCGACACATTCCAGCTTGTCAATGTCTCTCTTGAATTGTGGTGCCCAGAATTGGACACAATAGCCTGAGAGAAGAGGACATGAGAGCCATGTTGAAATATTTGAAAGGAGGCCCCATTGAGAAGGGGACTTGTTCTCTTCTACTCTGGAGACTAGGACACCATGGAGTATTGGATTCAAATGTCAGGAAAAGAGTTTCCACGTAAACATTAGGAGGAATTTTCCTAATGGTAAGAGCTGTTTGACATTGGAATGTGCTGCCTGGGAGTTTGGTGGAGTCTCCTTCTCTGGAGGTCTTTACACAGAGGCTGGATGGCCATCTGCTGTGGGTGGTTGGATTGTGTCCTCCTGCATGGCAGGATGGGGTTGGACTGGATGGCCCTTGTGGTGCCTTCCAACTGTGATTCTAATTGAGTCCGACCAAAATCATGACTCAGTCGTAACTGCGATGCAGATCTTATCCCTTGACCTGGAAAAAAGAGCCGTAATATCTCAATTTGTGAGTGATATATGTTAGCTTGACATGTCATTGCAAGCTCTGGATAAATGCCTGCTGCTGCACAGTGCTATTATTACTCATATATATATTTTTAAAAAGGTCAATATGTACTTGAGATGTGGAACCTTGGACTATTAATACATTTGGGTAAATATATATATACAAAGGGGAAATTTCAAGGCGTAGTTTCCAGACTATTGTGCAAACACGTCTCCCATCCGATCACACAACACGGGGCCAGAAGGTACCCAAGAGAACAATGTCTCCCAGATGGATTTGTCTTTCTTGTTCTAATCATCAAAAACTTCTGCATCTGATGGGTTCGGGCTACGGGGAATTTTCAAGGTGGGTTCCCTTCAGGCTGGTATTAAACGTGTGAAAAAAAGATATAAAGGAAAGACAAACATCTGAGTTATTAGTTTGGTGAGGCACTAGAAGTCTTTGGCAGAGGACGCCAAAGACCTTGCAAAACTACAACTCCCAGGTTTCCATAGCCTTGAGGCATGAAAGTGGAAGTGTTGTGAAACTGGATCAATTCTACAGTGTAGATGCACCTTGAATTGCCATATAATACAATGTGAAAGTGCGTTATATGGTCATTATAGACCAGGCATGGACAAACTTGGGCTCTCCAGGTGTTTTGGACTTCAACTCCCATAATTCCTAACAGCCTACAGGAGGGACTTGATAGGACTGACTCACCCACCATGGTGGGAGTTGTAATTCATTCTGCAGCCAGAGGGCACACCAATGCTGCATTTAAAGTAGCATTTCTCAACCTGGGAATTGGGACCCTTGGGGATTCGCAAGCGGGTGTCAGGGGGGCTTCCAAAGACCATCAGCAGAGGTGGCCCTAGGTAATTTTCAATGGTAAGCAAACAGTATTTTGGCTCCCCCCCCCCCCCAACCAATCACTGATATATATTTTCTGTTCATCGTGGGAGTTCTGTGTGCCATATTTGGTTCAATTCCATCATTGGTGGAGTTCAGAATGTTCTTTGACTGTAGATGAACTATACATCTCAGTAACTACCACTCGCATATGTCAAGGTCTATTTTGCCCCAAGAGCGCCTCAAGAGCGCCTCTGGGCAAAATCAACTATACTGCAAAAGCTTACTTTGCGTAATGGGTTGAGCCGCCCCTGACCATCAGAAAACTCAGTCTTTTCTGTTGGTCATGGGGTTCTGTGTGAGAGGTTTGGCCCAATTCTATCATTGGTGGACTTCAACACTGGTGAAGTTTGGTCTAGATCCATCATTGTTTGATTCGACAGTGCTCTCTGGAGGTAGGTGAACTACAACTCCCAAACTCAAGGTCAATGCCCACCAATCTCTTCCAGCATTTTCTGTTGGTCGTGGGAGTCCTGTGTGCCAAGTTTGCTTCAATTCCATCATTGGTTGAGTTCAGAATGCTCTTTGATTGTAGGTGAACTATAAATCCCAGCAGCTACAACTCCCAAATGACAAAATCAATCCCCTGCTAACCTCACCATTATTCAATTATTAAACGTATTGGGTATTTGTGCCAAATTTGGTCCAGTGAATGAAAATACATCCTGCCTAACAGATATTTACATTATGATTCATCACAGTAGCAAAATTAGAGTTATGAAGTAGCAACAAAAATAATGTTATGGTTATGGGTCACCACAACAGGAAGAACTGTATCAAGGGATTGTGGCATTAGGAAGGTTGAGAAATACTGAAATATATATATACACACACACACACACACATACATATACACACATACACACACACACACACATATATATATATACACACACAATATAATGTATATATAGTATACTAGCTGACCCCTGCCATGCGTTGTTGTGGCCCAGTCTATGTATGTATTTTGTGTGTGTATATATGTACATATGTGTGTATATATCTGTGTTTCCATATATATATGTGGTTTTGCGCATGCATTGTAATGTATTTTTTAAAATTTTCGCTTTTAAAGTCCCTTCTGCTGTGTTTTTCAGGTTTTTTTTATGAGTGATGGTCACTCATTGGCCTGATTCCATCTGAACACGAGGAAGAACTTCCTGACTGTGAGAGCCATTCAGCAGTGGAACTCTCTGTCCCGGAGTGTGGTGGAGGCTCCTTCTTTGGAAGCTTTTAAACAGAGGCTGGATGGCCATCTGTCAGGGGTGATTTGAATGCAACATTCCTGCTTCTTGGCAGAATGGGGTTGGACTGGATGGCCCATGAGGTCTCTTCCAACTCTTTGATTCTATGATTCTATGATTGGTGTATTGTGTCCAAATTTGGTGTCAATTTGTCCAGTGGTTTTTGAGTTATGTTAATCCAACAAACGGACATTACATTTTATTTATATAGCTACCATATATATATATATTCAAAGTGAGTGTGTGTGTGTGTGTGTGTGTGTGTGTGTGTGTGTATATATATATATATATATATATATATATATATATATATATAGTAGGGCTGGGCGGTTTCATTTCGTTAATTCGTAATTCGTTAATAATTCGTTAATTTTTTAAATTACAAAACGATAACGAACCATTCTGGAGCAATTTTTTAAAAAACGAATTTTTAAACACGTTTTGTAAATGCTTCGTATTTCGTTATTGTATTCGTTTCGTTATTGTTCTGAGGTCGTTTTGTTATTATTTCCGCATGTCTGGGGCAAGTTTTTTGTTTAATTAGTGAAAAAAAATTATAATATCACACCAACAGTCAACAACAGAGGGAGAGGGAAGCTTCAGAAGTTTTTGGAGGTTTTTTAGCGTATTTCGCGGTCGCGTCCGCCATTAACGAATCAATTCGTTATTGTTTCGGAAATCGATTCGTTAATGTTTTGTAATTTTTTTCACATTTACGAAATTTCGTAAATACCGAACTTTTTTAAGGGAAAATTTTGTAATTATTTTAAATATTGAAACAAAAAAACCCCCCAAATACAAATCGATTTTAGAAACAAATTTTTCCGTTGTTACCCAGGCCTAATATATAGGTAAAGGTAGTCCCCTGACATTAAGTCCAGTCATGTCTGACTCTGGGATGTGATGCCCATCTCCATTTCTAAGACGAAGAGCCAGCGTTGTTCGTAGACACCTCCAAGGTCATGTGGCCGGCATGACTGCATGGAGCGCCGTTACCTTCCCGCCAGAGTGGTACCTATTGATCTACTCACATTTGCATGTTTTTGAACTGCTAGGTTGGCAGAAGCTAGGGCTGACAGCGGAAGCTCACGCCGCTCCCCGGAATCGAACCTGCGACCTTTCGATCAACAAGCTCAGTGCTTTAACCCACTGCGCCACTGGGCTGTTTTAATATATAATATTAAAACACCTTTTTCCCTTTTGTCACTCTTATCCAATGTGTTAACTTTCCCATGAAAATGATGCATTACTTCTAGGAATCTATATTTAGGTGCTTTACCCTAGTGAAATTCTCCAAAATGATACACCAAAGATAAAGGGAGCTATGATTCATTCGTGGTTACAATGCATGCAATAAAGTTAAATAAAAAAGTTATAAAATTCCTTGAAGATAGGAGGCCCTTCATTCCCTTTCCATCTTCAAAAGGTCTTAATTCATTTCCTTAAAAGAGCCCCTTTCGATCCTCTTGGCAGCAGCACACCTAGATGCGTGAAACATTTGAAAGTCACAACGAAGATATCGTTTCCTTCCTTGGATAAAAGAAGTTTGGCCTCAGAGCTGTTTTCATGTCCTGCCATGGGGAATTCTTCTACAAATATGGAAAAGGAGATAACTCCAAACACGAAAATGTGTGTTAAGATAAAAATCAGAACTTATATTGAGGTGAAATGGGAAGGTTATTCTCACTTACTCAGGGGGAGAGGAAGAAGAATATTCTATAGTATCATAGAAACTTAGTGTTGGAAGAGACCTCCAGGGCCATCCAATCCAACCCCACTCTGCCATGCAGGAAGACACCATCAAAGCACTCCCTACAGATGGCCATCCAGGTTCTGATTGAACACCTCCAGAGGAGACGCCATCAGACTCTCAGGCAGTATTTGAACAGACCAAAAAGGACATCCGGTCCATCCCCATTCTGCCAGTCAGAATGACACAATCTAGTATTTGAACAAACCAAAAAGGACATCCGGTCCATCCCCATTCTGCCAGCCTGGAAGACACAATCTAAGCCCTCCCAGCAGATGGCCATCCAGCCTTTTTTCAAAACCTTCAGAGGTGGAGACTCAACAGGGCTTTGAAGCAGAGTATTCCACTTCCAAACAGCTCTTACCATTGGGAAGTTTCAGGAGCAGCAGAAAACCAGCTTGAGGCAGCCTAGAATTGCATGGGCCTTTTAAGCTGCTGCATCACACTATTGTTCAGCTTGTGGTCTATTATGACTCCCAGATCACCTTCACATGGACTGTCATCAAACAGGAGTCACCCATTCTCTATCTCTGAATTTCATCTCTTCTGTCACTTCTGGTTGCTTCTGGGAGTCATCCTGGACCATGCTCTGACCTACAAGAAGCACTGCCTGAATATAAAGCAAAAAGTGGGTGCTAGAAACAATATCATACGAAAGCTGACTGGCACAACCTGCGGATCACAACCAGACACAGTGAAGACATCTGCCCTTGCGCTATGCTACTCTGCTGCTGAGTATGTATACCCAGTGTGGAACACATCTCATCATGCTAAAACAGTGGATGTGGCTCTTAATGAGACATGCCGCATTATCACGAGGTGTCTGCACCCTACACCACTGGAGAAATTACACTGTTTAGCCAGCATTGCACCACCTGACATCCGCCGGGAAGTAGCAGCCAATAAAGAAAGGACCAAGGCAGTGACATCTCCAGTTCACCCCTTGTTTGGGTATCAGCCAGGACGTCAACGACTTAAATCAAGAAATAGTTTTCTAAGATCTACAGAGACATTCGCTGGAACACTTCAGCAAGCGAGAGTCCAAAAGTGGCAGGCTCAAACCCAGAACCTCAACCAATGGCTGATACCAAATGAGAGACTCCCTCCTGGGCACACAGAAAACTGGGCGACTTGGAAGGCGCTGAACAGACTGAGCTCTGGCACCACAAGATGCAGAGCCAATCTTAAGAAATGGGGCTAGAAAGTGGAATCCACGACATGTGAGTGTGGAGAGGAGCAAACCACTGACCACCTGCTGCAATGCACCCTGAGCCCTGCCACATGCACAATGGAGGACCTTCTTGCAGCAACACCAGAAGCACTCTAAGTGGACAGATACTGGTCAAAGGACATCTAATCAACTACCAAGCTTGCAAATTTTGTTTTGCGTCTGTTTGTTTGTTTTGTTCTGTTAGAAATGTAATACAATTGTCTGGTTGCCCCTGACACAATAAATAAATAAATCTCTTCTGTCAAAGTATAAGTATCTTACTCTTTTCCCTGTTGAAAATAATGCTGTTTCGATTATTGTCCAATCCGTTTTCAATCCTGTCTTTTTTAACCAACTTGCTACTAGACAGAAAGCAGACTCAGGACAGAGTGGAGGGTGAGCCCTGGCACTACAGCTTTGAGAGAAGGAGGTAGCTAGCTAAGGTTTCATCTACACTGCTATGCAATGAAGTTTCAAACTCTATTATATGGTCAGTGTAGACCAGGAATGGGCAAACTTTGGCTTTCTAGGTGTTTCGGACTTCAACTCCCACCTTTCCATTCCTTCAAATGGTTCACAATCAATGGTTTGTATCCCCATGGGAAACCCAACCAAACGGAGGCCATTAAACATCTTGCACATATAACTGATATTGTTTTGATGCTTTTAATTAACATCCTCTTCTGCCTATTTTGGAATTCCTTGCTGGGCTAATTTCAGCACAAGTTGCCTTGGAGTGAAAAGCCAGTAAACAGATCTCTAGTAAATAGATAAATACTCAGAGCTCCTTTATGGCGAAGGAAAGGGAGGGTTAAGAGCACCACCACATCAAAGGGAATTGTCTGGCTTTTACTGCCTGCTACGGCATTTTTTTTTAAAAAAAACTTTTCTTTGAAAGGCACTATCTAATTTAAAAGTCAATAGCCACCCAATCTGCATGGGAGAGCTTTGGAAACAAGCGGAGATAAATGGGGTGCCTGGGCATAACTCAATCAGAACTGAGCATCCATGCAGGGTTTTACAGAACAGATCTGTAAGCTAGAACTGCCATGGATATTACCACAGTTTGAGGATTTTTTCTCATAAAGGATTGCTGAATGTATCAGTGGGGCAGCAAATCTGGTCTGGGTTTTGGAAAGGCTTTAATGGCACTGTCCAAGGTGCTGAGGCTAGTTTGAGTAGTTGGTTCAGCACCACAGACAGCTCCTTCACAATTGGAACTGAAATGTAGATTTGGGGTGCACATGAACTATGGAATGAATACAGCTTGACACCAGTTTGGTTGCTATATCTCAGGCATGGGCAAACTTCAGCTCTCTAGGTGTTTTGGACTTCAAATCCCACAATTCCTAACAGCTGATAAGCTGGGTTGTTGTAGGTTTTGTCAGGCTGTATGGAAATGTTCTAAAAGTATTCTGTGTACGAACCCACATGATCTCTTTGATTATCCGGAGAGGCACTACTCACGCTCCCACCTGCATCACAAGCACGATTGGTGGGGACGAGGGAGAAGGCCTTCTCAGTAGTGGCCCCTCGACTCTGGAACTCACTTCCTAAGGATATCAGGCATGCCCCAACTCTGGCAGCCTTTAGTAGGAGCTTGAAGACGTGGTTATTCCAGTGTGCCTTCCCAGAATAATGAACCCTTAGCATTATGTCCTCCAAAAGCACTTTATACTGATTTAGGACTGCTTGTATGTTCCCCCAATGCCCCACCTCCTCTATCTTGTTCATGCCCAGCATTATTTTTTAACTTAATTACATTTGGCCCAGCCATTATTATTTACTTTACTTGTATACCGCTCTTCTCAGCCATTTTTAAATGTGTTTTGTGCCACTGTTCAATGTTATGCTATTTGTGTATGAGATTTATTTTAATTGTTTCGTATTAGTATTTGTATTTTGCTTCGTATTGTAATTGTTATTGCTTGTATTGATGTATTGTGGGCTCGGACTCATGTAAGCCACACCGAGTACCTTGGAAGATGGTAGCGAGGTATAAATAAAGTATTATTATTATTATTATTATTATTATTATTATTATTATTATTATTTTCTCTCCTGACGTTTTGCCTCCATCTGTGGCAAGAACCTCACAACCTCTGAGGATGTCTGCCACAGATGCAGGTGAAACGTCAGGAGAGAATGCTTCTAGAACATGGGTCCTCAAACTTTTCAAAGAGAGGACCAGGTCACAGTCCCTCAAACTGTTGGAGGGCTAGATTATAATTTGAAAAAAAAGCATGAATTCCTATGCACACTGCACATATCTTATTTGTAGTGCAAAAACACTTAAAAACAATACAATAATTAAAATGAAGAACAATTTTAACAAACATAAACTTATTAGTATTTCAATGGGAAATGTGGGCCTGCTTTTGGCTGATGAGATAGGATTGTTGTTGTTGTTGTGTGCTTTCAAGTCATTTCAGACTTAGGTTGACCCTGAGCGAGGGCCGGGTAAATGACCTTGGAGGGCCGCATCTGGCCCTCGGACCTTAGTTTGAGGACCCCTGTTCTAGAACATGGCCATACAGCCCGAAAAACTGACAACAACCCAGTGATTCCGGCCATGAAAGCCTTCGACAATCCAGCTGATAGGCTGTTAGGAATTGTGGGAATTGAAGTCCAAAACACCTGGAGGGCCCAAGTTTTCCCATGCCTGCTATAGCTCAGTTGTATAGAATCATGGGAGGTTTAGTTTGGTGAAGGCTCAACAATCTTTGGCAAAGAAAAGGAAAGACCTGGTAAAACTAGAACTCTCAGGACTCCATAGTTTTGAGACATGGCAGTTCAAATGGTATCAAACTGCATTATTTTTACAGTGCAGATACAACTTGGATTCACTTTCCCACTGAGATTAAATCCACCAAAATTTGGAGGATTGTTTTCATGGGCAAATCCAGGAAAGCAGATCCGTGCTGTTTATGTAGGATGCAGTAAATATCATCCCTACTGGGCCAGGAGTCACTTTTGACAGTGAATGTTTCTCTGCATACTTGTCTTGCCTAAGATGTGCATTTAATACCTACTGAAATGAGTCCCCTCTTCTACCATTTGGTATAATGTGGTGCTAGGAACTGCCAAGAAAAATAACCCAGGACCACAGAAATTTGTGGATAGCTTGAAAAGAAATCTCATTGACAAATAAGGCACCCTCACAATACATGACTTGAGCACTGGACTACAGATCAATAGAGACACCTCAGCAAGTGAGAGTCCAAAAGTGGCAGGCTAAAACCTAGCACCTCAATCCATGGCTGATACCAAATGAGAGACCCCCTCCTGGGCACACAGAAGACTAGGCAACTTGGAAGGCATTGAACAGACTATGGTACCGAGATCATAGAATCATAGAATCAAAGAGTTGGAAGAGACCTCATGGGCCATCCAGTCCAACCCCCTGCCAAGAAGCAGGAATATTGCATTCAAATCACCCCTGACAAATGGCCATCCAGCCTCTGTTTAAAAGCTTCCAAAGAAGGAGCCTCCACCACACTCTGGGGCAGAGAGTTCCACTGCTGAACGGCTCTCACAGTCAGGAAGTTCTTCCTCATGTTCAGATGGAATCTCCTTTCTTGTAGTTTGAAGCCATTGTTCCTCGTCCTAGTCTCCAGGGAAGCAGAAAACAAGCTTGCTCCCTCCTCCCTGTGGCTTCCTCTCACATATTTATACATGGCTATCATGTCTCCTCTCAGCCTTCTCTTCTTCAGGCTAACCATGCCCAGCTCCTTAAGCCGCTCCTCATACTTGTTCTCCAGACCCTTGATCCTTTGAGTCGCCCCTCCTCTGGACACATTCCAGCTTGTCAACATCTCCCTTCAATTGTGGTGCCCAGAATTGGACACAATATTCCAGGTGTGGTCTAACCAAGGCAGAATAGAGGGGTAGCATGACTTCCCTAGATCTAGACACTATGCTCCTATTGATGCAGGCCAAAATCCCATTGGTTTTTTTTTTTTGCCGCCACATCACATTGTTGGCTCATGTTTAACTTGTTGTCCACGAGGACTCCAAGATCTTTTTCACACGTACTGCTCTCGAGCCAGGCAGTCCCCATTCTGTATCTTTGCATTTCATTTTTTCTGCCAAAGTGGAGTATCTTGCATTTGTCACTGTTGAACTTCATTTTGTTAGTTTTGGCAAATCATCTCTCTAATCTGTCAAGATCGTTTTGAATCCTGCTCCTGTCCTCTGGAGTATTGGCTATCCCTCCCAATTTGGTGTCGTCTGCAAACTTGATGATCCTGCCTTCTAGTCCTTCATCTAAGTCATTAATAAAGATGTTGAACAGGACCGGGCCCAGGACGGAACCCTGCGGCACTCCACTTGTCACTTCTTTCCAGGATGAAGAGGAAGTATTGGTGAGCACCCTCTGGGTTCGTCCATTTAACCAGTTACTGATCCACCTCACCGTAGTTTTGCCTAGCCCACATCGGACTAGTTTCCTTGCCAGAAGGTCATGGGGGACCTTCTGGCTGATACCAAAATGAGAGACTCCCTCCTGGGCACAAAGAAGCCTGGGCAACTTGGAAGGCATTGAACAGACTGCGCTCTGGCACCACAAGATGCAGAGCCAACCTTAAGAAATGGGGCCATAAAGTGGAGTCCACAACATACGAGTGCGGAGAAGAGCAAACCACAGGCCACCTATTACAATGCAACCTTAGTCCTGCCACATGCACAATGGAGGACCTTCTCATAGCAACACCAGAGGCACTCAAAGTGGCCAGCTTCTGGTCAAAGGACATTTAGTATAATGCCAAGTTTTTAAACTTTGTGTTTTCTCAAATACATTGGTTCACTCCTGATATGATAAATAAATATTGGACTACAACTCTGAAGCCTACTGTTTAATTCTCCACTCTGCTATGGAAACCCACTTTAGGGAGGTCACATTCTCTCAGCCTCATGAGAAGGCAATAGTAAACCATTATGAACAAAACTTGCCAAGAAAGCCCCGTGACAGGTTCTGCTTTTGGGTTGCTGATCCAAACCACTTGAAAGCACACAACGATAACAACCTAATGTGTTTTCTGTATCTGGAACAGCCCAAGGCAGAACGAAATGGTGCTTCTCTGACTTCCCTTCTTTTTCATTACCGCATCTTTCTTTCCCTTCTTTCTTAAAATTTTGAGAAAGCACATGGGGAGGAAGGGGGGAAAGGCAGAGAGTTGTCAGATGAAACCTCGCCATCCTCGGCTCCCCGCAGCCACCAGAACTGGGTCAGATGCTTAAATAGGCCAACATCAAAACTGCCTCTCTCAGCTCTGCTATAAAGCATTCCCAAAAAGGGACTGCCATCACAAATATCTCCAGTGTCCAGGGATCTCCTGCTCCGCTATTTCGGCTTGCTTCTATTCATAGCAGGTGGAAGCATAAATTACAAACCATAAGTGTGTCCATTTTGCCAAAAAACAGATGTGAGTGTAAAGCACTGAATGGCAGTGGATGGCACAAAGATTGCAACGTTATGGCCCCCTTTTAATGGTCATGGATCCCACCAAGGGAATTCCAGGGATTTGTAGTTTGGGGAGGGACACACGTGGCATAGTGGTTTGAGTGCTGAGGTGCATCCGCACTGTAGGATGAATGCAGTTTGACTCCACTTGAACTGCCATGGCTCAATGCTATGGAATTCTGGGAGTTGTAGTTTGGTGAGGCACCTTCTCTCTTTGGCAGAGAAGACTAAAGACCTTGTAAAACTACAACTCCCAGGATTCCATAGCATTGAACCATGGTCCCTTTTTAATGGTCATGGATCCCACCATGGGGAAATCCTGGGATTTGTAGTTTAGGGAGGGACACACGTGATGGTTTGAGTGCTGACGTGCATCCATACTGTAGGATGAATGCAGTTTGACTCCACTTTAACTGCCATGGCTCAATGCTATGGAATTCTGGGAGTTGTTGTTTGGTGAGGCACCTTCTCTCTTTGGCAGAGAAGAATAAAGACCTTGAAAAACTACAACTCCCAGGATTCCATATTGATGAGGAAAGGCAATTAAAGTGGCATCAAACTTCATCCATTCTACAGTATCAATGTAACTAGGACTGCAACTCTGGAGACCAGGGTTTGAATCCTCTCTTGGCCATGAGATGTTGGCCAAGTCACACACTCTCAGCTTCAGGAAACCCCGTTGTGAGTTCGTTTTATGGTCACTGTAAGTCAGACATGGCTTGAGGGCACACAGCAGTGACAACAAGAACAACTAAGGATGGATGATTAATGATGAAGAGGGCACAAGTGAATATAGGCTGCAGCTGTTTGGTAAATGCTGAGCAAAGTCAAGGCAAGGGCAAAAAACTCCAGAAATATACAGGAAATTGCCGTGAACCACGAAGACTTTCAGTGCCTGGAAGGGCAAATTTTGAGCTATGAGGTTTTGCTTATTAGTGTAGACAAACCCAAAGGATTTCAGCGGGGTTGCGAAAGACCATCAGTAAACACATATTTCTGATGATCTTAGGAGTCCCTTTGGCAGAGAAGGCTGAAGATATCTTCTCCTGTCCTTCTCTTCCTTTTTGGAAACAGACGGTGAATCCTCCCACCAGAATGCTCTTTGATTGTAGGTGAACTATAAATCCCAGCAACTACAACTGCCAAATGCCAATGTCTGTTTTCCCCAAACTCCACCAGTGTTCACATTTGGGCATATTGAGTATTAGTGCCAACTTTGATCCAGATCCATCATTGTTTGAGTCCACAGTGCTCTCTGGATGTAGGTGAACTACAACGCCCAAACTCAAGGTCAATGCCCACCAGATCCTTCCAGTATTTTCTGTTGGTAGTTCTGTGTGCCAGGATTGGTTCAATTCCATCGTTGGTGAAGTTCAGAATGCTCTTTGATTGTAGATCAGTGTTTCTCAACCTGGGGGTCGGGACCCCTGGGGGGGTCGTGATGGGGTGTTGGAGGGGTCACCAAAGACCATTAGGATACACAGTATTTTCTGCTGGTCATGGGAGTTCTGTGTGGGAAGTCTGGCCCAATTCTATCGTTGGTGGGGTTCAGAATGCTCTCTGATTGTGGGTGAACTATAAATCCCAGCAATTACAACTCCCAAATGTCAAGGTCTATTTTCCCCAACAGTGTTCACATTTGGGCATATTGAGTATCCGTGCCAAGTTTAGTCCAGATCTATCATTGTTTGAGTCCACAGTGCTTTCTGGAGATAGGTGAACTACAACTCCCAAACTCAAGGCCAATGCTCACCTAACCCTTTCAATATTTTTTGCTGGTCATGGGTGTTCTGTGTGCCAAGATTGGGTCAATTCAATCTCTGGTGGAGTTCAGAATGTTCTTTAATTGTAGGTGAACTATAAATCCCAGCAATTACAACTTTCAAGGTCGAGAGAATGAAAATACATCCAGCCTATCAGATATTTACATGGCGATTCATAACAGTAGCAAAATTCCAGTTATGAAGTAGCAACGAAAATAATTTTAGGATTGGGGATAATCACAACATGAGGAAAGGGTTTGTGGCATTAGGAAGGTTGAGAACCATTGTTGTAGATGAACTATGAATCCCAACAACTACAACTCCAAAATGTCAAGGTCTATTTTCCCCAAACTCCACCAGTGTTCACATTTGGGCATATTGAGGATTCATGCCAAGTTTGGTCCAGATACATCATTTGTTGAATCCACAGTACTTTCTTGATGTAGGTGAACTACAATTCCAAAACTCAAAGTTAATGCCCACTAAACCCTTCCAGTATTTTTTCCCATTGGTCATGGGAGTTCTGTGTGCCAAGTGTGGTTCAATTCCATCATTGGTGGAGTTCAGTATGCCCTTTAATTGTAGGCGAAATATAAATCCCAGCAACTACAACTCCCAAATGACAAAATCAACGCCAACTCCCCACTCTACCAGAATTCAAATTTGGGCGTATTGGGTATTTGTGCCAAATTTGGTCCAGTGAATTATAATACATCCTGCATATCATATATTTACATTACGATTCATAACAGTAGCAAAATTACAGTTATGAAGTAGCAATGAAAATCGTTTTTTGGTTGGGGGTCACCATAACATGAGGGGTCGAGGCATTAGGAAGTTTGAGAAACACCAATCTAGAACGTTTTGCCCTTAATGTTCACTAAACAAAGGCTGTGTCTACATTGCTGCATAATGGAGTTTGAATCTTCATTATTGGGTCAGTGTAGATCCATATAATGCAGTTTAACTGCATTATATCGGTCTACACTAGGTATGGGCAAATTTTGGCCCTCCAGGTGTTTTGGACTTCAACTCTCACAATTCGCTGTTAGGAATTGTGGGAGTTGAAGTCCAAAACACCTGGAGGGCCAAAGTTTGCCCATGCCTGGTCTACACTGACCAGACAATGCTATTCCAGATTATTCGATCCTGGCACTGATGGATAACCATCCTTTATTGAATTTGTTGAATTTGCCCAGCGATGTTGACACATCCTCCTTTGCCCTCCATTGTGGCTGTTTGCTCAGTTGCTATAATCCCAGGCAAGATGTTTAGAAACACACACACCCTTAACCTCTTGAGGCTCTGAGCGGATTTCCATAAAACGCTGCCAATCTCTCCTTTACGCCACCTTCCTCTCCACTCTGCGCTTGTTACCTTCACTCTCTTCTTGGAAACAACACTAAACAAAAGTCAACCTCATAAACCCGAGGAAGTGATGCCAGGGAGGGTGTGCAGAGATTTATTTCAGCCACAGGATCACTAAAAAAATATTGGTCAAACAATGAAAGATTACGTCCTATCAGATAACAATACAGTCACTTAACCAGCACTCATGGGGATTGGGAGATGCTGGAGAAATGTAGTTTCTGGTTGCTTGAGAGTAACAATTAAAATAGGATTAAGTAAAAGATGTGCGGGGCTTGATGAATGCAAAGCTGGGGTGAAAATTGCTG
This sequence comes from Anolis sagrei ordinatus, assembly GCF_025583915.1. NCBI lineage: Eukaryota > Metazoa > Chordata > Lepidosauria > Squamata > Anolidae > Anolis > Anolis sagrei. The sequence goes on along the minus strand of NW_026847660.1, from coordinate 127,660,561 downwards.
GAAGAAACATTAACAACCTCAGATATGCAGATGACACCACTCTGATGGCCGAAAGCAAGGAGGAGCTGAGGAGCCTTCTAATCAAGGTGAAAGAAGAAAGCGCAAAAGCCGGGTTGCAGCTAAACGTCAAAAAAACCAAGATTATGGCAACAAGAATGATTGACAACTGGGAAATAGAGGGAGAAACTGTGGAGGCCGTGACAGGGTTTGTATTTCTAGGTGCAAAGATGACTGCAGATGCAGACTGTAGCCAGGAAATCAGAAGACACTTCCTTCTTGGGAGGAGAGCAATGTCCAGTCTCGATAAAATAGTAAAGAGTAGAGACATCACACTGGCAACAAAGATCCATTGCCTAGTCAAAGCCATGGTATTCCCTGTAGTCACCTACGGATGTGAGAGCTGGACCTTAGGAAGGCTGAGCGAAGGAAGATCGATGCTTTTGAGCTGTGGTGTTGGAGGAAAGTTCTGAGAGTGCCTTGGACTGCGAGAAGATCCAACCAGTCCATCCTCCAGGAAAGAAAGCCCGGCTGCTCATTGGAGGGAAGGAGACTAGAGACAAAGCTGAAGTACTTTGGCCACATCATGAGGAGACAGCAAAGCCTAGAGAAGACAATGATGCTGGGGAAAGTGGAAGGCAAAAGGAAGAGGGGCCGACCAAGGGCAAGATGGATGGATGGCATCCTTGAAGTGACTGGACTGACCTTGAAGGAGCTGGGGGTGGTGACGGCCGAAAGGGAGCTCTGGCGTGGGCTGGTCCATGAGGTCACGAAGAGTCGGAGACAACTGAACGAATGAACAAAAGTAAAAGATAAAGGTTTCCCCTTGACATTAAGTCTGGTCGAGTCTGACTCTGGGGATTGGTGCTCATCTCCATTTCTAAGCCAAAGAGCCAGCATTGTCCGTAGACAGCTCCAAGGTCATGTGGCCAGCACACGCTTGGTGATGATGAGGGACAGGGCCTTCTCAGTAGTGGCCCCCTGCCTGTGGAATTTACTCCTCAGGGAAATTAGGTCATCATCATTCCTCCTCACCTTTAGGAAGAAGGTAAAAATGTGGATATGGGACCAGGCTTTTGGGTAATTAGGCGGAAATGACAATTGACAATGTTGACAATGGCTTGGAAATGGATTATGGTTAAGTTAAACAGAGTACTCATAGTATATGGCTAGATAAATGGCCACCAGACTTGTAATAGTCCACTGGACTGTAAGTACATCTCATTAATGTTTTACATTGTAATGTTTTTATGCTTTTAACTATTATAATTGTTGGTGTTTTGTATTTATTATGTGGCATCAAATTGTTGCCAATTGGAAGCCGTCCTGAGTCCCCCCAGGGGTTGAGAAAGGTGGGGTAAAAGTCTTCAAAATAAATAAAAAATACAAAATGACTGCATGAGCACCGTTACCTTCCCACCAATGTGGTACCTACTGATCTACTCACATTTGCATGTTTTTGAACTGCTAGGTTGGCAGAAGCTGGGCTTAACAGAGGGAGAAAGGGAGAAGCATGTCAAGAGGACAGTGCGTCAACCCAACCAGGACCAGGACTGCCTTCCACTTGGGAACTAATGCCCTCATGCGGGTCAAGAATAGGGCTCCACAGTCACCTATGTATCCACCGCCAAGACACTACACTTGGAAGGCAATCATACTCGGACAACAAGGGATCGCCTACGTATGTATTGTAGAAAATGGAAAATGGAACGTTGGAGGACAGGAAAAGAGATTTAAAGATGGGCTCAAAACCAACCTTAAAAACTCTGGCATAGACACTGAGAACTGGGAAGCCCTGGCCCTTGAGCGCTCTAACTGGAGGTCAGCTGTGACCAGCAGTGCTGCAGAATTAGAAGAGGCACGAATGGAGGGCGAAAGAGAGAAACGTGCCAAGAGGAAGGCGTGTCAAGCCAACCCCGACCGAGACCGCCTTCCACCTGGAAACCAATGCCCTCACTGTGGGAGAACATGCAGTTCAAGAATAGGGCTCCACAGCCACCTACAGACCCACTGCCAGAACACCGACCTTGGAGGACTGTCATCCTCGGACTATGAGGGAATCCAGCAAATCTCTTGGGTAGACAAGCAGACAAATGTCAGCGTGCTGGAAGAAGCAAAGACCACCAGCATTGAAGCAATAGTCCTCTGCCACCAACTCCGCTGGACCGGCCACGTTGTCCGGATGCCCGACCACCATCTCCCAAAGCAGTTGCCCTACTCTGAACTTAAGAACGGAAAATGGAATGTTGGTGGACAGGAAAAGAGATTTAAAGATGGGCTCAACCCCAATCTTAAAAACTCTGGCATAGACACTGAGAACTGGGAAGCCCTGGCCCTTGAGCACTCCAGCTGGAGGTCGGCTGAGACCAGCAGTGCTGTAGAATTTGAAGAGGCATGAATGGAGGGCAAAAGAGAAAAATGTGCCAAGAGGAAGGCGCGTCAAGCCAACCCCGACCGAGACCGCCTTCCACCTGGAAACCAATGCCCTCACTGTGGAAGAAAATGCAGATCAAGAATAGGGCTCCACAGTCACCTACGTACCCACTGCCTGGACACTGACCCTGGAAGACCATCCTACTCAGACAACGAGGGATCGCCTAAGTGAGTAGGGGGGTCATACGGTATCTGAGCACATTTTCCACCTTCCAGGACTTGTTGAGAGACACATTGCACCTTGTCTCAGAAACCCACAGATTTTACAATACTTTTGGTATACACAAAATCGTGTGTACTACTTCTTTGTGCAAACATCTTGTATCTTTGAAACATACCCAGAAATGCTGCAATCTATGGAGGAGAGGGAGGCAAAAAGGCGTTACGTGTGCAAAGTGCAGAAAACGGAGGTGAATTTCCCAATCTTTCTGGGAAGATGGTGGGACAGAAAGTTCAAAGGACTCAGAGCTCAAATAGGATTATATTCCAGCAAGGGCTTTTGATCCCCTCCCCTCCTGCAAGTAAGACTATCCACAGTCCTTCCACCTGGCCCATTACATAACTTAATTATGTAATGCTACGAAAGTCCATGCATTTAAATGAGCTTCCCTTCCTCCTCCCACTCTATTCCTTTCTCCTTCTGTGCCATGCATCTTTCCCAGCTATTTAATCAAGCTATTCTTCCTATTCAGTTGTGGGCCACATTCGGCCCAACGACCAAACAGGGCTGCTCCCCGTCTTATGAAAATCAGGAGATTTAAACCTCCAGGAAGCAGGACTGAAGTTTAAAACAAAGCTCACATTTCCCCATGTGTTCCCTTTTAAAATAAGGAGTAAATTTGTAAATACAGCCAAAGAAGAGGACTTATGGTCATTTTTATTTCAGTCAGAGTTATTGAGTACATGTGAGGCAACCATTGGAGGTGAGAGAGTGAGTACTGTATTATACCTGCAAAGAAATGGATTAAAGTCTATGATTTTTTGGTCCCAAGCTATCCTCAAATGACCTCTATAGGGCACAATGGAATTTTACCATATTTTGGCCCCCATAGACCAGAAAAAAAAAAAAACATTGTCATCATTGCTCTCTATATAAATGTCAAAGTATGTATATATGTTGGCTCATTTGTTGGTTTGTCTGTTTGTACCACAAAGGCTCCCGTGTGGCTTGATGTATCTGGACCAAACTTGACATACATACTCTTCATTACTCAACTTAAAATAATTGTGGGGTTTGCACTGTAAAATCCACCCCATTTTGAGATGAGGGCTCCAAAAAGTAAAACAGGGCAGTATACAGATAGAAAGGATTAGCTACTGCTCTCTAGGTATGTATGTATGTATGCAGTGCTTAGGTATAACCACAAGAGGGCAATATATAGAAAGAAAGGATTGGCTACTGGCCTACAGGTATGTATGTATGCAGTGCTCAGGTACAACCACAAAAGGGCAATATATATACAGAAGGGATTAGCTACCGGCCTCTAGGAATGTATACATGCAGTGTTCAAGTACAACCACAAGAGGGCAATATATAGATAGAAAGGATTAGCTGCTGGCCTTTAGGTATGTATGCATGCAGTGCTCAGGTACAACCACAAAAAGGCAATATATAGATAGAAAGGATTAGTTAGTGGCCTATAGGTACGTATGTATGCAGTGCTCAGGTACAACCACAAGAGGGCAGTATATATACAGACAGGATTGGGTACTAGCCTCTAGGAATGTATGCATGCAGTGCTCAGGTACAACAACAAGAAGGCAATATAGAGATAGAAAGGATTAACTGCTGGCCTTTAGGTATGTATGCATGCAGTGGTCAGGTACAACCACGAAAGGGCAATATATATACAGAAAGGATTAGCTACCGGCCTCTAGGAATGTATACATGCAGTGTTCAAGTACAACCATAAGAGGGAAGTATATAGATAGAAAGGATTAGCTACTAGCCTACAGGTATTTATGTATGCAATGCTCAGGTACAACCACAAAAGGGCAATATATATATATACAGAAAGGATTAGCTACCGGCCTCTAGGAATGTATGCATGTAGTGCTCAGGTACAACCACAAGAGGACAATATATAGATAGAAAGGATTAGTTACTGGCCTATAGGTATGTATGTATGTAGTGCTCAGGTACAACCACAAAAGGGCAGTATATATACAGAAAGGATTAGCTACTGGCCTCTCGGAATGTATGCATACAGTGCTGAGGTACAACCACAAGAAGGAAATATATAGATAGAAAGGATTAGCTGCTGGCCTTTAGGTATGTATGCATGCAGTGCTCAGGTACAACCACAAGAGGGCAGTATATAAATAGGATTAGCTAGTTACTGGCCTCTAGGCATGTATGTATGTATGTATGCAGCACTCCCATGCAACCACAAGAGGGTGATATAGGTAGAAAGGATTAGCTACTGGCCTCTAGATATGTATGTATGCAGTGCTCTGGTACAACCACAAGAGGGCAATATATAGGTAGCAAGGGTTAACTAACTACTGGTAGACAGAATGGCCACAGGATGAGTGAGAAAACACAGCCACCTCATAAGAAAGTAAGGAATGTAATGATTTTTTTATATTTGGGAAAAAAAACAGTGTGTTTGCCTATGTCTTGTTCTGAGACTGAGAGACTGACTTCCAAGAAAAGGCTGGATGAAGGAAGACGAAAGGGGGAGAGGTATGAGAGAATGGAAAGAAAGACAGAGAAAGAAGGGAAGAGAAAGGAAGAAGGAAAAGAAATGAAAAAGGGAAGAAAGAAAAAAAAGGTGGAAGGAAGGAAGGAAGGAAGGAAGGAAGGAAGGAAGGAAGGAAGGAAGGAAGGAAGGAAGGAAGGGGGGTGGGGAAGGCATCTGAGGGAAAAACAAGGAAAGAAGGAAAAAAAGAAGAAAAAGAGAGAGAAGGTATATGAGGGCAAGGGAGGAAGAAAATAAAATTCCCCTGACACACCTAGAATTAATGAATTGGTATTTCATATGATTAATTTATTTTCAGGGCTGCATTAATTGTAATTTAATTAGGACAAAAATTAATTCATTACAGAAAAAAATAATTAATTACAAAGTGACATTTATTCATTATGGTACAACATTTAATTTGGGGCTGCATCTACACAGCAGAATGAATGCAGTTTGACACCACTTCAACTGCTAAGGCAGAGAAGTCTAAATAATTTGAAAAAGTACAACTCCCAGTTTGTTTGGATTCTGGAACAACTACATCCTCTACTTCCACCCAGAATCAAAAAAAGTGGTTTGCAAAGATAAGCGTCTTCAAAAAACAACACTTTCCTTTCTGTGGATGCAAAAAACCAGCACTGAACCATGTGATCCTCCTCCTCTTTCACAATGACATTCTACTCATGCAACAATCAATTGGGAAAGAGAAGAAACAAATTAGTAAACAACTTATTAAATCTGACCAGCTACATCCAAGTTCAATAGCAAAAGTTATTGATTAGAAACCTAATTAAGCTTCAGAGTTCTGTTTACAGTGAATGAATCAGAAACCAATTATCCTATATAATATAACCCCTAGGAGATATGTTTTTGGATGTCCTGTGGATATGGAAAACTGTTGAAATAATGCACTTTGGGATACAGTGGACACATTTTGTCAGTTGCAGATAAAGGAAACTTGGGTACGTGGCACATACTACAGTTTCAAATGTAACCAAACCCTGACAAGGAGAGCCCTTCACCAGCAAATTAACTCATTAAGTCTAATTGGGTGGAGGAGTGGATAACTAATTAGCATGTAGATGAATTTACACACTTAATTTGAAGCACTGGTTTGAGCACTATTGTTGCTGCCATACAAATGGGTAGAGACAGGAGCAAACTCGGAGACTGCTAAAAAGGCATTTCATGGCACGTTTGGAAAATGCAGCATCCACGGTTGGCGAGCGATCAAAATAAAGCTGATAATTTGGTGTAAACTTTGCAGCCTCCTGCCTCATAGAGGAAAACTCCCTTTCAATTCCTCCCCCTGCCAATGCCAAGTAAAGAGAACAGCTGCTCGACTGCACGAGTTGGCAAAGGAAAAACAGCCAAGCATGGCTGGCAGAGAGTAAAGTTTGGAAACATTTGTAAAAACAGAAGGAAAGAGGGATGATTTGGATGGAGAATGAGATCAGGGATGTGGGGATGTTCTACCCCTCCAGCACAATGGCTGTTAATTTTGGGGGGGTGGGGGTGTTATGCCCAGTAGTAGCAAAACATGTGCCCACAATTCCTGATCAGGCACACAAAGCAAAAATGGAAGAGTGCCATTGGAGGAAATATAGGTGCATCTGCATTGATCACTTAAGTTGGTGTGTCAGGAGCGACTTGAGAAACAGCATGTTGCTTCTGGTGTGAGAGAATTGGCCATCTGCAAGGACATTACCCAGGGGATGCCCAGCTGTTTTACCATCCTCTGGGAGGCTTCTCTCATGTCCCGACATGAGAAGCTGGAGGTGACAGACAGAAGCTCGCCCCACTCCCAGGTTTCGAACCTTTCAGTCAGCAGTTCTGCCGGCACAAAGGTTTAACCCATTGCACCACCGGGGGCTCCTATACTTAAGTTGGTATGAAACTGATAGAGAAGTAAGTGATTTTGTTGTGTGCATTATTCTGTTGTGTGTATAGATATTTTTATCTTAGCCATTCTCAGGACCTCAAAATCGAACTGCAAAGGCTCTGGCATAAACCAGTACAGGTGGTCCCAGTGGTGATCTGGGTGCCGTGCCAAAAGATCTCAGCTGGCATTTGGAAACAATAAACATTGACAATATCACTATCTGTCAACTGCAAAAGGCCACCTGACTTGGATCTGAATGCATCATTCGAAAATACATCACACAGTCCTAGATGCTTGGGAAGTGTTCGAATTGTGACTTTGGGATACGAAATCCAGCATATAGATCTCATTTGCTATGACATACTGTGTTTTTGTGTCAGTAAAATAATAATAATAATACCTTTCTGGAACATGCCAGTAAAGGTGTTCCCAATGGTGATTGACACATTGGGTGGAGTGCCTAAAGACCTTGGCCTGTACTTAAAAACAATTGGCGCTGACAAAATTATAATCTGTCAGCTGCAAAGGCCACTCTACTTGGATCTGCATGCATCATTCAGTGATACATCACACAGTCCTAGACACTTGGGAAGTGTCCAACGTGTGATCAAATACAAAAGCCAGCATAGTGATCTTGTTTGCTGTGTACTACTCTTGTTCTGTATATAATAATGATGATGATGATGATGATGATTATGATAATTTTGATGACCCAGAATGCAGACTGTGCAAGGAAGCTGAGGAAACCATGGATCATATCCTCAGCTGCTGCGAGAAAATCGCACAAACGGACTACAAACAGAAGCACAACTCTGTGGCCCAAATGATTCACTGGAACTTATGTCACAAGTATCACCTGCCAGAAGTAAAGAATTGGTGGGATCATAAACCCGCAAAGGTTGTGGAAAATGTACATGCAAAAATACTCTGGGACTTTCGAATCCAGATTGGCAATGTTTTGGAACACAATACACCAGACATCACGATTGTGGAAAAGAAAAAAGTCAGGATTATTGATGTCACCATTCCAGGTGACAGACACATTGAGGAAAAACAACAGGAAAAACTCAGCCGCTATCAAGACCTCAAATTCGAAATGCAAAGGCTCTGGCATCAACCAGTACTGGTGGTCCCAATGGTCATTGGCGCACTGGGTGCCGTGCCAAAAGATCTCATTTGGAAACAACAAAATCATGATCTGTCAACTGCAGAAGGCCACCTTACTTGGATCTGCACGCATCATTCGAAAATATACCACACAGTCTTAGACACTTGGGAAATGTTCGACTTGTGATTTTTTGATATGAAATCCAGCATATAGATCTCGTTTGCTGTGACATACTGTGCTTTTGTGTCAGTAAAATAATAATAATAATAATAATAATAATAATAATAATAATAATAATGAATTTATTACACAACTCCCCCTGCGAAGCGAGAGACAACATCATTAAAACAAGTGAGAAAAAACTATTAAAACACATACAACCAGACACACAGAGTTAAAATACAACTTAAAATGGACTGGGTTTTCCTGGCACTTTCAGAGGTTTACCCGCACATTGCCTGTGGCCATCCCAGTCCCATTCAGCTTTGATTTCCCATAACTTCAAACATATGTACATCAAGGTGGAATGTGGAAAAAAGGATAAAGCCACCTCTCCCCAGTCAAAGCCCAGCTGTTCCTTTCGACAGCATTAACACACTCGCAAACACACTCCGCTTGCCATGCAGTGCTCTTTATTCTCCAGGCGACACGATGGAAAGACAACTGGCGCAAAAACGGATCAGTCAGCAAGTCCCGTTTCCACTGGGGTGGGGGAGATTTAAATCGTGCGATGCTCATAAATATTTAGATCACCATTATGTTTTATTAAACGGGTATATTCCCGACACAGATCAAAGGCCTTTGAGACCCAAACCAAAACGAAATGGGCTTTCAAGTCCTTGTTCACGCTCCCACCATCAAGCCTAATGTTCGTTTTCCTATTCTAGCACCTCTCTTGGTATTTTCCCTTCTCTTTTTTTGGAACATAGCTTGGAAATGCTCCTTTTTTAAATCTCCTGGACCAATTCCCAGCATCCCCCAGCTGACTGTGCTGCCTAAGGGATTCTGGGAATTGTAGATGTTTGTATACTCTCAATTCTGGCAAGATTTTGACAAGTTCAGCTCACCTCAACATCATCAGGGTGCATCTACACTGTCGAACACCTGTAATGTGGCACCAGTATAACTGCCCTGGTTCAGTCCAATGGAAATCTGGGAGTTGTAATTGGATGAGCCACCAGCACTCTTTGCCAGAGATAACAGGAATGCTTGTATGAGGGTTGAATGAAAAGTAATGCCTCCACCTTCATTACTTGGGTTTAGATGGGAATATTTTAATAAATCAAATGCAGAAATAATCCTTAGAATGTGCTCTTTAACTACCACTATTCACTTTTCCACATAATCACCAGGTAATTGGATACATTTCTGCCAACGATGAACAAGTTTTCTGAAGCCGCCACGGAAGAAGTCACAACCCATCATGCACAGATATTCCGATAGCCAAGCAAAGCAATAATGTGACCCACACGTTCTTGTGAAATGCTGATTATGCTTGAAATTTCTCTCTGAGTGATATGACGTTTGTCCTGAATCAATCTGTCAACCTTTTGCTTGTGAAACTCAGTGGTTGCTGTCACAGGACGTCCAACTCTTTGTCACACAAGTCAGACGTTCCCACCTCAACATCTTTAAACTTACCCAATGGCGCAGAGTACTCACATCAACACAATCGCTATAAACAGCTCCTTTGGGGTAATACCTTCTGTTGTCAAGTATTCAATGACTGCACGTTGCTTAAGTCACATTGATTGACTGTCTGCACAGGGTTCCATACTTTGCACTTTAACAACACAACTGTTCAATGCTAAGGCTTCCCATCAAAATGGAACTGTAGAGGAGAGTCTATAGAACAAGCCAGTACCTGCTGCATTCCAATACTGCCATCTGTTGAGGAGTTACGAAGGTGGAGGCATTACTTTTCATTCAATTCTCGTAAAACTATCACTCGCATGATTCAATAATATTAAATAATTAAGTCTCATCAGATTGCATCAGTTCTATGGTTTAGATGCACACCATTACACCAAGGTGCAAATCTGGGAGTCTTGAGTTCAAGTCTCACCTCTACCTCGAACCCTCTGAGTTGCTATTTCCCTGTCTCGGTTTCCACGTTGTGTTATTTTCCCTTACAAAGCTTTACAAATTAGCACTATGTTAGCCACTCTTTCTCTTCTCACACCCCAAACTATAAATTCACACAATTTCTAATCAAGCTTGCTGGAGCTTATGGGAACGGAAGTCCAAGATGTTCAGTGAGGTCTGGAAAGTGCTTTTTGTTTGTGTGCATTTTAGTCATTTCTGATTTGTGGTAACCCAACTGTGATCCTATCACTGGGGTTTTCTTGGCAAGAAGGATTCCAAGAAGTTTGCCGTTTCCTTCTTCTGGGGTTAAGAAAGTGTTACTTAATACTTTCCCAAGGCTATCTTGTCATGAACCTAAAATATATAGTGTCCAAATGGCAGTGGAGATACTGTAAGTGACCTAAAAGCAATTAGAAAGTATACTGCAGTTGTTTAAACATTGGGCAATGGCTCTGGAGACCAGGGTTTGAATCTCTGCTCAGCCAATGAAACTCACTGGGTGATCTTGGGTAAGTCACACTCTCTCAGCCTCAGAGAAAAGCAAAGATAACTCCCCTTTGAACAAATCTTGCTAAAATAAGGCCATGATAATACCATTTAGAGTCTTCAATGACTTTAAGGCACACAAGAAAACTATAGTATGGAAAAGATATGCACTTCTGAGCAAACACACACCGGCTTGCATTACTATAGAGCAATGGTTCTCAACCTTCCTGATGCCGTGACCCGTTAATACAGGTCCTCATGTTGTGGTGACCTTCAACCATAAAATTATTTTCGTTGCTACTTCATAAATGTAATTTTGCTATTGTTATGAATCGTCACGTAAATCTTTGATATGCAGGATGCATTTTCATTCACTGGACAGAATTTGGCACAAATACCCGATACATCCAAATTTGAATACTGGCGGGGTTGGGAGGGAGTTGTAGTTGCGGGGATTTATAGTTCACCTACAATCAAAGAGCATTCTGAATTCCACCAATGAGGGGACTGAACCAAACTTGGCACACAGAACTCCCATGACAACATAAAATACTGGAAGGGTTTGGCAGGCATTGACCTTGAGTTTTGAAGTTGTGGTTTGCCTACATCCAGAGAGCACTGTGGACTCAAATAATGATGGATCTGGAATATATGCCCAAATGTGAAAACTGGTGGAGTTTGGGGAAAATAGACCTTGACATTTGGGAGTTGTAGTTGTTGGGATTTATAGAGCTCCCATGACAAACAGAAAATACTGGAATGGTTTGATGGGCATTAATAATAATAATAATAATAATAATAATAATAATAATAATAATAATACTTTATTCATATACCGCTCTCTCTCCCCAAGGGGGACTCAGGGTGGTTTCCAAGTAATGGTGGGAGTTGAAGTTTCATTGACCTTGAGTTTTGGAGTTTTAGTTCACCTACATCAAAAGAGCACTGTGGACTCAACCAATGACAGATCTAGACCAAATTTGATTCCTAAGACCATCAGAAATGTGTGTTTTCTGATGGTCTTTGGTAATACCTCTGACACCCCCCCAGAGGTCCTGACTCCCAGGTTGAGAAACGCTACTATAGAGCTTCTTACCCAAACTCTGTAGTAAATTCAGTGAATTGCACATTTACGTCACATATCATGAAAATATCATTGCAGGTTTGATAAATGTGAATTTAATATGTGGGAATGAATGGACGAATGGAAGGATGTATGGATGGAGTTAATAATTTTGGAGACACCAGTAAAAGACCAAGGCCTGCAATGACTAACTACCTGCTTGCTAGACTGTAATTAAAAGTTGCTAATAAGAACTAAAAGTAAACTGTGATAAGAACCGGGACAGTGATAACAGAAATGTTTACAATGTTAAGAAGGAAGTCTACATAAGATCAATACCAATCAAGAAGATCAACATCTGGCCAGGAAACTGAGATGGATCCAGGATGGAAGACGTCTACCATTAATTTACAACTTTGGGACTACATCAGTAGAATATTCCTATAAAAGACTCAATCTAACAATTCTCATATTGTGACAGACCTGAGGAGTCTGGTTCACCCGCCTCTCTGGTCCATGGAAAGGACAGAGATGGTGTATTTGGAGAAAGGCAAATTTGCACTTTTGGAGTCTTAGATTTTGTCAGGTTCTGCTGTATGGAAAACAGATATCTGGTCCTTGGCATTGTGCTTAGGGAAGAAGTTTTGGCCTTTTGAATTTATGGAAGTTTTGTAACTATGTGTTGGCAGGCTGCAGGGAAGCAGGGCCTGGCCAAAAGAGGCGCTTCTCCAAGGAGGGAGAAAAGAATACGGTAATATTTGGATGCATGAGGATGAATGCATGTACATGTGTGTGAATGATGATTGAAAATGTAACTCCCCCTTTGCTTGTTTGTTAGCCATGTAATTGTAAATCCAATGTAGTTGCATAAAATTTGTATGTCTGTATGTCCAATGCCATTCTTTGTGTAAAAGTTTTGTTATGTTTGATATACCCTCTCACACTGGAAACTGCAATAAAAAGAACCTATGCTTTAAAGTTATCGAAAAGTTATTCATGACAGCATAGTTAAGGACGAATTGCACAATGTAAAAAATCATACCACCCTCATAACAAGCCTGACAATTGATCTGTCCATTACACTATTTGCACTCTCTGGCTCGAGTTTTGTAAACACTCAGAAAGGAATGTCTCCCAAGCCCAGCCCTATCTGGAGAGTGCCAGGATTTAAACCCCTGACCTCCTGGGTGCAAAGCAGTGACTGTACTATTGAGCAATGGACCCTTCCCACAAAAGGAAATAACAGGTGGTCCAACAACAAAGCTAGAAATAAAGGATTTCAAGAGCTCAAGAAAGGACTGAGTTTGCCAACTGTACACTTTGGGCATGCAGAAGACAATGTGTTGAGCTTGGCTCAGAGTCAGAATGGATTTATGCGCCTGTAATTCCACTGGCAGCGGCTGGGGGATATTTCAACACTCAGCAATGCACTTCAGTGGAGACCTGGTAGAAATGAGGCATTCTGTCGAGTTCCTTTTCAGCAAACCTTTTGGCTGAAACCTTGAGGGATTTCAAATGTCTGTGTATTGGAGATGCACAAAAGAATGGCACAACTCTCTTGGAGAGAGGATTGCATTGGCTTGTGGATGTTGTTGTGCTACAACTCCCAGCAATCAATCAACTTTATTTATTTCAACTTTATTTATACCCCGCTACCATCTCCCCAAGGGACTCGGTGCGGCTTACATGAGGCTGAGCCCAAATACAACAATACAAGCAATAACAATAACAATACAAGCAATCATAATCAAACAAAAACAATAAAACAATAACATAAGCATTAACAGTAGGATAGCACACTTTAAAATCTATGGGTACGCCGAATGTAATTAAAAATTTAAAAAATAATGCTGGACATGGACGAAAAAGTGGTGGGGCATTTGTGGAACATACAAGCAGATCCAGCAAAGGATCACCGCCTTGTCGGGGCGCTGGAGCTTGAGCACCTCAATGATGTCATGAGCGAAACCGTGAAGGGCCACCCAAGACGGGACGGTTCTGGCAGAGAGGTCAGACCAAGCGTGATCCCTGGGGAAGGCAATGGCAAACCACTCCAGTATCCTTGCCAAGAAAACTAAATGGACCAGTACAACCAGAGATATGTCGGTATGCCATTGGAAGATGGGACTCCCAGGTCGGAAGATGGCCAAAATGCTACTGGGGAGGAGCAGAGGATAAGTTCAACTAGCCCCAGATGTGATGACGCAGCTAGCTCAAAGCCGAAAGGAAGGCTAGCGGCCGACGGTACTGGAGGTGAACGACGAATCCGATGCTCTAAAGATCAACACACCATAGGAACCTGGAATGTAAGATCTATGAGCCAGGGCAAATGGGATGTTGTTATTGGTGAGATGTCAAGACTAAAGATAGACATTCTGGGGGTCAGCGAACTGAAATGGACTGGAATGGGCCACTTCACATCAGATGGCCACCAGATCTACTACTGCGGACAAGAGGAACATCGAAGAAATGGAGTAGCCTTCATAATTAATAAGAAATTCGCTAAAGCGGTGCTTGGATACATCCCAAAAAATGACAGAATGATCTCAATTCGAGTGCAAGGAAAGCCTTTCAACATTACAGTGATCCAAATATATGCCCCAAACCACAGCTGCTGAAGAAGCAGAAGTAGATCAGTTCTATGAGGATCTGCAGGACCTACTGGATAATACACCAAAAAGAGACATTATTTTCATTACAGGAGACTGGAATGCCAAGGTGGGAAGTCAAAGGACAACAGGGATCACAGGCAAGCATGGTCTGGGAGAACAAAATGAAGCGGGACGCAGGCTGATAGAATTTTGCCAGGAAAACTCGCTGTGTATAACGAATACTCTCTTCCAACAACCTAAAAGACGGCTTTACACATGGACCTCACCAGACGGTCAACACCGAAAGCAGATTGACTACATCCTTTGCAGCCAAAGGTGGCGGACATCCATCCAGTCGGTGAAAACAAGACCTGGGGCTGACTGTAGCTCAGATCACGAACTTCTTATTGCCAATTTAGAATAAAACTAAAGAGATCAGGGAAAATACACAGACCAGTTAGATATGATCTCACTAACATTCCTAGCGAATATACAGAGGAAGTGAAGAACAGATTTGAAGGACTAGATTTAGTAAACAGAGTCCCAGAAGAACTATGGACAGAAGTCCGCGACATTGTTCAGGAGACGGCAACAAAGTACGTTCCAAAGAAAAAGAAAACCAAGAAGGCAAAATGGTTGTCTGCTGAGACACTGGAAGTAGCCCAAGAAAGGAGGAAAGCAAAAGGAAACAGGGATAAGGGGAGATATGCCCAGTTAAATGCGCAATTCCAGAGGTTAGCCAGAAGAGATAAGGAACTATTTTTAAATAAGCAATGCATGAAGTTGAAGAAGACAACAGAATAGGAAGGACAAGAGACCTCTTCCAGAAAATTAGAAACATTGGAGGTAAATTTCAGGCAAAAATTGGTATGATAAGAAACAAAGATGGCAGGGACCTAACAGAAGCTGAAGAGATCAAGAGAAGGTGGCGAGATTATACAGAAGATCTGTATAGGAAGGATAATAATATTGAGGATAGTTTTGACGGTGTGGTGAATGAATTAGAACCAGACATCCTGAGGAGTGAGGTTGAATGGGCCTTAAGAAGCATTGCTAACAACAAGGCAGCAGGAGACGACGGGATCCCAGCTGAATTGTTTAAAATCTTAAAAGATGATGCTGTCAAGGTGATGCATGCCATATGCCAGCAAATATGGAAAACACAAGAATGGCCATCAGACTGGAAAAAATCAACTTATATCCTCATACCAAAAAAGGGAAATGCGAAAGACTGCTCAAACTTCCGTACAGTGGCCCTTATTTATCATGCCAGTAAGGTAATGCTCAAGATCCTGCAAGGAAGACTCCAGCAATACATGGAGCGAGAGTTGCCAGATGTTCAAGCTGGGTTTAGAAAAGGCAGAGGAACGAGAGACCAGATTGCCAATATCCGCTGGATAATGGAGAAAGGCAGGGAGTTTCAGAAAAACATCTACTTCTGCTTCATTGACTATTCTAAAGCCTTTGACTGTGTGGATCATAATAAATTGTGGCAAGTTCTTAGTGGGATGGGCATCCCAAGCCACCTTGTCTCTCTCCTGAGGAATCTGTACAAGGACCAAGTAGCAACAGTCAGAACTGACCATGGAACAACAGACTGGTCAAGATTGGGAAAGGCGTACGGCAAGGCTGCATCCTCTCACCCAACCTTTTTAACTTGTATGCAGAACACATCATGCGATGTGCGGGGCTGGATGAATGCAAAGCTGGGGTGAAAATTGCTGGAAGAAACATTAACAACCTCAGATATGCAGATGACACCACTATGATGGCCGAAAGCGAGGAGGAGCTGAGGAGCCTTCTAATCAAGGTGAAAGAAGAAAGCGCAAAAGCTGGGTTGCAGCTAAACATCAAAAAAACAAAGATTATGGCAACAAGAATGATTGGCAACTGGAAAATAGAGGGAGAAAATGTGGAGGCCGTGACAGACTTTGCATTTCTAGGTGCAAAGATTACTGCAGATGCAGACTGTGAGCCAGGAAATCAGAAGACGCTTACTTCTTGGGAGGAGAGCAATGTCCAGTCTCGATAAAAGAGTGAAGAGTAGAGACATCAGACTGGCAACAAAGATCCGCCTAGTCAAAGCCATGGTATTCCCTGTAGTCACCTACGGATGTGAGAGCTGGACCTTAGGGAAGGCTGAGCGAAGGAAGATCGATGCTTTTGAGCTGTGGTGTTGGAGGAAAGTGCTGAGAGTGCCTTGGACTGCGAGAAGATCCAACCAGTCCATCCTCCAGGAAATAAAGCCCGACTGCTCACTGGAGGGAAAGATACTAGAGACAAAGTTGAAGTACTTTGGCAACATCATGAGGAGACAGGAAAGCCTAGAGAAGACAATTATGCTGGGGAAAGTGGAAGGCAAAAGGAAGAGGGGCCGACCAAGGGCAAGATGGATGGATGGCATCCTTGAAGTGACTGGCTTGACCTTGAAGGAGCTGGGGGTGGTGATGGCTGACAGGGAGCTCTGGCGTGGGCTGGTCCATGAGGTCACGAACGAAGAGTCGGAGACGACTGAACGAGTGAACAACAACAACAACAAGCAGACCTAAAACAATATAAAGTGCTTTGGAGGACAAAGTGCTATGGGATCATTATTCTGGGAAGGCACACTGGAACAACCACGTTGTCAAGCTCCTCTTAAAGACTGCCAGAGTTGGGGCCTGCCTGATGTCCTTAGGAAGTGAGTTCCAGAGTCAAGGGGCCACCACTGAAAAGGCCCTCTCTCTCGTCCCCATCAATTGCGCTTGTGATACAGGTGGGAGCGTGAGCAGGGCTTCTCCAGATGATTGACGAGATCATGTGGATTCGTATACAGAAATGTGGTCACACAGGTAGGCGGGTCCCAAACTGTTCAGGGCTTTTTAGGTGAGAACCTGCACCCAATTGAATTGGGTCCAGAAAATGAATGGCAGCCAGCGGAGCTCCTTAAACAGGAGGGTTGACCGCTCCCTGTAAGAAGCACCAGTTAACCTGGCTGCTGCCCGTTGGACCATCTGAAATTTCCGAGCCGTTTTCAAGGGCAGCCCCACATAGAGTACATTACAGTAATCCAGTCTAGAGGTGACTAAGGCATGGACCACCCTGGCCAGATCTGCCTACACGAGCTACGGTCGCAGTTGGCGCTTGAGTCTTAATTGTGCAAAGGCCCTCCCGGCCACCGCCGATGCCTGAGCCTCAAACGTAAGTGATGAATCCAGGAGGACACCCAATTTTATCTAAGGCTTCTGGGCACTTCAGTTCAACATTGTCGGGATATCTGTGCCACAGAGGGACACTGGGGAGTTATCTTCATGGGGCCCTGTCTACACTGACCATTTAATGCAGTTTCAAACTGGTACTGAAGAAAGTGGTTTCGCCGTGCAGAGGAATACATAGGAAATCCTGGAACTGGTTTGAGGCTTAGATGGTGATGACACAAACCATGTACATCAAGGGCTTTCTTGCATGCACTTTTGTGGGAGTTTGTTGCCTGGCTGCCTGGTTTGAAGCTAGCTTTGAACTGCATTAAATGGTCAGTATAGAAGGTATAGTGTGGTGGAGGCTCCTTCTTTGGAGGCTTTTAAGCAGAGGCTGGATAGCCATCTGTCAGGGGTGCTTTGAATGCGATTTTCCTGCTTCTTGGCAGAATGGGGTTGGATTTGATGGCCCACAAGGTCTCGTCCAATTCTATGATTCTGGCTGGTTTACTTTTTGAACTTGCTAATATGCATATGTTCTGGTTCTTATGACCCAGTTCCAATGATGCTTCAAAGCAAGTTGGTAACGGACCACAAAAAGTACCAAGTCAGTGCTCAGCTCCAGTTCCAATGCCTCTTTCTCCAGTTCCAATGCCTCTTTCTCCAGTTGCAATGCCAAAGTGAGAATTGTGGGGAACAATAGGAGTTGCACTCCAACACATCTGGGAAGCAAGTACCTGGAGGGAGAGGAATAGTTTGATCTTTGGCATGGACAGCGACAGTCCAAAATTTAAAGGAACGAGCCAAAGGACCCTGACACAAACATAGTTTGGAACTATAGTCTCAGCCACATTTCAGCACCATGGAGAGCTTCCTTAAAGTTTGGAGTGCAGAGCAGACTTCTCACCCCACCGGCATGAATGCTATCAAAGCTATTTAATAAGGATATTTCTATGTCAGGAAGAAATCACACAGAAGGCCTTATAAGAAACTCCTAGAACACACACAATGTCACGTTCCGCTTTGTCTCTTGCACTGCAGGTGCTGAATGGCTTGGCGCTTCACCCAAACGTGTCTGGAACACGTTTGCTGCCACTGAGACTCTGGGATCCTGACCCAAAACCATTGTTTGGGGAGGCTGAGCTTTGCACTTCCCCCTTGCCAACCGCTGCGGAGGCTGCTGATGAAACACAGGGCGCAAAGCCACGCAGGAGCAGAGGCTAAAAATAAAGGTTTGCTGAAAGAAAGCTGGCAAGCAAACTCCGACACGCAGAGAGCCGAGTGCGATTTCTTGTCCGCTCACGTCAGACACAACAGGAGCGACCGAGAGTCACATTCTGATCCGACTTAGAATTCTTTGGGCTTGACAGATTTCTTCTTCTTCTTCACCAGGCTTTCTATTGTGAACGTGGATATAAACACCGGAAATTCAACAAGTGAAGCACAAGACTCAAGAATGCATTCAGAGATCTCCAGCTGGAAAAATCACCATGCCAAATGGAGATTCTGGGAGTTGTTAAACCAAAATCTTGGCTTTTCAGAATGATAGCACCCAAAATCCCCCAGGTATCATGGCCAACATACTGGTAGAGGATTATGGAAACTATAGTGGCTTTTGGGAATGGTAGGGAGCAGAATTCCCTCACCAGCATGGAAATCTGGGAGTTATTAGGCCAAGGAAGTGACTTTTAGGTATTAGCCAGAATCCACCAAATATTATGGCCTCTATGATTGTTGGGAAGCGGTTTTGGGGATTTCCTACCTAGAATGGCTATAATTGTAGCTGGAGATTCTGGGATTTGCAGTCCCAAATATCACGTTTCTGAGCTTTCACAGCCATATGGGGAAAGAACTGTTTGTTGCATATCTCTAAGAAATGCTCATTTTGAGAGAATATGACATTTCATGTTTGTGTTGGATGGAGAGAAGGGAAAAAACGCCATCTGGCAGCACATGCTTTCCTGAAAGTGATGCACTTCCTGATGTATTGAATGACAACTCCCATCGGCTCAGCCAATAAGCTTTTACAAACTATAGCTCCCAGAGTTCCAAAGTGTTGACCCATGGCAATTAAAGTAGTGTCAAACTGCATTCATTCTGCTGCAGGCCTGGGCAAATGTTGGCCCTCCAGGTGTTTTGGACTTCAACTCCCACAATTCCCAACAACCTACTCGCTAACCAAGCTTGCCAACTGCAACATTTACACTTGCTTCAAACAGAGAAAGGATTCTTTCCCCAGCTTGGACAGTCCACAGATAGATAGTTTTTAAATGTGTTTTGTGCTACTGTTCAATGTTTATGCTATTTGTGTATGAGATTTATTTTAATTGCTTTGTATTTGTATTTTGCTTCGTATTGTAATTGTTATTGCTTGTATTGATGTATTGTGGGCTCGGCCTCATGTAAGCCGCACTGAGTCCCTTGGGAGATGGTAGCGGGGTATAAATAAAGTTTTATTATTATAGATAGATAGAACATCCCCTGCCATGTGTTGCTGTGGCCCAGTCTATGTATATGTGTTTTGTGTGTGTGTTTGTATGTATGTGTATGTGTATATATGTAGTTTTGCACATGCGTTGTAATGTATTATTTATTTTTTGGCTTTTAAAGTCTCTTACACTCTGTTTTCCAGTGTTTTTATGAGTGATGGTCACTCGTTGGTCTGATAGGTGTATTGTGTCCAAATTTGGTTTTAATTCGTCCAGTGGTTTTTAAGTTATGTTAATCCCTCAAACGAACATTACATTTTTATTTATATAGATACTAGCTGTCCCCTGCCATACATTGCTGTGGCCCAGTCTGTGTATATGTGTTTTTGTGTGTATATATGTGTATATGTGTGAGTATATCTTTGTATATATGACAATATAGGTGTGTTTGCATATATCTATGTGGTTTTGCGCATGTGTTGTAAAGCATTTTTTGGGCTTTTAAAGTCTCTTCTTCTGTGTTTTCCAATGTTTTTATGGGTGATGGTCACTTGTTGGCCTGAGAGGTGTATTGTGTCCAAATTTGGTGACAATTCATTAAGTGGTTTTTGAGTTAGATTAATACCACAAACAAACATTACATTTTTATTTATATAGAAAATATACACTCCACTTGCCTCATTTCCAACAGACCTCTGAACAACCCCATGAGGATGCTTGCCACAGATGCAGGTGAAACATCAGGAAAGAATGCTACTGGAATATGGCCATACAGCCTGAAAAGCTCTCAGCAACCCAGTCTACTGCCTGTTAGGAATTGTGGGAGTTGAAGTCCAATGCACCTGGAGGATCGAAGTTTGCCCATGCCTGGGCTACTGTGTAGATGCATCCTACGGAATCCTAGGAGTTATACTTTGACAAGTTCTTTAGCCTTCTCTACCAGAAAAAGCCAATGTCTCATTAAACTACATATCCCAGGATCAAATAGGATTAAAGTGTTGTTAAACTGCATTCGTTCTCAGTGTGGATAGAATAATAGAATTGGAAGAGACTATGTGGGCCATCCAATCCAACCTCATTCTGCCAAGAAGCAGGAAAATTGCATTCAAAGCACCCCTGACAGATAACCATCCAGCCTCTGCTTAAAAGCCTCCATAGAAGGAGCCTCTACCACACTCCAGGACAGAGAGTTCCACTGCTGAACAGCTCTCACAGTTAGGACGTTCTTCCTCATGTTCAAGTGGAATCTCCTTTCCTGTAGTTTGAAGCCATTGCTCCATTGCATCCTAGTTTCCAGGGCAGCAGAAAACAAGCTTATTCCCTCCTCCATATGACTTCCCCTCACAGCCGTCTCTTCTTCAGGCTAAACATGCCCAGCTCTTTAAGCCACTCCTCATAGGGCTTGTTCTCCAGGCCCTTGATCATTTTAGTCACACTCCTCTAGACACATGCAGTTCCCTAAAGGAATGCTGTTCCCTAAAGGAACATGGCAACTTCAGATTGCAGGGGAGAGACCTGTGACAGTCAGTTACCCAATGCAGAAGAGCAAGTGATGCTAACCACAGACAGAAGAGGAGGAAACGAAGGCCATGCCATCAACCACTGAGTTTTTGTAAGGTGGGAGGATGAGCAGAAGGTGCTAGAATGAAATATGGCCCTGTCTGAATCCCTCCCCGCTCACCCCTGGCATCTTGCCGCCTTAAGTAATTCGCTCAAGGAACCTTTCTGGGAGATGGAAAACGGAACACAAATTTGGCAAGCGGCACGAGTTTCATTGGAGGCAAATCACGGCAAGGCTGAGCTCCAACGCAAAAGCACCCGGGATCTGCATCACTCCAAGCAAAATCCTAAAAATGGCACCAAGGATACGAGCATACACAGAAGACCAAGACATTCCTAGTAAGGTTTCCTCCCTAAGAATCTCTAGGTCCTCTAGCAAAACCATACAGTTGCACTGGAAGACTTAATCAATAATAATAATAATAATAATAATAATAATAATAATAATAATAATAATAATAATAATAATGTAAATACATTAATACAGGCATGGGCAAACTTGGGCCCTCCAGGTGTTTTGGACTTCCATCATTCCTAACAGCCGGTTTTGAAGTCCAAAACACCTGGAGGGCCCAAGTTTGCCCATGCCTGTATTAACATGTAAATAATTAGAAAAGCCAAGCAATTTGTGTTATTAAAACCATTAAACATTAAGATATTAAAATGCATTAATATACTACAGATTAGCTATTAGCAATAGGGGAAATAATCTCGCAATAGTTAGGAAATTAGGAAAGTTATAAAGACTTTTAAAGACAGGAGTGTTGTGTGGTATTTTGTGTAAATTGGTCATGAGGCTTTTAATGGTTTTAATTATTCTTTTTTCAGTAGCTGTAGGTTTAAGTCCTGCTTTAATGTTTATAATCTTTAGGTATTAAATTATACTTTTTTGTGACTGTTCACCACTCTCCGTCTATTTAAGAGAAAAATAATAATAATGATAATTATAATGATAATAATTTTTGTGTAGAGCACAATATTCTTGACCTCACAACAGTGCAGAAAAAAGTATGGATGGTCGATGTTGCCGGAAAAAGTTACAGAAAATGAACATGTCAAGCTACTCTGGGATTTCCGGATTCAGACAGACAGAGTTTTGGAGCACAACACTCCTGATCTCACGATCGTGTTAAAAAACAAAGTATGGATTGTCTATGTTGCAATCCCAGGTGACAGCAAGATTGAAGAGAAACAACTGGAAAAGCTGACACGATATGAGGATTTAAAGATCAAACTGCAAAGACTCCGGCACAAACCAGTCAAGGTGGTCTCAGTGGTGATTGGTACACTGGGTGCAGTGTCTAAAGACCTTGACCTGCACTTAAATATAATCTGCGCTGACAAGATTACCATCTGCCAGCTGCAAAAGGCCACCTTACTGGGATCTGCACACATTATTCGCCGATACATCACACAGTCCTAGACACTTGGGAAGTGTCCGACGTGTGATCCAATTCAACAGCCAGCAGAGTGTCTGCTGTGGACTCATCTGTGGTGTTTCAATAAATTTGGACACATGACACCTATCAGGTCAACAAGTAACCATCACTCATAAAAACACTGAAAAACACAGCAAAAGAGACATAAAAAGCCAAAAAACAAAAAAAAATACATTACAAAGCATGCTCAAAACCACACACACACACTCATACACGCAAGCGCACATATATAAACTTATACACAAATATATATACACATACACATATATGCACAGAATGGGCCACAGAAATGTGTGGCAGGGGACGGCTAGTATAAAATACCCAGCAATCTAGTGATTTACTACAGGAGGTTTCCAGGCTACGTAATTTTGCATTGTACTCAGAGTTGGTTTACATTCCTGCAGAGAAGCATCATGTTCTCTCCAGAGCTTAAGTGCCAGATCTCACACTGCCAGGAAGGCCTCCTGCCTTAAAATATCCTCCTTTCTTTCCCTTCTCTTCATTTTCATCACAGAATGTCCTAAGCTGTATCTCCACTGCCCTACATCCCAGGATCAGATCCCAGATTATCTGCTTTGAACTGGATTATGTGAGTCTACACTGCCAGATAATTGAACTTGCAGCTTGGTGAAATGTTCTTCAGCAGCGAAGTCTAAAGATCTTGTAAAACTACAGCTCCCTGGCTTCCATAGCACTGAGTTAGGGCAGTTCAAACTGCATTAAGCTTACAGTGGGGTTGCACCCTACTAAGAGTGATTCCATATTGCAGAATGAATGCAGTTTAACTCCACTTCAACTACCAAGGCTCAATGCTTTGGAATCCTCCATGATGACATGATGGCAACAATATTGGACAGCAATGGCTCCCAAAGTGACCCATTTAAGGTGGAATCAGGTGTCAAACAGGGTTGTGTTATTGCTCCAATCTTATTCTCCATCTTCATCGCTATGATACTTCATTTTGTTGACGAGAAGCTTCCCACCGGAGTGGGAATCACCTATCCGACAGACAGCAAGCGATTTAACCTCAACAGACTGAAAGCCAAAACCAAGGTTACAACAACATCTGTTATAGAACTCCAATATGCCAATGACAACGTAGTCTGTGCACACTCAGAAGAAGACCTACAAGCCACTCTAAACACTTTTGCAGAAGCATATGAGAAGCTCGACCTCTTTTTGAACATTCAGAAACCAAAGTGCTCTTCCAGCAGTCACCAGCCAATCCCTCGCCAATGCCAGAGATACAGCTTAATGGTGTAACATTAGAAAATGTTGACCATTTCTGCTCCCTTAGCAGTCACCTCTCCACCAAAGTCAACATTGACCCTGAAATACAACACCGTCTGAGCTCTGCGAATGCAGTATTCTTCCAAATGAAGCAGAGAGTGTTTGGGGATCAGGATATTCGTAGGGAGACCAAGGTGGTCATTTATAAAGCTATTTTCTCCCAATCCTGTTATATGCCTGTGAAAAGGGGAATGTCTACAGACATCACACTCAACTCATGGAACGATTCCATCAGTGTTGCCTCCGAAAAATCCTGCAAATTTAATGGGAAGACAGGCAGACAAATGTCAGCATGCTGGAAGAAGCAAAGACCACCACCATTGAAGTGATGCTCCTACGCCATGCTATCCAAATGCCCGATCTCTGTCTCCCAAAGCAGTTACTCTACTCCCAACTCAATAACAGACAATGGAATGCTGTTGGACTGGAAAAGAGATTGAAAGATGGGCTTAAAGCTAACCTTAAAAACTTTGGCATAGACACCAAGAACTGGGAAGCCCTAGCCCTTGAGCACTCTTGCTGGAGGTCAGCTGTGACCAGCAGTGCTGTGGAATTCGAAAAGGCACAAATGGAGGGTGAAAGGGAGAACTGTGCCAAGAGGAAGGCATATCAAGTCAACCCTGACCAGGACTTCCTTCCACCTGGAAACCAAAGTCCTCACTGTGGAAGAACATGTGGGTCAAGAATAGGGCTCCACAGTCACCTACGTACCCACCGCCAGGACAATACACTTGGAAGGCCATCATACTTGGACAACAAGGGATTGTTTAAGTAAGTATTGTAGAATGAATGCAGTTTTACCCCACTTCAACTACCATGGCTCAAAGCTATGGAATCCTGAGTGTTGTAGTTTTACAAGGTGCTTCAGCTTTTCTGCAAAAGCTTGCTAGTGCTTCACCAAAGTATATATCCCATAGCATTAAACCATGGCAGGTCATGTGATTTTTGACTGCATACATTCCGCAATGTAGATGCAACCATAGGTTTGAATAGGGTTTTTTGAATCAGTCTTCTCCGACCTGGTGCCTTCAGTTGGATTGTGATTCCCATCATCCCCAACCAGACACACAAGGCAACCATGCAATGGGTGTTCTGAGGCTGAGAGTGTGTAACTATCTCAAGGTTATCCATGGCCTTCTGGGGATTCAAATCAGTCTTCTCCAACCTGGTGTCTTCGGTTGGATTGTGATTCCCATTATCCCCAACCAGATACACAAGGCAACCATGCAATGGTTGTTCTGAGGCTGAGAGTGTGTAACTCTCTCAAGGTTACCCATGGCCTTCTGGGGATTTGAATCAGTCTTCTTTGACCTGGTGCCTTCGTTTGGATTGCGATTCCCATAATCCCCAATCAGACACACAAGGCAACCATGCAATGGGTGTTCTGAGGCAGAGAGTGTGTCACTCTCTCAAGGTTACCCATGGCCTTCTGGGGATTTGAACTCTGTGCTCCAAGTTCTGCATCTCACTTGTTTTTGAATCAAGCTCCCATTGGGATGCATGGGCTCTGCAATGGAGCGTGACCAATTTCTAGCCTGGTTCCTATTGATTTCAGTGTGGAAGGCATCCATCCAAAAAACTCCCAATTAGAAAGCAGTTGGTTTTGTTTCTCCTTGAAAAGAAAACTGTAAAATGTTGGTATTTTTCCAGGGTTCTTTTAAAAGTACCCCATGCTATGTTGCTTCCATTCTCTTGAGTTACCCTTCTAGTTCGTATCATAGATAGTTATAAGCATTGAAATCAATCACATACATGATATACAACAAGGTATACAACATCCTATAAGAAAACGAATTACAAGATGACTGCATCCTAAGCGTATACAGAATGGAATAAAATCACAGTGAGTGAAACCTATATTTTCCTATTATTTGTTCTGTTATCCTACCTTATTATTAGCCCCAGATACGAATTCTTTATTTCCACATTACATATTGTGGAAAGCATTAGAATGAAAGGTAGCAGACGTGGAAAACTCTAAATAGTTCTAAATAGGTAGATTTACACCAGCATTGCAAAGGTTCAGTCGTCAGAGGCAGAAGTAATAATACTTTATATTCTTTCCAAATATTTCTCAAGAGCAGTACGTGTGAAAAAGATCTTGGACAACAACTTAAACATGAGCCAACAATTGTCTCCTGTGCTATGCTAATAATATAATATAATGTAATATAACATATTGTATAAACACATAATATGTATAATATTATAATGTAATGCAATATAATCCTAATAACAATATGACATTATATTTATTTATTTCACATGTAATATCTATATAAATAAAAATGTAATGTTCGTTTGTGGGATTAATATAACTCAAAAACCACTGAACGAATTACCGCCAAATTTGGCCACAAGACCATCACTCAAAAAATTGATTTTGTCTTTTGGGAGTTGTAGTTGCAGGAATTTATAGTTCACCTACAATCAAATAGCATTCTGAATTCCACCAATGATGGAATTGAACCAAACATGGCACACAGTTCTCCCATGACCAACAGAAAATACTGGAAGAGTTTGGTGGGCAGTGTCCTTTGGTTTTGGAGCTGTAGTTCACCTACATCCAGAGAGCACTGTGGACTTAAACAATGATGGATCTGGACCAAACTCTACACGAATACTCAATATGCCTAAATGTGAACACTGGTGGAGTTTGGGGAAAATAGAATCTTGACATTTGGGAGTTGTAGTTGCTGGGATTTATAGTTCACCTACAATCACAGAGCATTTGCAACCTCACCAATGATAGAATTGGGCCAAACCTCCCACACAGAACCCTCATATGGGTCACAGCAGCACGCGGCACGGGACGGCTAGTATCTATATAAATAAAAATGTAATGTTCGTTTGTGGGATTAACATAACTCAAAAATCAGTGAACAAATTAATGTCAAATTTGGCCACAAGACACCTATTAACCCAAGGAGTGACCATCACTCAAAAATTTGATTTTGTCACTTGGGAGTTGTAGTTGGGGGATTTATAGTTCACCTACAATCAAATAGAAAGGGTTTGGTGGGCATTGACCTTGAGTTTGGGAGTTGTAGTTCACCTACATCCAGAGAGCACCGTGGACTCAAACAGTAATGGATCTGGACCAAACTGGTCACGAATATTCCATATGCCCAAATATGAACACAGGATCAAAGGTCTGGAGAACAAGCCCTATGAGGAGCGGCTTAAAGAGCTGGGCATATTTAGCCTTCAGAAGAGAAGGCTGACAGGAGACATGATGGCCATGTACAAATATGAGAGGGGAAGTCATAGGGAGGAGGGAGCAAACTTGTTTTCTGCTGCTCTGGAGACTAGGACACAGAACAATGGCTTCAAACTACAGGAAAGGAGATTCCACCTGAACATAAGGAAGAACTTACTGATTGTGAGAACTGTTCAGCAGTGGAACTCTCTGCCCTGGAGTATGGTGGAGGCTCCTTCGTTGGAGGCTTTGAAACAGAGGCTGGATGGCCATCTGTTGGGGGGTGCTTTGAAGGTGATTTTCCTGCTTCTTGGCAGAATGCGGTTGGACTGGATGGCCTACAAGGTCTCTTCCAACTCTATGATTCTAAATTGGATTATTAGTATTGATGAATCCCAACTAGATTGAGGGAAATCGTGACTCAACACATTTCTTTATTTACTAGCCATCTCCTGCCATGTGCTGCTGCGGCCTAGTCTGTGTATATGTGTTTTGTGTGTGTATATATTTGTGTATATGTGTATTTATGTGGTTATGTGCATGCATTGTTTTTCAGTGTTTTTATGAATGATGGTCACTCATTGGCCTGATAGGTGTCTTGTGTCCAAATTTGGTGTCAATTCTCCTAGTGGTTTTTGAGTTATGTTAACCCCACAAAAGAACATTACATTTTTATTTATATAGATTTATTTACTATATTTTTATACCGCCCTTCCCAACCCTCAGCAACTCAGGGCAGTTTACAGAGGCAACAATTCAATGCCCAACAACACCATAAAACATTTAACAACATTAATACATAATATAACACCATAACAAGAACAATAAAAACATAAATCAGTGCCGTCTCCTAATTAAAAAACATTGTCCAATCTCATCATGGTGATTTCAATTCATTTCATAGATTGATTTAACTTTCCAAGTTGAAAATCAAGGACTGGATTTACGCTTTTCAGATTTTTTTTTTTTTTTGAGAACGGGGATCAGCCAAGATGCAACAATTTGGGTTATGTGGATGTGAATAATTAATAACCCTGTGCGGATATATTGTAGTGGAGTAATATTTTCCTCCTGTTTGGATTGGGAGGTCAGAGCTTTGAGGTATATTGGTTTGCCAGCATCTTGTTTTAGCATTTTGGGATGCATCTACACCCTATACCCTGAAGGGGAAAAGGAAGGGGCCTGAGGCTGCTAGGAATTCTGGGAGTTGAAGTCCAAAACATCTGGAGGGCCAAAGTTTCCCCATGCCTCATCTACACTGTAGAATCAATGCATGGCTTAATTCTTTGGAATTATGGGAGTTAGAAGCATAGAATCAAAGAGTTGGAAGAGACCTCCTGGACCATCCAGTCCAACCCCCTGCATAGAAGCAGGAATATTGCATTCAAATCACCCCTGACAGATGGCCATCCAACCTCTGTTTAAAACCTTCCAAAGAAGGAGCCTCCACCACACTCCGGGGCAGAGAGTTCCACTGCTGAATGGCTCTCACAGGAAGTTCTTCCTCATGTTCAGATGGAATCTCCTCTCTTGTAGTTTGAAGCCATTGTTCCGTGTCCTAGTCTCCAAGGAACCAGAAAACAAGCTTGCTGCCTCCTCCCTGTGGCTTCCTCTCACATATTTATACATGGCTATCATATCTCCTCTCAGCCTTCTCTTATTCAGGCTAAACATGCCCAGCTCCTTAAGCCGCTCCTCATAGGGCTTGTTCTCCAGACCCTTGATCATTTGAGTCGCCCTCCTCTGGACACATTCCAGCTTGTCAATATCTCTCTTGAATTGTGGTGCCCAGAATTGGACACAGTATTCCAGGTGTGGTCTAACCAAAGCGGAATAGAGAGGTAGAATGACTTTCCTGGACCTAGACACTATGCTCCTAATGATGCAGGCCAAAATCCCATTGGCTTTTTTTGCCGCCACATCACATTGTTGGCTCATGTTTAACTTGTTGTCCATGAGGACTCCAAGATCTTTTTCTCACGTACTGCTCTCAAGCCAGGCATCGTCCTCCATTCTATATCTTTGCATTTCGTTTTTTCTGCCTAAGTGGAGTATCTTGCATTTGTCCCTGTTGAACTTCATTTTGTTAGTTTTGGCCCATCTCTCCAATCTGTGAAGATCGTTTTGAATCCTGCTCCTGTCCTCTGGAGTATTGGCTATCCCTCCCAATTTGGTGTCGTTTGCAAACTGCAAAGTTGTAGTTTTGCAAGTCCTTTATCATCTTCTCTGCCAAATAATGTTGGTGTTTCACCAAACTAGAACTTTCAAGCTTCCATAGCATTGAGCCATTATGATTAAAGTGGTGCCAAACTGCATTAATTCTACAGTATAGATGCACCTTTATTCTCATCCAAAGAGTTTAATGTTGAGAACAGAGGGGGAAGACAGAGAGTCTAAAAATCCCCGTTTCCCCTCCAGCTGCAACTGAAGACGGAATCATAATTACCACGTTGCCTGCAGGAATCCCTTGGCAAAATCCAGAGGCTGCCTTTCTGCTCCGGCTTGCAAAGACCAATCTGTCATGTCCAATCCCAGCGAGAGGCTTCGGAATGCGCCGGATAAAAAATATCAATGGAAAATGTCCCCAGGGCATGCGCAGAATGTTTTTTTTCACCCCTTGCTACAACCAAGTTACTACAAAGAGGAAAATCCCCTGCAAAGCGAGAGCAGGTGGAAAAAGAGGCCAGATTAGAGGGAAATTGAACCCCGGTGCCTCTTTGGATCAGAAATGGATCAAGGCAGAAAATGGAATTGGGTGAAATGCATCATATCAAAAATATATTGAAAGGTTATCAGTGCCAACACGACTTGTTGCTTCTGCTGCAAGGCTATTTGTGCCACCAACGTGCCACGTACTGCATAGTATTTGGGTGAAATGCACCCTTCGGTCTATAAGATATTTCTGCAATATAGAATCATAAAGTTGGAAGAGACCCCATGGGTCATCCAGTCCAACCCCCTGCCAAGAAGCAGGACAATCACACTCAAAGCACCCCCAACAGATGGCCATCCAGTCTCTGCCACGTACTGAATAATATTTGGGCGAAATGCACTCTTTGGTCTATAGGATATTTCTGCAACATGGAGTTGGAAGAGACCCCATGGGCCATCCAGTCCAACTCCCTGCCAAGAAGCAGAGCAATCACACTCAAAGCACCCCCAACAGATGGCCATCCAGCCTCTGCCACGTACTGCATAATATTTGGGCGAAATGCACCCTTTGGTCTTTAAGATATTTCTGCAACATAGAATCATAGAGTTGGCAGAGACCCCATGGGCCATCCAGTCCAACCCCTTGCCAAGAAGCAGGACAATCCCATCCAAAGCACCCCCAACAGATGGGCATCCAGCCTCTGCTACGTACTGCATAATATTTGGGTAAAATGCATCTATAAGATTTTTCTGTAACATAGAATCATAGAATCGGAAGGGGCCCCATGGGCCATCCAGTCCAACCCCCTGCCAAGAAGCAGGACAATCGCACTCAAAGCACTCCCAACAGATGTCCATCCAGCCTCTGTTTAAAAGCCTCCATGCAGATTTCTATTCAGTTCTTATGTTGTTTAAAATAGGAAAGGCTTGGAAAAGTTACTCCCAAGCTCCCAAGTAAATATCAGCATTTCTCAACTCATCGTAAGGGGGTCACCATAGGGTGTCAGAGGGGTCATCAAAGACCATCAGAAAACACAGAATTTTCTGTTGTTTATGGAAGTTCTGTGTGGGAAGCTTGGCCTAATTCTACCATTGGTGGGGTTCGGAATGCTCTTTGATTGTAGGTGAACCTTAAATTCCAGCAACTACAACTCCAAAATGTCAAAGTCTATTTTCCCCAAACCCCACCAGTGTTTACATTTGTGTATATTGAGTATTCATGCCAAGTTTGGTCCAGATCCAACATTGATTGAGTCCACAGTGCTCTCTGGATGTAAGTGAACTACAACTCCAAAACTCAAGGTCAGTGCCCACCAAACTCAGTATTTTATGTTCGTCATGGGAATTCTGTGTGAAAAGTTTGGTTCAATTCCATTGTTGGTGGAGTTCAAAATGCTAATTGATTGTAGGTGAACTGTAAATCCTAGCAACTCCAACTCCCAAATGACAAAATCAATCTCCCCCCAACCACACCAGTATTCAAATTTGGTTGTATTGGGTATTTGTGCCAAATTTGGTCCAGTGAATGAAAATACATCCTGCATATCAGATGTTTACATTACAATTCATAACAGTAGCAAAATGACAGTTATGAAGTAGCAATGAAAATAATTTTAGGGTTGGGGGTCTACACAACATGAGGAACTATATGAAGGGGTCATGGCATTAGGAAGGTTGAGAAACACTGATGTAAACACATCAGGGCATGTAATGCTCAAAAGTAGATAGAATAAAATGTTTGTACAAGTTGCTTTGTGACTCCTTTAAAAGAGAAAAGGATAACAACAACAACAACAACAACAACAACAACAACAGACCTATTGTTTTGGGAACTGGGGATGTCATATTCCAAATAAAAACTTCTATTATTATTATACTTTATATATAAAATATATTATTATTATTATTATTATTATTACTATTATTAATACTACTACTACTACTATTTCCAAGTGGTGGAACTCATGTAATCCATTTGGAATATGAAAGGGTATTTAAAAATACATTTTAAGAGTTGGGAAGTATGACTTTGGGAACACTGCAATACCCACCATCCCCTAACCTAATATGATTGAAGAGGGTTGGAGATGCTGGGAGTTGTAGAGCCTTCGTGATACACTCTTCAATACAAGGATAAAATGAACATTTAAGATATGGGCTGGACTGAAGAGTGGTGGGAGTTGTAATGCCTCAGATGTTACACATCTCAGTCCTGGTGGTGATATGTGAAGATCGGAAAATGGATTGGGCTGAAAGAGTTGAAGTATCCCTTAAAGTGACTGCCATCACTGGTAAAAGTCAATGAAGTATAATGAATTGGGCTGAGCTTAAGGATGATGGAAGTTGGAGTGCCCCTGAAATTATGCTTCCTAGCATTGGTAGTAAGTGGGAATTAAGATATGAGCCTGTAGTACCCCTGAACTTAGACTTCCCAGTACTGGCAGTCAGTGAAGATTAAGATAAGACCTGGGCAGAAGGGTGATGGGTCTTGTAGTTCCTCTGAAGTTGGACTTCCCACTACTGGCAATTAGTGAAGATTAAGATAAGGGCTGGGCTGAATGATGATGGGTCTTGTAGTTCTCCCAAAGTTATGCTTCCCAAGCTGGTAATAAGTGAAGATTAAAAGACAGGCTGCGCTTAAGGATGATGGGTCTTATAGTTCTCCCAAAGTTATGCCTCTCAATCTGGCAAAGAGTGAAGATTAAAAGACAGGCTGGGCTTAGGGATGATAGGGCTTGTAGTTCTCCCAAAGTTATGCCTCTCAAGCTGGTAATAAGTGAAGATTAAGAAGCAGGCTGGGCTGAAGGATGATGGGGCTTGTAGTTCTCCCAAAGTTATGCCTCCCAAACTGGTAATAAGTAAAGATTAAGATAAGGGCTGGGCTGAGTGATGATGGGTCTTGTAGTTCTCCCAAAGTTATGCTTCCCAAGCTGGCAATAAGTGAAGATTAAGAGACAGGCTGGGCTTAGGGATGATAGGGCTTGTAGTTTGCCCTAAATTATGCCTCTCAAGATGATAATAAATGAAGATTAAGATAAGGCCAGGGTGAAGGATGATTGCTCTTGTAGTTCTCCCAAAAGTATATCTCCCAGGCTGGTAATAAGTAAAGACTAAGATAAGGGCTGCGCTGAATGATGATGGGTCTTGTAGTTCTCCCAAAGTTATGCCTCTCAAGCTGGCAATAAGTGAAGATTAAGAGACAGACTGGGTTTAAGGATGATAGGTCTTGTAGATCTCCCAAAGTTATGCCTCTCAAGCTGGTAATAAGTGATGATTAAGAGACAGGCTGGGCTTAAGGATTATGGGTCTTGTAGTTCTCTCAAAGTTATGCCTTTCAAGCTGGTAATAAGTAAATATTAAGATAAGGGCTGGGCTGAATGATGATGGGTCTTGTACTTCTCCCAAAGTTATGCCTCCCAAGCTGGTAATAAGTGAAGATTAAGAGATGGGCTGGGTTTAAGGATGACGCATCTTGTGGTGCCCCAAGGTTAGACTTCCCAGCACCCATAGTAAGCAAAGATTAAGAGTAGTAATTAGTAAAATGTGAGCTGAAGGATGATGTGCATTGCAGTGCCCGCAAAGTCATGCTTCCCAGCACTGGTGGTAAGGGAAGATCTAGGCAGGGCTGAGGATGATGTGCATTGCAGTGCCCCCAAAGTCACCCATTCAGATATGGAACAAGAAGAAGAGAACTTGTGGAAAGGATATTCTGGAGGCCAAAGGGGAGGCGTAGCAAACCAACTCACCTTGGCCAGGAGGGAACTGGACACCACCAACCCCAGAAGCCACACCGCCAGGACTGTATATCCCATCTTGAAGAAGATGATGGTCAAGCTCCTCCTGAGGGAGACCTTCTCCTCCAGTCAAACAACCCAAAACCTCAGCCCACCCCCTTCTTCTCTCTCTCTCCCTCCTCCGAAGAAATCAAAGTTGGACTTTGGAGTTCCTGCAGAAGAAGAAGGAGGAGAAGGAGGAGGAGAAAGATTTTCCTCCCATCTCGGTCGCCAAGAGGAGTTGATGGAGGAGGCAAATGGGTTCAAGGCTTGCAAGAGCGATGCCTGCCTTCCTGCCTCTCTTTTCCTTCTCTTCTTTCCTTCCTTTCTTCTCTTGACAGCAGCCTCGCAAAGAGACAAAGCCAGATCCTGAGAGACACCCAAGCACCAGCCTCGCGCGATGCAGACTCGGGCTCAGTGTGAATTTCAGGAGGAGGAGGAGGAGGAGGAGAGGGGGGGGTGCATTGCTAGGTACCGCCCCCTGGGAGGGGCTGGTCTCAGCCAGCCAATGAGAAGAGCGCAGGCACTTCTAGCTGTCAGGTAAGTACCTGCAAGCCAGGTGAGCCACTGGCAGAATGGAGCATCACAGATTGTTGTTGTTTCAGACTCTTCCTGACCTCATGGACTAGCCCACGCCAGAACTCCCTGCCGGCCGTCACCACCCCCAGCTCCTTCAGAGTCAAGCCAGTCACAGTCACAGATAAAGGATTGAAGAAATGGCATGACTCCATTGATAGAGCTATTCTGTCTTTTACACCTTCTCCTCCTTCTGCCTCCTTCATTCCTTTTCGCTTCCTCCTTCTCGTCTTCCACCACTTCCTCCTTCTTCTCCGGTTCCTCCTCTTACTCCTCGTTCTTCTCCTTCTCTTTCTGTTTCATCTCCACCTCCTCCTCCGTCTTGTTCATCCCTCTTCTTAACTCCTCTTTCTCCTCCTTCTCCACCTCCATATCCTTCTTCTCTACCTCCACCTCTGTCTCCTCCTGCCTCCTTCTTCGCCTCCTCCTCCTCCTTCTCCTCCTTCTCCACTACCACCACTTCCTCCACATCCGTCTCCTTCTTAACTCCTCTTCCTCCCTCTCCTCCTCCACCTCCACTTCCTTCTTCTCCACCTCCGTCTCCTTCTCCTTCTCCAATTTCTCCACTACTACCACTTCTCCTCCTTTTTTCCTTCTTCTCCTGCTCCTCTCCTTTTCCACCAGCTCCATTTCTTTCTCCTCCTCCTCCTCCTCCTTTTTCTCCTCAACCTCCTCCTCTACTTTCTCCTTCCTACCCTCCACCACGGCCTCCCTCTCCCCTCTCTTCTTTTTATTCTCCTTCTTCGTCCTCTCCTTTTCCTCCTCCTCCACTTCCTTCTTCTCTACCTCCACCTCCGTCTCCTCCTCCTCCTTCGCCTCTTTCTTCACTACTACCACTTCTCCTTCTTTTTTCCTTCTTCTCCTGCACCTCTTCTCCACCTCGGCCCCCCTCTCTTTCTTTTTCTTCCTCTTCTTCTTCATCCTCTATTTTTGTCCTCCTCCACTTCCTCCTTCTTCTCCGACTCCTCCTCTTACTCCTCGTTCTTCTCCTTCTCTTTCAGTTTCATCTCCACCTCCTCCGTCTTGTTCTCCTCTTCATCCCTCTTCTTAACTCCTCTTTCTCCTCCACCTCCACATCCTTCTTCTCTACCTCCACCTCCGTCTCCTCCTGCCTCCTTCTTCTCCTTCTCCACTACCACCACTTCTCCTTTTTTCCCCTTCTTCTCCTGCACCTCTCCTCCACCACGGTCCCCCCCTCTCCTTCTTTTTTCCCCTTCTTATTCTTCATCCTCTCCTTTTCCCCCTCCACCATTTCGTCCTTCTTCTCCCGCTCCTCCTCTTACTCCTCGTTCTTCTCCTTCTCTTTCTGTTTCATTTCCACCTCCTCCTCCGTCTTGTTCGCCTCTTCATCCCTCTTCCTAACTCCTCCTCCTCCTCCACCACCACCACCACTTCCTTCTTCTCTTCCTCCACCTCTGTCTCCTTCTTCCTTCTTCGCCTCATAATAATAATAATAATAATAATAATAATAATAATAATAATAATAATAATAATAATAATAATAATAATAATAATAATAATAATAATAATCCGTTGTTTGTACCCCGCTACCATCTCCCAGAGGACTCGGTGGGGCTTACAAGAGGCCGAGCCCAAATACAATAGTCAGAGAATAACAACAAAAACAACAAAATAACCCAAAAAACAGCAATAACATTAACAACACACAATGACGCAATTAAAAACAATGGCAGAGCCAAATGTAATAATAAAGTTAAAAGTGCTGGGCGTGACAAGGTGGAGTGTTTGGAGGGGGGTGGGCATGTAGATATCCTAGATCTCTGATAAAGTGCGTTGGGACATAATGCTAGGAGTTTCCTTCGAGCTTCCTTTTTCCTTCTTCTCATGCTCCTCTCCTTTTTCACCAGCTCCACTTCTTTCTCCTCCTCCTTTTCATTCTCAATCTCCTCCTCTTCTTTCTTCTTCTCCTTCCTGTCCAACACCACGGCCTCCCCTGTCCTCCTTTCTTTTTCTTCTCCTTCTCCACTCTCTCTTTTTCCTCCACCATCACTTCCTCCTCCTCTGTGTCACTTCCTTTTTCTCCTTTCTTTCCTCCTCCAACTCCACTTCTTCTCCTCCATCACCAGCCTCTTTCCTTTGCCTCCTCCTTCTTTCTTTTTCTTCTTCTTTTTCACCTCCTCCTTCACCTCCTTCTCTACTTCTCCTCCATCCTCTCCGTCTCCTCCTCTTTCCTCTTCATCTCCTCAGTCTCCTCCTTCACCAACTCTTTCTCCATCTCCTTTTTCTCCTCTTCCACAAGCTCCACTTCTTCTTCCTTTTCCTTTTCCTCTACTTTCTACTCCTCTTCCTTCTACTCCTTCTACATCCCACCTTTCCCCCTACCTACTCCTTCTTTCATTTTCTCCTTCTTCTTTTTCACCTCCTCCTCCTCCTCCTCCGCTATCACCCCTTCTTCTCTACTTTCTCCTCCCTCTCCTTCTTCACCACCTCCATCTCCCTCACTTTCTCACTTTCCTTCTCCTCCCCACCACCACCACTTTTCTCATTCTCCTTTTTCTCCTCCACCAGCTTCACTTCTTCCTACTTTTCCTTCTCTATCTCCTCCTCCTCTTCCTTCTCCACCTTGTCTACCACCTCCCTCTTTCCTCCTCTCTTTTTTCCTTCTCCTCCTTTTTACCTCCCCTCCTCCATCACCACTTCCATCCTCTCTACCTCCTTTTCCGTCTCCTTCTCCAGTTCCCTTACCTTCTTCTCTACTTCCTCCTTGTCCTCCTTCACCTCTTACTATTCTTTTTCCTCTTCCTCCCCAGCTCCAATTATTCTTTTTTCTTTTCCTTCTCTTCTTTCTCCTCCCTGTTCTCCACCACTACCTCCCTCTCCCTTTTACCACCTCCTTCTTTCTTTTTCTCTTCTTCTTTTTCACTTCCTTCGCTTCCTCCTCCACCACCACCTCCTTCTTCTCTACCTTCTTCTCCACTTCTTGATTCTCCCCCACCACCAGCTCCACTTTTCCTCCTTCTTTTGCTTCTTTTCCTTCTCAACCTTCCTCTCCTCTTCCATCTCCTTCTCCTCCTTGCCCACCTCCTCCTACTTCTTCCTATCTTCTTGCCTTAATAACACAATAGTGATTTTAATTCTTCATAGGGATCATAATAACAATTCATATTACTGCTCCGGGAGTTATTATTAGCATAAGAGCATTATAGCAAACCAAGATATTGTATTACAGATAGAGGTATATATATTTTGGTGGCACCTTTATCAGGACAACGAAAAAGGTATGAAATGCATCAAATTATGACAGCAGTTACAAGTTGAGTCTCCCTTATCTAAAATGCTTTGGACCAAGAAGTGCTTTGGAGTCTGGATTTTTGTTTTCGAAAAGGTTGGAATCTCAGTATTAGTATATCTTGGAAAGGGGAGAATCCACCACCCTGTGAAGCAGTTTCCTTCTTTAACAAACAGCTTTTACTGTCACGAAGGCCTTTTAAATGTCCCAGCTCTTACGTCCTTTGATCTCTTTTGATTGCTTATCAGCTTTGTTTACTTGGCTACTCTTCTTCTTGTTTGTTTAAAGGATATTTTGTTACTATTTTTAAGTGAAATGTCAGTTTTCCAACTGTGTTTATTGCACCCTATAGTGCAGGTATGGGCAAACCCATGCCCAGGGGCTGGATACAGCCCCTTGGGGTCTTTTTTCAGGCTCTCCTCTCTCTCACCATCCTATCCTTCCTTCCTTCCTTCCTTCCTTCCTTCCTTCCTTCCTTCCTTCCTTCCTTCTCTCTTTCCTTTCTCCTTCTCTCCATCTTTCACCTTCCATTCCACTCTTTCATCCTTCCTTCCTTCCTTTCTTTCCCTTCCTCCTCCTCTCTCCCTCCCTCCTTCCCCTCCACCTTTTTGTCCTTCCTTCCCTCTCTCCCTCTTTTTCGTTCCTTTCTTCCATTTTGTCTTTCCTTCCTTCTCTCTTTCCCCTTCCCCTTTTCTTTCTCGGGCTCTCCATTCTCTTCCACCCTTTCACCTTTTCTTCCCTCTTTGCTTCTTCCTTCCTTCCCTCCCTTCCTTTCTTCCCTTCCATCCTTTCATCCTTCCCTCCAGAGCCCTCAGTGGCGCAGTGGGTTAAACACCTGTGCCAGCAGGACTAAAGACCGACAGGTCGCAGGTTCAAATCCGGGGAGAGGCGGATGAGCTCCCTCTATCGACTCCAGTTCCTCATGCGGGGACATGAGAGAAGCCTCCCACAAGGATGATAAAAACATCATCTGGGCATCCCCTGGGCAACGTCCTTGCAGACGGCCCATTCTCTCACACCAGAAGCGACTTGCAGTTTCTCAAGTCACTCCTGACACAACCAACATCCTTCCCTCCCTTTTCTCTTTCCTTCTCTTTTCTTCCTTCTTCCCTTTCTCTCTTCCCTCCCTCTTTCTCCTTGCATCCTACCCTTCAACCCTTTCATCCTTCCTTCTCTTTTTTCTTCCTCTTTCTCTTCCTTCCCTTCCCCTTCCCTTCCCCTCCCTTCCCTTCTCTTTTCTCCCTTCCTTCCTTTCTTTCCTTCTCTCTTCCCTCCCTCCCCTCTTCCTTCTCTTCCCCTTCCCTTCCTTCCACCCTTTCATCCTTCCCTCCCTTTTCTCTTTCCTTCCTCCTTCCACCTCCCTCCCTCTCTTTCTCCTTCCATCCTTCCCTTCCACCTTTCCTTCCTTCCTCCTCTTTTCCTTCCTCTTTCCTTCCTTCCCTTCCCTTCCTCCTTTCCCTTCCTCCTTTTCTCTTTCCTTCCTTCCTCTTTTCTCCCTCCTCCCTTCTTTCCCCCTTCCTTCCTCTCTTTTCTCTTTCCTTCCTCCTTTCCTTCCACCCTTCCACCCTTCCTTCCTTCTCTTTTTCCTTCCTTTTTCTTCCTTCTCTTCCTTCCACCTTTTTGTCCTTCCTTCCTTTTTCTTTCCTTCTCTCTTTCCTTCCCTT
Organism: Anolis sagrei ordinatus; assembly: GCF_025583915.1. Lineage (NCBI taxonomy): Eukaryota > Metazoa > Chordata > Lepidosauria > Squamata > Anolidae > Anolis > Anolis sagrei. The sequence goes on along the minus strand of NW_026847660.1, from coordinate 127,621,224 downwards.
CTCTCCCTTTTTTCTTCCCTCCTTCTTCTTCCACTTTCCTTCCCTTCCACCCTTTTGTCCTTTCCTCCCTTTTCTCTTTCCTTCCTTTTCTCTTCCCTTCCTCCTTCCCTTTTTCCCTTCCCTCCTTCTTTCTTCTTCCATCTTTCCCTTCCTCCCTTTCATCCTTCCTTCCTTCTCTCTTTCCTTCCTTCTTCATTTTATTTATTTACTATACTTGTATACCGCAGTTTCTCAGCCTAACTGGCGACTCAACGCAGTTTACAACAACAAAATGTACAATCCACAGTATACAATTTAAAACCATAAAAAAACATAATACAAAATATTGGCACGTAAATCACAATCCAATACATCTCCTAACTAAAATCGTGGTCCAGTTTCGTCATCCGTATTACCAATCCTTAATCAACAACATTCATTGCACCGAATTAACCAAATGCCTGCTCGAACATCCAGGTTTTTAATCTTCTTCGGAATACCATCAGCGAGGGGGCTGATCTTACCTCCATGGGAAGGGCGTTCCAGAGCCGAGGGGCCACCACAGAAAAGGCCCTGTCTCTCGTCCCTGCCAGCCGCACCTGTGAAGCAGGCGGGATAGAGAGCAAGGCCTCCCCAGAAGATCTTAGGGTCCTGGTGGGCTGATAGGCCGAGATACGTTCGGATAGGTAGTTGGGCCAGAACCGTTTAGGGCTTTAAAGGCCAGCGCCAGCACTTTGAATTGAGCTCGGTAGCAGATCGGCAGCCAGTGGAGCTGGTGCAGCAGAGGAGTTGTATGCTCCCTGCGCTCCGCTCCTGTTAGTATCATGGCGGCCGAGCGTTGGACTAATTGGAGCTTCCGGGCCGTCTTCAAAGGCAACCCCACGTAGAGAGCGTTGCAGTAGTCTAAACGGGATGTAACCAGAGCGTGGACTACCGTGGCCAAGTCAGACTTCCCAAGGTACGGGCGCAGCTGGCGCACAAGTTTTAACTGTGAAATGCTCCCCTGGTCACCGCCGAAACCTGGGGTTCCAGGCTCAGCGATGAGTCCAGGGTCACACCCAAGCTGCGAACCTGCGTCTTCAGGGGGAGTGCGGCCCCATCCAACACAGGCTGTAACCCTATGCCCTGTTCGGCCTTGCAACTGACCAGGAGTACCTCTGTCTTGTCTGGATTCAATTTCAATTTGTTCGCCCTCATCCAGACCGTCACAGCGGCCAAGCACCGGTTCAGGACCTGGACAGCCTCCTTAGTAGCAGGTGGAAAGGAGTGACAGAGTTGGACATCATCTGCGTACAGATGACATCGCACTCCGAAACTCCGGATGATCTCACCCAGCGGCTTCATGTAGATGTTAAACAACATGGGAGACAATATTGAACCCTGAGGAACCCCACAAGACAAAGGTTGTGGGGTTGAACAGGAGTCTCCCAGTAACACCTTCTGAGACCGACCTTCAAGGAATGAGCGGAGCCACTGTAAAACAGTACCTCCAAGACCCATCCCCGCGAGGCGTCCCAGAAGGATACCGTGGTCGACGGTATCGAAGGCCGCTGAGAGGTCCAGCAGCACCAACAGGGACACACTCCCCCTGTCGAGCTCCCGGCGCAGATCATCCACTAAGGCGACCAAGGCTGTCTCGGTACCATGCCCCGGCCTAAAGCCAGACTGTGCCGGATCCAGATAATCCGTGTCTACCAAGAATGCCTGGAGTTGTGAGGCCACCACACGTTCCATGACTTGCCCAAGAAGGGGAGATTGGAAACAGGCCGATAGTTGACGAATTGAGTGGGGTCCAGTGATGGTTTCTTCAACAGCGGTTTTATCACAGCTTGCTTTAAGCTGGCTGGAATTTTGCCTTCCCGAAGGGAGGCATTAACCACCACCTTCACCCACTCGGCCAATCCCCCTCTGGCCTCCTTTAGAAGCCAGGATGGGCAGGGGTCTAGGATGCATGTGGTAGCTCTCATTCCTCCAAGCACCTTGTCCACATCCTCGGTTGAACCAATTGAAATGAATCCATCAAAACCGGACAAGCAGATGCTTGTGTTACATCCTCAGAGACTGCCGTTAATATGGTGTCCAGGCCAGAGCGGATCAAAGCGACTTTGTCTGTAAAGAACTGAGCAAAGGCTTCACAGCGAGCTGCCGAGTCATCAGGGCACCCATCCTGCATGGTGGGTTTTAATAGGCCTCTTTCTTCCTTCCATCACTGGGCAGCCAGTCCTCTTAGCAGGGAGTGCTAGCATGTGACCCCCAAGTTAGAAAGTTTGCCCATGCCTGATGTAGTGACTTTAAAGCAGACACAAACTTCGGCCCTCCAGCTATTTTGGACTTCAACTCCCACAATTCCTAACAGCCAGTAGTCCAAAACACTCGGAGGGCTGAAGTTTGCCCATGCCTGCTCTAAAGCAACCCTATCATGGGATATTTGTTGGGAATTATTCACAGGTGCCTGTCTTCCTCTGAAAATAGCCTGCAATGCCTGTAATTCCTGATGGCTTGACCCGATTTAACTTCCCCTAGACGGAATCATATGCCTTGTTTTTATGGTTACATTGCAGAATTACTTTTAAAGGGCATTTCTGGCACCTCTAGCACTTTTTAAAAGGAATTTAAAAAATGTTATGCCCTCTCTTATCAACTCTAAGGCTTCTTGTCAAAGAGAAGGAATATAAAGAAATGGAAAGGTCCTGGCTATTGTAACCAAAGAATAGCGATGACATGCCCTCTGAACAGCGTAAAGGAATAATGACAACATATGGACATTTTTAAAAAATGATGTCAAGATGGATCACTGAATACTGACTTGTGCCTCCTTCGGTGGCGAAAGATGAAACAAATGCAATCATTTTTTTCCAACCATAAATATTCATATACATTATATACATGTTGCTCCGGACAACCATCTCCCAAAGCAGTTGCTCTACTCTGAACTCGGGAACAGAAAACGGAATGTTGGTGGGCAGGAAAAGAGATTTAAAGATGGGCTCAAAGCCAACCTTAAAAACTCTGGCAATTGACACTGAGAACTGGGAAGCGCTGGCCCTTGAGCACTCCAGTTGGAGGTCAGATGTGACCAGCAGTGCTGTAAAATTTGAAGAGGTACGAATGGAGGGCAAAAGAGAGAAATGTGCCGAGAGGAAGGCGCGTCAAGCCAACCCCAACCAGGACCACCTTCTACCTGGAAATCAATGCCCTCACTGTGGGAGAAGATGCAGAGCAAGAATTGGGCTTCACAGTCACCTACGGACCCAGCACCAGTACACTGATCTTGGAAGACAATCCTACTCGGACAATGAGGGATCACCTAAGTAGTAAGTAAGTAAGTAAAAAAAAAGTGTGGGGAGGCTAAATTAACTTATTTATGAGGCCATAAAGAAGACCCCAGCAAAGCATTCCAGCGGGGAAGCATGCGGGGAACGCACCATCAGCGTCGCAGATGGACGAGGAAAGCGACAGCTCCCCTGGTGGCCAGAAAAAGTTAAATAGCCTCTGTGTATGTCTGTATATGTTGGTATGTCAAAATTGGCATTGAATGTTTGCCATATATGTGTACATTGTAATCTGCCCTGAGTCCCCTGCGGGGTGAGAAGGGTGGAATACTAGATTGGACTACTGTAATGTGCTCTACATGGGGCTGCCCTTGAAAACGGCTCAGAAATTTCAACTGATCCAACGGGTGGTGGCCAGGCTGTTAACTGGCGCTCCTTACAGAGAGAGGTCAACCCTTCTGCTTAAGGAGCTCCATTGGCTGCCATTCATCTTGCAGTCCCAATTCATGGTGCAGGTGCTCACCTACAAAGCCCTAAACGGTTCGGGACCTGCCTACCTGCGTGACCGCATCTCCACAACAACAACAACAACAACAACAACAACAACAACAACAACAATCCTATCTCATCAGTCAAAAGCAGGCCCACACTTCCCATTGAAATTCTAATAAGTTTATATATTGAATCATGAGCAGAGACAGGAAAATCCCTTTAGCAACATTGTCTCCTCTGAGAAGCTTGAAGCCAGACCACTTAATTTAAGTCCATCCAGATACTCATGACATCATGTCAAACACACATGGACTTCAAGGTCTTCTCATGGATTCTGTGAGAATATCTAGTTTGTCTGTTTTTTTACTCCCTCCATTCTCAGGCCTAATCTAGTTTCTTGGGAAAACTATCCATCAGTCCAAGGACTGGGATAGTTTCTGCTGCCTGGGAACCAGCACCAGAATCCATAACGACAGCCTCCTCGGCCTCATCTGCTTGCAATTTTTTCTGATCTGAGGCCTCCAGTTCTCTCAAATCACAAACTCCTCATTTTGAAAACCGTCATCCCCCTTATCCTCTGACAAATCCTCAGACACTTGCTGTTCTATCACACCTTACTCATAAGGATGCAGCTGTAGTGCTAAAATTATGCAGTGGAATTGGGCTATGAAGGTCTAGGCTGTTAGAAATTGTGGGAGTTGAAGTCCAGAATACCTGGAGGGCTGAAGTTTGCCCTTATCTGGTCTACGCTGTACATCCCTCTTACCTTCAAAGGCTCAAGAAGAGAGGGCATGAACGTGGAAAAGCAAATGTCTTTTCTCAAGTAAAGAGAAATGAAAAAACCACACTAATCAATATGGGAATGTTTCCAGCTTAATCTACCATAGGAAGGCTAAATAGCCAACAAACAATACTGAAACAGAAGAATTGGCTTCGGCTGAAGTCATTCTCTCTGAAGCAGATTAATTATTCAGCAATGGCTGACTTCCCCCGGTCTTTTTCTGGATCGACACTGAAGAAGCAAGCTATTTACATCCTGCTGACGAGGACCTAACTCAGCTTCTTCCAAGCCATGAATGACTTCACATGCTTTAGTCCCTTTCCACCTTGAGTGGCTGAAGAAGATGGATCTGGAAGACTCCTTTTGGATTGAAATGAATGTATTGGAGGCTAAGAAGGGCACGTCTTCCCTATACAATGAATGCAGTTTGACACCACTTGAACTGACATGGCTCAATGTTATGGGATCCTGGAAATTGTAGTTTCTATCTACAATTCTATCACATTGACTTATAGCAATAAAAGTGGTTTCAAACTGAATTAATTCTACAGTGTAGATGCACCTCTAGAAGTTTTTGTAGTTCATGTATTTGCCCTCCTCTTCCCTGTTCCCCTTAGAATCATAGAATCAAAGAGTTGGAAGAGACCTCATGGGCCATCCAGTCCAACCCCCTACCAAGAAGCAGGAATATTGCATTCAAATCACCCCTGACAGATGGCCATCCAGCCTCTGTTTAAAAGCTTCCAAAGAAGGAAGCCTCCACCACACTCCGGGGCAGAGAGTTCCACTGCTGAACAGCTCTCACAGTCAGGAAGTTCTTCCTCATGTTCAGATGGAATCTCCTCTCTTGTAGTTTGAAGCCATTGTTCTGCGTCCTAGTCTCTATGGAAGCAGTAAACAAGCTTGCTCCCTCCTCTCTGTGGCTTCCTCTCACATATTTATACATGGCTATCATATCTCCTCTCATCCTTCTCTTCTTCAGGCTAAACATGCCCAGCTCCTTAAGCCGCTCCTCATAGGGCTTGTTCTCCAGACCCTTGATCATTTTAGTCGCCCTCCTCTGGACACATTCCAGCTTGTCAATATCTCTCTTGAATTGTGGTGCCCAGAATTGGACACAATATTCCACAATATTCCTCTTCTTTTGCAGAAATAATATTAAAGAGGTGCTTATTTAATTTGGTATTATTGGTAGGCAAAATGGGAGGCATGGCACTCCTTTGCCAAACTGGTTTGCTGTAATGCAAGCTGCCTTGGCATCTTCATCCAGTATTAAAAATAGGTGGCAGGTTTATGTTGCCATTCATCAACCTGACACCCAAGGGCTTTGTTCACAAGCTTGATAGATAGATGGGTGACATACTTGCCAGATGGTTCCAGGTTTGAGATTTGAGATCGCACTCGCAGGTGTATAAACCATCACCTTTCAATTTCAATCAGTGTAAATAATAGCTCAAGACCTGTTGGAATCACAAAGGCCTGGAAGCTGTTTGGTGGCAGTTCTCACTTCTTCCAGTTTGTATTTATTTATATTCTGGTCTCCAGAGGCAAACTACAGCACTGTGTTGGTTCTCTTTGCTCTTTGTTCTCACAATGTAGGAAATGTTCGAGAAATCAAATGCTGACAATCTTAGGTGTGTCTCGGACACACTTTGCAGCAAGTGATGAATAACAATCTCTCAGCAGCTTGATTCAACAGGCAACTTAACAGGTGCCATCAGATGCTCCATCTTTCCACACTCGACACACACAAGGACAGTTTTGTTTTAATGGAACACAGAAGCTGGACCCAGTGATGACAAACGGCAAGGGAACATCGTGACAAAATGGAACAGTGTTGTTTACATAATGTTGCATAGTCTTCTTGAAAGAAGGCTGAAGTTGATGGAATTGCAGCCAAACAAGCCATCTTTGCTGATTCTTTCAGGGGAGTGGAATATTCCAGGGAAGACGTTTGGGTGTGTGTATGTTACTTCAAGTGCCGAGGCTCCTAGTTTTGCATTTATTAAGTCATCAGAGCAGCTGCTGTCAGCAGACAAGGGCTTGTCTCCAAGTTTACAGGGATGCTGATGGATGATTCTAGAGACAATTCAAGTGCATGGCACTCTTTCCTGCCTTTACACACACGTTTGGAGATGCGTATAATGAACTAAAATGGCGCCAAGGGCAGTAGGAAGTCTTGAGTGACTTGATAGATTTCCAAGAAAGAAAGAGAGAGAAAGAGAAAGCAGGAAAAAGAGGAGAAGAAGAAATACAAGTAGTAACAGAAGGGAGAATAAGGGAGGAGAAACAGAAAACAGGAGAGGATCAAGGGCCGAGAGGAGGAAAGGAGGGGAGAAATGGAGGTGCAAGAGAGAGGGAGTTGGGAGAATGAAAATGAGTAAAAAAAGGATGAAATAGAGGAGAAGAGGGAAGAAAGGAAGAGGAAGTAGTAGATGAAGGAGCAGGAAAAAGGATGAATGAGAAGGAGAAGAAAAAGAAATTGGGGAGGAGGAAAAAAATGAGGATGAGATGAGGGTGAAGAGGGAACATGATTCCCTGTATTCATTGTTTCTAATAAGAAAATCAAACAGCAGCAGAGGAGCAGAAATGTCCACAATTTTGACAGTTGCCAAACGAACAATGGTTTCCTGCTCATTGAAAAATTGTGTCAGTAGTACCTACAGATCTGGAGACTCTTGTAGAGTTGAAAGTCCACCTACTGCAACAGTTTCTAATTGGTAGCCCCACCCATGCTTTAGAAAAGCATTAAGAGAACAGCCCTGCTGGATTAAACTAAGGTTTCCCCTGGTCTGGTTTCCTGCTTCTAATGGTGGCCAAGCTCACAGACAAGCTTTGCCCCGAAACTAATTGGCAGCCAATGCAGTTCCTTTAGTATAGGTGTCATATACTCACTCCTGGATATTCCTGTTAACCAATCTGTCTGCTGTATTTTGGACCAACTGGAGTTTCCAAACTTGGCCGAAAAGTAACTAAATGTAAAGTGCATTGCGGAAGTCCAACCTTGAGGTTACCATTGCATGCCCTTCCTTCTAGACAGGGGGAGTGTGTCCCTGTTAGTTCTGCTGGACCGCTCAGCGGCCTTCAATACCGTCGATCACGGTATTCTTCTGGGACGCCTCACAGAGATGGGACTTGGGGGTAATGCTTTGCAGTGGCTCCAGTCCTTTCTTGAGGGACGGTCCCAGAAGGTGTTGCTGGGTGACACCTGTTCGGCTCCACAGCCGTTGTCATGTGGAGTCCCTCAGGGTTCAATTCTGTCCCCAATGTTGTTTAACATCTACATGAAGCCGCTGGGGAAGATCATTTGGAGTTTCGGACTGAAATGTTATCTCTACGCGGATGATGTTCAGATCTGTCACTCCTTTCCACCTGTCACCAAAGAGGCTGTCCAGACCTTGAATCGGTGTTTAGCTGCTGTGTCGGACTGGATGAGAGCTAACAAATTGAAATTGAATCCAGACAAGACAGAGGTCCTACTGGTCAGTTGTAAGGCCGAACAGGGTATAGGGTTACAGCCTGTACTGGATGGGGTTACACTATCCCTGAAGTCGCAGGTTCGCAGCTTGGGAGTGATCCTGGACTCATCGCTGAGCCTGGAACCCCAGGTCTCAGCGGTGGCCGGGAGAGCTTTTGCGCAACTAAAACTTGTGCACCAGTTGTGCCCGTACCTCGGGAAGTCTGATCTGGCCACAGTGGTCCACGCTCTTGTCACATCCCGTATAGACTACTGCAACGCACTCTACGTGGGGTTGCCCTTGAAGACTGTTCGGAAACTCCAACTGGTCCAACGAACGGCAGCTAGACTTCTGACTGGAGCGACATACAGGGAACACACTACCCCCCTGTTATGTCAGCTCCACTGGCTGCCAATTCAGTTCCGAGCACAATTCAAGGTGCGTGTTGTGGTTCAGCAACAGCATGATGGGAATGGGAATACAGATGCAGGGGGATGTCAGATTTCTCAGCCAC